>LR750105.1:661800-929271 GCA_902729485.2 Mus minutoides | reverse complement strand
CACACACACACACACACACACACACACACACACACACACACGCAGTCTTGCCCAGGCCTTGGTGACTTTCTTGGGGGTTAAAGCTCAGGTAGGGTTGGTGTAAGCCTCAGACTGAGGAGGACTTACCCAATGGGGAATGAACAATAGAACTGTAGTTCCCCAGTCAGTAGGCACCTGCGTACTGTCCTCCCCTGGCTCAGAGTGCATCTGGTGTCTCTCACTGCTTCACTCTGCGCCTTTCCCTGGAGAGGCTTCCCATGGCCCTCACAAATGAGAAGCAGAGAGCTGCAGGTGCTGAAGCATAAGCCCCTCCCCCTCAAGACTAGTGCTCTCAGATTGGGGGGTGGGGGTGGAGGGTCAGTGCAGGGATGACACATGAGGCCACAGAGGGAACTCCCATCCCCGAGGGCTCCTGCTCAGCCATCTCCAGAGCCTGTGGCCTGGTCCCGTGCACGTCTTATCTTTACATTCACTTTTATGTGGGAGAGCAGTGCTTAAGAAATAATGCCCTGCGAGTCTCAGCACAGGTCTGATTTGGGAGAGCAGAAACTAAGATGCAGTTGGTACTCTGTTACCTGGAGCCTGGGCCGCTCCGAGCTCCAAGACAGGAAGTCCCTCTTCACTCGTCCTCTTGGATATGGTGACAGGCAGTAGAGTTCTGGGCACTGAGTTTCTCATCTTGGGGACAGCTGTGCGTGCACCTCACAGACCCCTCTATTGCTGTCTGAAAACTTAACAGACTATCCTTTTCCTTTGTGAAAGGAACCTGTGTATGGCACAAATCTGTACGTGGTCTCAGTGCATATACCCCAACCCCATGCAAGTACTGGATTCTTCAAACAGGTTTTCTGGGAGTGATGCATTCAGCAAGCTAAAAGGACACACAGTGTGACTCTGGGGCTTATAGAACATGAATGGAAAGTTAGGGCATAATCCCTTTGAACAACTTGGCCCTCAACCCAAAAGAGAAGCCTAAGGATGCTCCCATCCTATAGGGATGGATGCAGGGGCTTCCAGATGTGACAGAAACCCACAGCTGGGTTGTGTAAGCATTTCTAATGGCCTTACCAGCACTGCACCCAAGTTCTCAAGCAGCCAAGATCTGCTTAATTAAGGGCAAATGGCGGGCACTGAGGAAGCACACATTCTTCTCAAGCAAGCGCAATCACGACTGTTTCTAATTTGGTTTCTTTATGGAGCAAAGATGTCTTCTACTGCCAAGAAAACACATTCTAAAATGAAATTCTCTTCCATGGAAGAAGCAACAGCACACATTCTTGGCCCCCCGGGGCCTCAGCAGGGCCTCCTGGAGACTTTTCCAGGAGAGTAGAGTTCAGAGTCGGGAAGCCAAGGTTGCATCTCTCCAACTCACCAGGATTGTGTTTGATGATGAAGAAGAATGCCTCAGAATTGTAGAGATTTTTTTTGCCCATTAAATCAGGAGGAGAGAAAAAAAATTCTTTTTTAGAGGGTTATAGTAAAAATAAATCAAGGCAGCATTTGTATGTTCCTTGGCACTAGACTCCACCTCTGGCCCCTGCTTTTTAATAGTTTGTGTTCCTTTCCCTGAAGTTTTGTGCTTAGCCTGGTCATTCAGATAGCTTCTCCCAGAGTTTTGAAACCCACATGTTGCCGATGACTTTTGCCTATTTACCAAGAATCTGGACCTCTTCCCTCACATTCCACAATTCTGAAGTTAGCCGGAGGCTGGTGTCTTTCCAGGGAGTAAGTGGACTACTGTTGCTTTGGTCTATCCACTAGGCACATCTCTCTGTCTGGTAAAGAAATCGTCTTCTTTCAGGGGTTTCTCTGACTCCAGTTCTTCCCACCAGAGGAGACGTTATAAAACCCAGAATCTATGCTCAAAGGAATTCCTCTTATTTGTTTAGCAATTTTCTGGACGTATACAGCTTATGCTAGTGAGGGCTATTGATGTTTTTTTCCTAAGTTTTGCTCGAAGGCCAAGTTTCCAGTTGTAATAATGGGAAAACAGAACCCGGAGTTTTTGGCTGTTATATTGTAAGGGCATTAGAGTGAGCTGAGGAAGTGAATGGTCATTTGTGCCAACCGTTGAGTCCCCTGCATCTAGCTGAGGCAGGTGTAACCACAAAGTGTTTCACAACCAAATGAAGGGAAGTAGCTTCTATAATAAGGAGCCTGAACCTATGTTTTCAAACCATCTATGGATATTCAACACATTAAGCCCTTAACCCCTCCCAGATGACTCTCCTGTGTTCTTACTTCAGTGTGCTAGTGTTCTCTGATTCCTTGGCGTGCTACTTTTCAGGGTGGTCCCCCCCCTGCACACAGTTTAGAGGTGTAGGACCTGTCTGCATCTCCCCTTTGAGGCCCTGGAAGGTGAGAGGCAGGGCTTGTAAATACAAATGAATAGAAATGCCAACGTTTTCCTTTCCTTCCAGCAAGTCACTTTCTCTATGGTTCACTGACCTTTGCATAAGGGATGCAGAGAGCTGAATCCACAGCTCCTTCCAGCCAGAGATCTTTGAAAGCATTCTTTCAGGAAGAATCTATAGGACAGTTAAAGTCTTGGTTCCTGCAGGGTGCTCCACCTGCATCCCCACCCCTGCCCTGAGGGAAAAGGATGGTCTACCACAGGTCTGGCAGTTGCCTAGCTGGAATTCAAATATCCGGGAGGGAAATGGGGAAGAGCTTTGTCTTAGGCAAGCTGTTAGGTTTTTGTTTTTTGTTTTTTTTTCCTGGTTTTTCGAGACAGGGTTTCTCTGTATAGCCCTAGCTGTCCTGGAATTCACTTTGTAGACCAGGCTGGCCTCGAACTCAGAAATCCGCCTGTCTCTGCCTCCCGAGTGCTGGGACTAAAGGCGTGCGCCACCACACCCGGCGCTGCTAGGTCTTAGGATAGGAAAAGCGTAGCTTTGGGAACGAGTCTGAATGTCAGCTGTTCCTTTCACAGGTGAGGATGCCTAGGTCTGGGTGGTGAAATCTTGCTCCCAGGATCATTCAGACAGTATTGATGCTTCCTCAGGGCTAGGTACGTAATGCCTAGCAGACAGATTCACACAAGGATGTCTGGCCAAGGGTAAGACTGGCCCTAAAGTTGTGGCGGGTTCCCCTCTCAGGCTTTAAGAGGTTTCTCTGAGAAAGGTTCCTGTTGCTCATCTCACCACACAAGACATTTGTGTTCCTCAAAATGTACACATGGAACCTGTCCTACTTGGCTGTGGCCTGACCTCTGACCTCTGACCTCTGACCTCTGACCTGGGCAGGAGTGCAGGTAGCAGTCTGGCTGGGATTAGGGTGGTAGAGAGCAGCCACTTCAGCACCAATCCTCCCCTGGGCTTCCCTGCCCCGGGACGGTGCTCCCTCCTCCTCGCAGGGCACCTCCGCAGCACGGTTTGTGTGTTTGACAGTAGAGGGTAGCAGGACTCTTAGATGAGTGTGAAATGTCAAGACTCAGAGTTCAGCTAAGGACTTCCGCTCAGTCGTAGCTGTCTTGAGTAACAATGTGGACAGTTTAACTCCATTTTTTTTTTTTTTTTTGCTCCAAAATTGGGAGCAGTTTAAAAGGGCTGAGAGCAAATACAGAAGTGGATGCTCACAGTCATCTATTGGATGGAACACAGGGCCCCCAATGGAGGAGCTAGAGAAAGTACCAAGGAGCTGAAGGGGTCTGCAACCCTATAGGTGGAACAACAATATGAACTAACCAGAACCCCCAGAGCTTGTGTCTCTAGCTGCATATGTAGCAGAAGATGGTCTAGTCGGCCATTACTGGGAAGAGAGACCCCTTGGTCTTGCAAACTTTATATGCCCTAGTACAGGGGAACACCAGGGCCAAGAAGTGGGAGTGGGTAGGTAGGGTAGCAGGGTGGGGAGGTGGGGGGGGAGGGTAGGGTATAGGGGGCTTTCGGGATAGCATTTGAAATGTAAATGAAGAAACTATCTAATTAAATAAATAAATAAACAAATAAATAAATAAATAAATAAATGGGCTGGGAGGTAGGCTGAGTACCACCTTGTCAGTAACTGGCCAAGGACTCAGGGACACAGATTCTAGCAGCTAGGAAGAAAACATCCAAAGAGCATGATCTGGACCTCAGATTTGAGAGCAGCGGCAGCTGGTGGTCACAGCAGCGCACGTGTCTAACAGCTGGTTCAGGCTAATCAGGCCATGGGCACTTGGAAGGTGGAGCACTATGGGGCTCTGTAGCTCACCCTAGCTGACCTGGCCATGTGCAGGCATCCTCTTGGCAGAGGGCAGACGCCACAAAAATGGAAAGAGTAGCTCTGAGCCTCGGCTCAGGCTCTCTTCCAAAAAGGCAAATATTTCCCACATGGTCAAGTAGGTCATGAGGGTGTGGGGGTGGGATTCCTGTTTACATTGCTCATCAGCCGAATACACAAGCCAGGATTTTGATGTGTAAAGATGGCCACATTTCCTATGAAGTTAGCCCCACCATCTATCTGTCCCAGGCCCAGCTTCTGCTTACGAGGTCCACAGTTTTAATTATAACCAAGGGGATGTGCCAGAGGACAGCTTAAGGAAATGACAATCAAGTAAGATGCTAAACAATGATGACTTCAGTCTGAACAATGCAATTAGATAGTTTTGGAGATGGTAGTTAAGATGCGCCTTGAGAAAATGTTTATGTGCACCACGGACATGCAGTGTTCATGCAAGCCAGGAAGGCATCAAACTGCCTGTAATAGGTGGGCATGAGCCAACTGATATGCATACTGGGAACTGAACTGGGTCCTCGGTAAGACTAGCCAGGGCTCTTTAGCCCTGAGATGGTATTTCAGACTAGGTTGAACCTCAGACAATATCAAGGATTTTTAACTTTCTTTTTTAATAATTATTTTTAGAGATTTATGTATTTATTTATTTATTTTGGTTTTTCAAGACAAGGTTTCCCTGTATAGCCCTGGCTGTCCTGGAACTCACTCTGTAGACCAGGCTGGCCTCGAACTCAGAAATCCGCCTGCCTCTGCCTCCCAAGTGCTGGGATTAAAGGCGTACGCCACCATGCCCCGCTATTTATTTATTTTATGTATAGGAGTACACTGTAGCTTTCTTCAGACGCACCAGAAGAGGGCGTCAGATCTCATTTCAGATGGTTGTGAGCCACCATGTGGTTGCTGGGATTTGAACTCAGGACCTTTGGAAGAGCAGTCAGTGTTCTTACCTGCTGAGCCATCTCGCCAGCCAAGGATTTTTAACTTTATCATGTATGGTATTATTATTTATGTGAGAAATGCCTCCTTTTGAGAGAGATATCTTCTAAACTATACTGGGTCAACATGTGTTTTAGTTAGGGTTTCCATTGCTGTGAAGGTGTGGCTGTGTTGGAGGAAATGTACCACTGTAGGGGTGGGCTATGAGACCCTTCTCCTAGTTGCCTAGAAGCCAGTCTTCTCCTGTTTGCCTCTCAGCTCCTCCAGTGCCATGCCTGCCTGGAAGCTGCCATACTCCCACCTTGATGATAATGGACTGAACCTCTGAACCTGTAAGCGAAATGTTCCCTTGGTCATGGTATCTCTTTACAGCACTAGGAGTGATTGAAACAGCATAGCCCCACACCTAGGAATGGGCACACTCTTTTTAGCTCTTTAAATAGGAGCTGCATAGAAGAACTCTCTGGGAGCCAGAATCATGGGGCCAGGAGAATGGGCATTAGAGTCCTGAGTTATATTCTACCAACTTTGAGTATCCAGTCCCAGGAATAGATTCTCTCATGTGCTCTGTAAATAATGGAGGTGCATTGTGTTTATAGTGTTTAAGGCCCTGCAGCCCACTTTATCAGTGCACACTTTGTCCTCCTGCTCACATACGAGCTACCTAGGTTAGACTACATATACTAAATAGATCAGTGGGCAAGCTGACTTGCTCCAAGAGCTGAAGTTTTGCTTTTGTTTTGAGCTGGTTCTCCTGTAAGCCACAGGCTTGTGTTCAAGGAGAACAAAGTGTTGTAACAAAGCTTTCTATTCAAAGCACACGGGGACAATCTTATCTCCATCTGCCAGTAGAGAAAAACTCCATAGCTGTGGCAACAAAATAAACAATATTGGATGACAGCTAGATCTATGCTAATGATAATAGTCCTGTTAACAGTCCACACTGGGAGAAGTAAAGGATCATAGAAAGATAACCCAAGAGTCCACCCTTACCCCCTCATCCCAAGAATGTGAGAGGCTAAATGAAAGTGGGACCCTGACGCTGTGATGCAGTTTCCATGATGTCATCATCCAAGAGGAGGTGGGAACAGCTTCTTTGGAAGACTCGCACTCCTGTACTTAACCTCTCACTTATGCTCCTGTAAATAAACCCAAAAACCTCATTGGTTCACCAAGCTGGACTTGGATGGGGACCCTTACTGTGGTCTGTTGTCATTTCCCTATCTAGGGTGAGTAGACACCTTGTTCTATTGAGGAATTATTCACACCACCCCAGGAAAAGCTAATATATCACATTGGTGCCACCCATGCAAAATCACAGCTCTTACCTTAAAGAAGACGAGAGAGTGACTTCGGCCCAGGAGCAAAGATTATTATTTTTTTTTTTAGGCTACCCCAAATTCCACATTCCAATGTGGTAATGGCTTAATGAAGTTTTATACTAACATAACAAAAGCAGCTTCCATAATAAGAACACTTTTCAAATGTATTGGTAGAAAAAATTAGGTAGGCAGATCTGTACAGTTAATATATTCCAAGTGGTTTTACTCTTAGTCACGGGATATTAGGTTAGACACAGAGGCAGGCAAAAAGCAGCTATTTAGGGGGTAAAGGTCTCCTGAGATAAATTGTAATTGGGCTTTGGATTTGCAACACTGCAACTGCTCCACAGACCCTTGAAGTTCTTAAAGGTCAATCAGGCTTACAGAGGATTTAGTGAAAGGTATAGGTATTTTCAGGAACTTTAATTCACAACATTTCTTTCTTTTTTTTTTTTTTATTATATGTAAGTACACTGTAGGTGTCTTCAGACACTCCAGAAGAGGGCGCCAGATCTCGTTACGCATGGTTGTGAGCCACCATGTGGTTGCTGGGATTTGAACTTATCACCTTCGGAAGAGCAGTCGGGTGCTCTTACGCGCTGAACCATCTCACCAGCCCCAATTCACAGCATTTCTATGTAGGGAACAACAGAATGAAAGATGAGTTTGGAACTGCATGACTTCTGCTTTGGGTTGTAAGTCACACAACCAGAGCTGAACCATCAAAGCCCAAGTTCCTATGGGCAAAATTTGAGGGTGCTGACCTACTATGTGGTAAGAAAAGTCTTGACTTTTTTTTTTTTTTAAGATTTATTTTATTTATTATATGTAAGTACACTGTAGCTGTCTTCAGACACTCCAGAAGAGGGCGCCAGATCTTGTTACGGATGGTTGTGAGCCACCATGTGGATGCTGGGATTTGAACTTATCACCTTTGGAAGAGCAGTCGGGTGCTCTTACCCGCTGAGCCATCTCACCAGCCCCAAAGTCTTGACTTTTTAGTAAATGGGGTCTTTCATGTAAATGTGGGATGCCCTAAAAATGATCAAATATATTGTAATCCCTAAGAAAGATATATATGGGGCAAGATCACCAGTATGCCACTATGGCAATTACAAAGCCACTATTTGCACAATAAGAAGTACAACTAAGCCGGGCGTGGTGGCGCACGCCTTTAATCCCAGCACTCGGGAGGCAGAGGCAGGCGGATTTCTGAGTTCGAGGCCAGCCTGGTCTACAGAGTGAGTTCCAGGACAGCCAGGGCTACACAGAGAAACCCTGTCTCGAAAAACCAAAATAAATAAATAAATAAATAAAAGAAGAAGAAGCACAACTGAAATTGCTGCTCAGAGGGAATTTGCGAAAATTTTGGAATTTTAGTATCGTTGAAAAACACAAAATTAGTGTAAGAATATGTTTTTGTTTTAATCCAAGGTATGGGATATAGAGATCCTTCAGATTGCCCACAGTAGCTGACTATGATTTGCCTCATGCTCTAGCAAGGGAGTGAGTGGTTTTACCAGGTGCATATAATTTCTATGATTGTGTGACATTTGGAATTCTGTGAACTTCTCAGAGGATATATAAATGTTAGGACTCTGAGAGGTTGGGATGGGCTGTTGTTGGTCACAGTTTGTTACATCGTCATGTGCAAAGAAGAAACAGCAATAAGAAGAAACAGCAATAAGAAGAAATTAGATAACTGACAGTGAAGATCAAACCTGCCCCGAGGAACTGGACACCCCTAATCAGCAGTGGGTAGTCTAATGATTACATCATACCCTTTCCCTTCTATTCTTTTTTTTTCTATTCAACTTAGTGTTGAGGGGTTGAAAGGGTGGAGGAAAAGGATATTGAAGGGTAGTAGAAAGAAGAACCCACACAGTAGCCAAAGTCCAGCTATAAGTGGCACCTGGAGATGGAGCAAGGCAGAATGGGAAATTTGATTTCAAATGCCATAGAGAAAATAGCAGGAGCTGAAGGGATGGATTTTTTTTTTTAGATGCCAAATTATTTTGTGATTGCAAAACCCTGCTTTGCTCCCAAAGGAGATTTTTTTTTTTCCTTTTCTTCTTCCTATATCTGTTTCAAAAAAGGTTGGGAGAATGGCTGAGCAGCTAGAAAAATTGTGAGTGGAAATGGAGGGATCTGAGAAATAAAAATATGGCTGAAATGGGAAAACAAAAGGGTTCTGCTCTTTATTTTCTGAAAGAGCTTTTAGAGTTGGTTGTGCAACTGGAAATCTTGTGGATCAGCAAAAGTGCTGGGGAAGCAAGGGACATGGAAAAGAGAAAACGAAAAGGCTAGGTCCTGGTGACTTTGCAAGAGAGAGTGGGAGTTTCTTGCAGGAGAAAGAGGGATAGAATCTGTTCCAGAGGGTGGTTGGGTCAGAGAAAAGCTTAAAAAGTGGAAGGAAAATCTGATGAAACTGTCTGTTTCAAGAGAAAGAATTCATCTTTAACCAACCTTGCTGCCAGAGTTAGAGGAGGAGAAGCCTGGGATACAAGATCACTGCCATCAGCTTTTCCAGTAGATGTACAGCATATGCCTGCTAATGTGGAGCAAGGTTATGATGAGATAGGATGCCATCTTATAGAAATGATAGATCTAAGGTGGGGTTTTTTTTTGGTTTTTTTTTTTTTGTTTTGTTTTTTTTAAACAGGGTTTCTCTGTGAAGCCCTGGCTGTTCTGGAACTCACTCTGTAGACCAGGCTGGCCTCGAACTCAGAAATCTGCCTGCCTCTGCCTCCCAAGTGCTGGGATTAAAGGCGTGCGCCACCATGCCCGGCAGATCTAAGGTGTTTTAAGAGGCCATATTTTCATATGAGATGCACTTGCCTTATGTGAAACAAATTCTCAATAACTGGGATACTCAAAATAGAATTATTACCCAAGACTGGAAGGGATTGGTTACAGCTGTACTAGAGGCTGGTCTGCAGTTGCAAAGATTTAACATAGTAGAGGGAAAAAAAAAACCCCACAAATATTGAAGAGTGAAATAGAGTAAAAGGAATGAATATAGTAAAAGATCAATTGCTGGGTGAAGGACAGTGCTCTGATATACAAGAACAAATTCAATTTGATGATGCTACTATAGAATAATGTCCCTTAGCAGCTTTAAGAGCTTGGGATAAAGTTGAGAATCTTGGAAAAGATCCATCTCATCTATGAAAAATATACAAGGCTCTGAAATGTCCTTCACTGATTTTTTTTTTTTTATAAACAAATACAAGTTGCAGCTGTGAACAAAGCCATAGCAAATGCTGGCTCAGGGCAGGTATTGATAGAGACCTTGGCATATGAAAATTCAAATACCAAATGAAGAAAAAGACCATTAAAGGCATGAGCAGTGCCTATGGATGAGTGAATGAGAGATATGAGTGATATTGGTTCTTATGTGTACCATGCTGTATCATAGGTCAAGCTATATAGCTAGTGGTCTCTGATATCAAAATGCTAGGAAATATGGTCATTTGCAAAGAGACTGGAACCAAGTCACTAAAGGTCTCAGATCTCAAATGTTCAGTGTGTTGAGTTGGTCTGGTCCTGATATGTATTCAAATGCTAAATTCTATATCCTAAAATCTGGATGCCCCAAGACAAATGAATTCCCATGTACACCAGCCTTTGTTATGTAAGCCTTGCTCCCCAATTTAAAGTTAATTGGTGAATAAAAGGCTAAAGCCTGTGATTGGGCAGTAGCGAGAGAAAGGCCAGACTTGAGGACTGAATGAGGGATCTCAGGAGAGACTGGGGAAGAAGGAGAGAGGAGATTAGCGAAAGAGAAGGAGACCACCAGGAGGGGAGATGGATCATTAGCATATGACCTGGAGAAATGGTCCCTGAGGATAACCCCGGCAAGAATCAAACAGCAAGTAACAAGAGATAAATAGCTGGGATAAATAAGTTAGAGTAGCTCAAAACCTGTCCAATCTAGGCTTACAACTTATAAATAAAGTATCAGGATTTTGTGTCTTTTATATAGGCTTGCTAGAATATATAATTTGTTTTACAGCTCGGTGCTTTAATTGTGGAAAATTTTGTCATTTGCAACAAGATTATGAACAAGTTGCCTCTCAGGGCCATGTTTTTTTTTTCTGAATATAAACCACAAAGAGGGCCTAGGCTTCCAGGGGTGTGCAGGCAATGTGGCAAGGGCTGCCACTGGACCAATGAGTACAGGTCCGAGAGAGATATCTGAGGCAACTTCTTATTGTCAGGAAATGGCCTTGGAGGCCTGGCTCGAGGCTCTGCAGCAAAAAGTATGAGCCATTTGCCTCTTGTCAGCCAGGAAATAGCAAGTCGGCTGAAAAACCTCAACTAAGTATTGTAGACCTAACGCATACTACCGTAGGCAGAACTGCTGTAGACTTGGCCATAGATAAAGGTCTTACTTTATTCCCCGAAATTCAATGTTATATACTAGAGTTTATGGTTATTTACCCTCAGGGACAGTAGGGATGATTTTGGGAAGGAGTGAATTTGACTTCCTACAGATTCCTTGTGCATCCAGGAATTATAAAGATTTCAAAGGAGAAATTAAAATTAAGTCCTATGTAAAAATAGAGATGCGGGCCGGGTGTGGTGGCGCACGCCTTTAATCCCAGCACTCGGGAGGCAGAGGCAGGCGAATTTCTGAGTTCGAGGCCAGCCTGGTCTACAAAGTGAGTTCCAGGACAGCCAGGGCTATACAGAGAAACCCTGTCTCGAAAAACCAAAAAAAAAAAAAAAAAAAAAAAAAATAGAGATGCAATTTAATGCAGGTGATAGGATGGATCAACTGCTACTGTTTCCCTCCATCAAAGGCAAAGCTACGCCAGTAGAAAGAACAGGAGGGTTTGGAAGTATCGGAAAACATGTGTTCTGACAAACAGTTGTTAATGATCAGAGGCCAAAAGTAAAATTGCAAGTAAATGGTATTAAAAATAGAAGTTTTTGTGGATATAGGAACTTATGTAACTATCCCATCTCACAAAAACCTTGGAATTCAGAATCGCCACTTCAAAAGCTTTATAGCCAGTGTCTAGGAATTGGAAAGTTATCTCAGATAACACAAAGTATGTGGAACCAGCAGGTCAAATATAAAAGTTAAGACCTTATGTGGCTATCATAACCATAAATTTATCAGGGTGTACTTAGATAATATTCTACAATCCCAGAAACAGCCCATGATGAAATAAGGGGTGAAATGGCAGATGCTCCTGGGGAAGGTATTGATAATATGTCAGCAAAACAACCCCAGGCTGTACCAATTGCCCAGACACAGAACCTAATAGGGACTGAGTTTCCAAACTTATAGGTGGGGCCACTGATGAAATACCAGTGATCATACTATAAATGCATCTCTTACTTGCATCAGGTAATTGTTGTCTCTGAGGCTTACAGCCTCAGTATGCTAATCTAGGCCTTGTCCTGGAAGCTTGTAGCCTTGGTTCAACCTTATCTAGGCCTAGTATATTTTCGAACCCTGGTACTTGCTGCTGAATAAGCTTACCCCGACTAGTTCTTCCTGAACTCTTGGTGGCTGGTCAACTCAGCTGTTTTGGCTCATAACTTCTTTCTACCTTAACTGATTCAAACTTTCAGTTTCTCCTGAATTCTCTGCTTGGCCTCTTTGGCCAATCTATTCTCTGCAACCTCTTCCTGTAACTGTCCAGGTAAAACTGCCTCCCTGCTCTCTCTTTCTGTACTGTTTTCTCTTAAGTTGCTTTTTTTTCCCTCTCTCTTCCTGTGAGAGTTGAACATATATTATATTTTGTCAAATCTTCTCTGATTTGTTACTTTGCCACTCAATTAGGCATCACTTTCAAACACAGTGATTCTACAAACTGACTTTATCTTTATTGTTTGGGATTAAAGGTGTGTACTAAGGGTGTGTCTGTATTCCAGCCAGATAGATTAAAGGTGTGCGATAAGGCTGAGACACACCACAACTAGAAACAGCTTGTTTCGTTGAATAACAAATCTTGGGGCTCAGAGTGTGATTGAATATTCTGTAATACCCTATCCTTAAAATGGTTGACTGTGGGGCTGGAGAGATGGCTCAGTGGTTAAGAGCACTGATTGCTCTTCTGAAGGTCCTGAGTTCAAATCCCAGCAACCACATGATGGCTCACAACTATCAATAATGAGATCTGACGCCCTCTTCTGGTGTGTCTGAAGACAGCTTCAGTGTACTTACATATAATAAATAAATCTTAAAAAAAATGGTTGACTGTGTGGGTAGAGCAGCAGTCTAAGGAAAGAAACTACAGGCACTTGAACAGCTGGTAAGCACTCAACATATAGAAGAATCTAACAATACATGAATATCCCCTGTATTTGTTAAAAAGAACAACTCAGGAAAATGGAGAAAACAGATTTAAGAGCAGTGAATAGAGTAATTCAACCAATGAGTTTATTACGATGTGGAATTCCTTTACCTTCTTTATTACCTAAGACGTGGCTTATGATAGTAATTGATTAAAAAGACTGCTTTTTAATCTTTCTCCTGTGCATGAGCAGGATAGAAAAATGTTTGCTTTCACAGTACCTACTCATAATAATGGTCAACCTATAAGACAATATCAGTGGAAGGTTCTTCCACAGGGAATGTTAAACAGTCCAACTATATGTTAGTATTTTATGCAACAACTTCTAAAAGTAACTCGTAGGAAATTTTCTCAATCCATTATTATGGATTGTATTTTGTTGGCTGATTCTGATGCAGATCAGAAAAAAATGTGCTTAAGGAAATACAAAGAATTCTGCCATGCTGGGGGTTAAAGATTGCTCCTGAAAAACTACATAGAGGAGATCCTATTAACTATTTTGGTTATCAAATAAGTTAACAAAAATTCAACTAGACAAGGTATAGATCAGAAGAGATCAGTTGCAAACTCTTAATGATTTTTCAGAAATTAATGGGAGATATTGATTGGCTATGGCCTACCATTGGATTAACTACTCAAGAGTTAAGTAATTTGTTTCAAACATTACAAGGAGATTGGGACTTAAACAGTCCAAGGTGGTTAACAGCTGAAGCAGAGAGAAAGTTAACTCGAGTAAAACAGAGACTTCAAGATGTACATGTGGGTGGCATAGATCCCAAACTTGATTGCATATTGGTTATTTTGCCTTCAACTCATTCTCCTACTGGGCTCACTCTGCAAAAGGAAGATAGTATTATGCAATAGATTTTCTTAGCACATGAAGTAAAAAAATTACGGACTTACACAGAAAAGGTTTCTTATTTAATCATAAAAGGTAAAATAAGATTTTGTCAATTGTAAGGGACAGATGTAGCAGAAATCATAGTACTCCATACCAATGCTGAGATTATGTCACTATGGGTAAACAATGAAAAGTGGCAAAGATATTGTAGCTACTATTTGGGAGACATTAACAGCAAATATTCTGGGGCTGGCAAGATGGCTCAGCGGGTAAGAGCAATGACTGCTCTTCCTAAGGTCCTGAGTTCAAATCCCAGCAACCACATGGTGGCTCACAACCACCCACAATGAAATCTGACACCCTCTACTGGTGTGTCTAAAGACAGCTACAGTGTACCTAGGTATAATAATAAATAAATCTTAAAAAAAAAAAAAAACAGCAAATATTCTAAAAATAAGCATCTTCAATTTATAAAAAGAACCAATTGAATTTCCCCATGTATTGTAAAAGGAATGCCAATTTCTGAAACATCTATATTCTATGCTGACACAAATAAGTTGGGAATGGCAAGCTGTCAGACAAAATGAGCCCAGTAGTTCAAAGCCCATATATGTCAGTTCAAAAATCAGAGTTATATGCAATTCTTATGGTATTATTAGATTTTCTTGAACCTTTTAATGTAATTACTGACTCAGTAGTCAAAAATAGTTGTTCTCTATATAGAAACTGCTGAATTTATTCTTGATAATTCAGAATTAATCTTGTTATCTATACAACTGCAATAGGCAATCAGAAATAGAAAATTCCCAGTACATTATCACCTATATTTGGTCTCATACAGGCTTTCCAGGTGGCACAAGGAAATGAAGAAGTTGACCAACTATTAGTAGGAAATTAGAAGCCTCCAAAATTCATGTAAAAATACCATGTTAACAGTAAAGGTTTAAAGAAAAAAAATTCTCTAATACTAGGTGATGAGCCAAGGAAATTTTAAGAAGATGTCCTACTTGTTCTTTGTCTAACCAAACTCCGTTACCTACCAGAAGTAACTCTAGGGGCACCAAAAGAAATAAAAATCTGACGGATGGGTGTGTTTGATTTTTCAGAATTTGGAATGTAACTTTAATTTTTTTCAAACCCTGTTTTTAATGATGATTCTGTTTTGTTTTGTTTTGTTTTTGTTTTTTTGAGACAGGGTTTCTCTGTATAGCCCTGGCTGTCCTGGAACTCACTTTGTAGACCAGGCTGGCCTCGAACTCAGAAATCCGCCTGCCTCTGCCTCCCGAGTGCTGGGACTAACGGTGTGCGCCACCGCCGCCTGGCTTAATGATGATTCTTAAACACTTTAACCTTCTTTTCCAGGTTTTCCCACAAGTGGTAGTGGAAAAGAAAGGATACAGGGTTGGGAGAAGTGGACCTGTTTAGAAAGGTTCTTTGTAGCAACTCCCATCTGTCTTGTCTGGAAATCATCAGTTCAGTTCACAGGTTAGCAGGCAGCAGCAGCAGCTCAATCCACTTGCAAACACCTCATGGACACACCAGCAGTCCAGCTCGGTAGAGCTGGGTTAGCAACAGTGGTGACATTACCTAGCAGAGACAGCCAGGCCTCATCCTCAGATCTAGTCAGGAGGGATCAAAAGGAACACCAGGAGAGGTTCCCAGTTTTGTCTCTCCAGGGAAGTGAAGATCAGCAAAGATGGAGGAGACCCACAAGCATTGCACAGCTATAAGGAAGCCAAGTTCCGTCTCCATCACTCTGTGGAGTCCTATTTATACTCTCCTAACATCCTCCACATGCCTTGCCTCAGCATGTGCATCCAATTAGCCTGAGTCTGCAGAAGCAGCAACAAACGACAGTACACCACCAGAAGTTGTTTTGTTGTGTTTCTCTCTATGGCGTCCTGACAAATGCAGCTCAACTAAGCATTGTAAGGCAGACCAATACATGTGTGTAGTTAGTGAAGAATCCTTCATCATGTGTCCTTTCATGTGCTTGCTCTAGCAGAACATCCTCTCTCGTTTGTCTGCTTCAGTGAAACATTCCTTCACATGCTTTCCTTAGCCTTTCATACCTGTGTCCACTTTAGTTAATGTTCCTTCATGTGCTTGCCCCAGCAAAACACCATCCAACCGGCTCTCCAAAGAACCCTTAAGTTTCCACTTCGTTGGAACATTAAAGCTTGTATAGCACACTATTGATACATATTCAGGGTTTCAATGGGTAGCTGCTGTGAGTTGTGAGAAGGCTGATTCTGGACTTACATTTACTGGAAGTAATGGCTATTATGGAAATACTGGTACAAGTTAAGGCTAACAATTCCCCACATATGTCAACAGTAAGATGAAGCAATTCTTTGCATATTATAATATAAAGCAAATTATGGTCATACAACACAATCCTACAGGACAAGCAGTTGTACAAAGATCTAATTGCACCTTAAAGAAAATGTTTATAAAACCAAAAGGAAGAATAAAGACACCCAGGGAGAGACTAAATAGTACTTTTGTTAACTTTAAATTTCTGAGTGTTAATGAGAAGAGAGCAACAGGTGCTGAGACACTGTGTTATAGGGAAAACTGTGGAATTATATCAGCCTATATGCTATAAAATATATATGTTCAGACTGGAAGCCCACAAAAGTTTTGCATTGGGGATGTTGATTTGTTTATACTTCCACAGGAAATGAAAAGCTGTGGATGCCATCAAAACTGATAAAGTTTAGAACTGAGCAAGAGACTTTGAGATATACTTATGAATAGGGATAGCAGGAGCCTGGAAGCCAGCATGGGTATTCATATGCTGATAGGCACCACATGCAGCTAACTATACGCGCCTTTTGCCAGAGATAAGGAGAGTTAACAAGTCCCAGAGGAATGCTGGCTTTCTTTCGACTTCCAGGAATTCTTCCATGGTCCAACCTGAGCTCATTTCTGGCTATATGAACTTCCCGAGACCTAACAGGGACCTGTGGGAAGAAAAAAGACAGCAAAGGAGGATAAAGTGATGTATAGTGAAGGAAGATATCCCTTGAGCATGATTGAGACAGAGAATGGGGAGACAGTGGTTTAGTGTGAGATGGGAGACTCCATAATGGTCCAGTCACAGGAAGGCACAACAGGCAGAGCACTCTGCATCTGGACTTGAACTGGGAAGGATGTTCAAGCAAGAAGTGGATAATGCTGATAGTGTTCCTGAGCATTACCAAAAACAAACAAACAAACAAACATGGAATTGGTTGGGAAGAACACATCCCAAGCTATACGGTATAAAATAAAAATGAAATTATGCCCAGAGTAGGCTACTATAACTTTGACTTGTTGCAAGGGAGACCCCGAGGCTGCACAAATCATGAAGGTTGTTGCCACTGCTGTTGGTTGAATTCTAGAGCTAGGTGTAAGACCTTATTGCCGAAGATACCATGTATTCTTGTTATAGGACACAGAGACATCACAAAGAGAGCTGGAAGCTCTGGCTTTTGTTGTACCAAAAGATGTTGTGTGAGCTGCTACAGGATAATTATTCCCAAGAGACCTACCTACTCATTGTTACTCTTCATGGTCCACTTGACTGGATTTAAAATCCTTCTTGGTGTATCTATGAAGGTGTATATGAAGAAGTGAAGACTAACCCTGAATCTAGATGGTTCTCTACTAAATAGGCTAGAGTTCCAGACTGAACAGAAAGTGAGCTGATGACCAACTTTCTTGTTTGATTTTTGATAAGATAAAATATGACCAGCAATCTCATGCACTTACATTATAACTTCCCCATCATGGTGGACTGAGCTCTCAATATGTGAACCAAGATAAATCTTTCCTTCATTTAAATCACCTTTGCCAATATTTTGTCATAGCAAAATGACCAATGAGAAAGTGACCAATATAAGTCCTCTTTGGCTGTGGATCCAGCACACTACATTACTAACATGCTAGGTTAGATGTATCTGCTGGCACAATAGTGACACGCTGTGGGTGAGACTAGCATCACTCCAATTTAAGGCCAGCTTTCCAGGAGGAAACTCATGTCTGCAAGCCAGAATAAAAACCTGTTGTTGGGGAGCTCATGAGGCCCAGTGAGGGAAGCAACTGACTTTACAAAATATATTTATTTTATTTTTGTTGAGTAGATGTGACATGCTTTCTAAAAATTTTTATTCATAACTATAGATTACTGCTGCTATCGTGACAAGGTAGGACGGTGCATCTTGTAGTCTCGGTGAGGCCATTTCAGGTTTAAATAGAATTTGATCTCCTTGATGGAGAATCCTGTGGAAATTTACCCAACTCTATTCTGTATCCCAGCTGACTTACCCTACCTTCTGCTAAACTGCCTGATTGTGCAAACTTTCCCCTCCAGCTATCCATTTATCTTAGTTTTAGTTTCTGTTAAACTGCGTCTATAAAAACCTCCTCCTGTAGCTCCCAGGGGAGGTTCCAGGATGTGGGTTTTGCCTTTTAAAAGCTCCTTACCCTAAACACTTGGCACTACACTTGGGTCTAAATGCCTGAGTGTAGTCCCAGCTGGCCGGAATAAAGTCTATTAATTGGCTGTCTTTGAGTTGTCTCTGGTGGTCTCCCCTTAATACTATTCTCCTTGCTTATGGTGGGAAGCTTCTTACTGTAGGCAGTAGTTACTTGTAGGGACTTATTTTCAAGGTTTGTAAGTGATTATTATGATAACTTGGCAACCCAGTGCCCAGAAAGGGATCATACATGTATTGGCCTTCCCAAGGCTCAGGGAACAGCATAGAAGACTTGGAAGAAAACCAGCATGAGCCAGAGAAATGGAGTCAAGTATTGCAGAGCTTTTTCCTCTAGGTATAGCCTGGTCATCTCATCTCCATATGGGAGTATAGATAACGTTGGCTTGATAGTCATAGAAACCAAATAAATAAGACAGTGCAATGATGGCTAAGTCTGTTGTGATAATAGCTCTGTTAACACTTCCCAGTAGGAGGCAGGGAATGATCCAAGGGCTTTCTCACCCGGGTGCCCAGCCTTTCATTCCTGGTGAAAACTGTTGCTGTGTTTATCACTCAACCACAGGTAACTAGCAGAGGGAGGGTTCTCTTCCCTGGAGGCCTACAGTGAGCACTTTTCCTGTACCTAAATGAAGGTCAGCACTCCTTTTCCAATTCTTTCTGTGTAATCTTATATAGGTTCACAATCAACATCTGCCCCTAAGAGCTCTCAAGTATCCATAACAAATAATAATAGCAAGGCAACCCTGGGAAGAAGCCACGTGTTCCACTGAACCTTTCAGCAAGGCTGATTAACTGCTAAGAACTTTAATGGTGGTGGAGAGGTTGGAAAGTTGCATGTCCACAGCCCAATTACAATTTAGTTTGTGCTATGTTTAGCTCCCTAATAGCTAGCTATCCCTTGCCTAACCAATGAGTAAGAGATAAAACCTTTTGGATTGTATTAACTGAACAAAAACCCTAGATCCTATGAACCGGAAGTCTTTAAGAGTGTCTTTACCCGTGCGTCGGGACCGGGGTCCGGTGCGGAGAGCCGTTCGTCTCGGGAAACGGGGTGCGGCCGGAAAGGGGGCCGCCCTCTCGCCCGTCACGCTGAACGCAAGTTCGTGTGGAACCTGGCGCTAAACCATTCGTAGACGACCTGCTTCTGGGTCGGGGTTTCGTACGTAGCAGAGCAGCTCCCTCGCTGCGATCTATTGAAAGTCAGCCCTCGACACAAGGTAAAAAAGAAGAATAAAACAAACAAACAAAAAAAGAGTGTCTTTAGATAGCTCTAAGGCCTATAGCTAAGGTCTCCCCTGCTTTGCTTCAGCTGTCTACCAAATATCTCCACTAATATATATGAAAGGGCCTTGATTTATGACTTTCCTTGTTCTGCCATTATAAAGACTTCAAGCTGTTACCATTACTGGAACATAGAATTGGGAGGCAACCTAATCAGTGGGGTTCCTGGGCCATGGTCACTCATGTTCAACTTCAGAACAAACTAGCTTTATCCTCTTTGAGGTGAGAGCTGTTTTTTTTTTTTTTGCTCTGTCAGCCTCGCAAAGAAGAAACAATTCATAGATAGTGCTTAAGTGAACGAGCCCATCTTCACACTTAGACATCACAACTTTGCAATGGTCTTTGTCTCCCTTGCAGAGGACAGACAGCTCCGATGTCTGATTAGCCTTCTGCCAGCTAATCAGCTTGAGGTCATCAAATGGTTCAATGACTAAGTCGTGACTCCTTGTGTGGGCATGGAGTTGCAGCATACATCTCGGTCTGGATAATAGAGAAAAGGGAAAGAGAACACGGTTTAATGAGTTGGAAATGCCTAATGAAGTGTCAGAGGGATTAACATAAAGAATGCCTCTAGTTGGCACTTATCCTCAATGCTCTGAGAATAATTATAGACTACCTGGGTACCTCTGAATCCATTCATCAATGCCAACTTAAACACACACAAGAATAAAAACTGACTAAGAGAATTGACAGGTGGGACTCAAATCTAACAATAGTGACACAGCTGAAAAATACAAGCTCAAGAAATTACGAAATGTAAATACAGACTAAAAGAGGAATTAGGCTGTGTCACAGGTACTGGGACAAGCTGCCTCATCTTGACCTTCAGTATTGCTGATAGGATACCAGAGAGCAGGGATGGGAGGTAGTATTGGAAGAAGCCATACACTGTTTTCTTCGTGAAGCCTGGAAGGAACCTAAGCATGATTGGTAAACCAAAAGGAAGTCATAATTGCCTCAAAGGGTTCCCTGTGGGCACAAAAGCAGGCTCAATAACAAGCCTGAGTAAGGATGAAACCCATGCAGTCAACACAGTGCAGTTTTGGAAGGAAGACCGTTTAGGAGATCTCTTGGCTGGCTGGCCCTGCAGAACACATTCATTACAGCAAACTCAGAGGAGCAAGTTGCAGCAAATCTAGCGTCTGAGTCAAGGCTAGCCCATGTGGTGAAAGGTTTTCCCGTTCCAAGAGGAGACCCAGGAGCAAGTTCTTGGAATCTCTTGTTGGAATAGTATGGGAGGAAGACTAAGTCTAGGTGGGGACTCTTGGCAAGACAAGAGAGTGTGCCCAAGAGAAGAGGAAGGAGACCACCCTCTGCAACTTGGCTAAGCCTTCCCCTGAGCATCCTCCACCAATGACTTTGGAACTTTGATTACCTGCCTACAAAGATAGAAAAGGTGTATCACCAAGCTTTTATGTGCTCGGGGAGTACTGGGGAGGCAACTCTCTTCTGTCTACACTGTTAATCCCAGCTTGGGTTCCTGGTTCAGTTGTTGTTGTGCTGGAGAGGAGATGTGACATCTGGAGAGGGCACTGGAGGGACACTGGAATGAAGAAATTGGGGATTATTTCTCGGTATAAGATTTTCCTGTATGGATGAAGAATCAACCGGATCCAAACAGAGACTCTCAAGAGTCTTAACTTTGTGTTCCTCAGTTGGGACTTATGATCTTTCTCAGATATTTGCTCAAATGTCACTGCTTGTAAAGAGGCTCTGAACATCATAGATCAAGGAATCTGCCATCCCTCTCTTGGTCACTCTGTAAACACAATTCAGTTCTTACCTTATATGGAGATCTGCTATGAAGGAAAAAAAAGACAAATAAATGCCTTATATCCCAGTTTAACTATAGAAGAAGCTCCATCCTGGGGTGGGCATTTCTTTGTGTGTATCTGTGCTTAATCTATGGTAAGAGTGTTTGTCACAATTCTATTGAGAAAAGACACGGTGCTAAGGCTACTTATAAAAAAAAAGTATTCAGTTGGGGGCTCATGGTTCCAGAGGGTGAGTCCAGGACCATCTTGCCAGAGAGCATCGCAGCAGGCAGGTAAGCATGGAACTGGAGCAGTAGCTGAGAGCTTACAACTTATCCACAGGTAAGATGCAGAGAGAGATGGGGGTGGGGATGAGGTGAGGGGGAGGTGNAGGGGGAGGGAGGAAAGGGGGAAACACTAGAATGGCATGGGCTTTTGAAATCTCAAAGCCCAACCCCAGTGACACATCTCAAACAAGGCCACACCTAATCCTTCCCAACTGCTTACATCAGTGTGGGACCAAGCATTCAAATATGCCTATGGGGACCATCCTCATTCAAACTACCACTGTAGGCATTCAGTAAGTGTTTTTGTTTTTGTAAGTACTGGGGGCGGGGGGGGTTGAACCTAGGTCCTTATACATGCTGGGCAAATGCTCTTATCAGTGAGATACAACCTCAGCTTCACTAGAAGGAAGGCGATGTCCAGTGGTGGGCTTGGAATTTGAATCAGCAGTGGACTGTGTTTTCCCTGGAGTGTGTCCCATTCCACTATCCTCGTGCCTTGTCATTGATGCTGTTCCCAAATATTCCTGGCCCCCACCCATAATACTTTGATGCTTGCTCTTCAGTCTCTTTTCATGGATCTACAGTCCTTATCTACCTCCAGATGTGAAGCTGTAAGTCCTTCATATACTCTTGTTTGAAGATAGGCACCAACCTCATAGGATTATGTATGGGATTACCCCTTTTGCATGTAAGAAAACTGGCGAAGATGTTCATTCAGTTCCAGGCTCCAAGTCACAAAACTTAGAAGCAGCTGGTTGGCTTAAATCTTGACAGCGTCCATAGCGTTATCTTGCACTGGTATGAGTCGAATGGATCAGATGCTCAATAGTGTTATTGGGAAATGTTTTCATCACCATAGGTCAGGGTGTGGAGTAAGTGCCAAACGGCTCCTAGCAGAAACCAAATAACACATCTAATGTGTGTCATTGGAAGCTTGGATTAAAGTGCCAGTGGAAGAGGTGACTCCCGGAACACAGAGACATGTGACACTTTGGGGAAGACTACCAACCAAATAGGTAAAAATACTACAGGGCTCCTTCTCAGGCCTTAAGGCTTCAAGCAATATGTCCACGTGGCTGAATGCTTGAATAAAGTTCTCAGAAATGGGATATTTCAAACAATTAGGTAAGATCTCTTCCTCTCCTTCTTGGGGTCTTTCCCCAGCTCTGTCCCATGGGTAGCTGGAGCCCTGAGTCTTGCGCAGCGGGAGTGGAGTGTGGATGAGTTTTACTCTATATTCTAAGTGACTGACTCACATGTGTCTAGGGACAGTTGTCTGACATTGTTATTTTAGAGGTGGTCTCTGGGGCCTCTCCTGTTTCCTTCTGAGGTAACTTGCAAGGCTTGTGGTATCACACCGCAGAACCACAAACTACATTACATTGCAAATGGGTCTGACAGAGCCTAGCTACCAGAAGTATGTCTAGAAAGGAGAAAGAAGGAATTTGAAATGTATAAAGCCAGAAACTAGTCTGAAAATTCAATTCTTGTGGGACATTGTAAGCAATTCACTTACCGTCACTCTCTGTCCCTGGCACTTCAGTCAGAACTGAAACAATCAGGTGTCCAATTTCATACTTCTTCCGTAGAACTCTGACATGTCAGTCAGGCATTGGTTACAGTGAGCAAATAGCTCACATTTGCAAATTGCCCTTTCTGTGCTCTCTACTGAAAATAGGGCAAAGCTCATCAAAAAAAAAAAATTGCATATAATTATGAGGAAAAGATAAATGTACAGAAAAGGTACTACTGGGGAAGTACATTTGGATTCTGTGAGGTGTGTGTTTCTGGAAGCTGTGCGTGTACACATGGGTGGAGCCAGGGGTTAATATCAGGTGTCTTCCTCAATTCTCGTCAACTTATTTTTTTGAGACAGGGTCTTTTACTGGCCCTGGGACTGGCCAGCCAGCAAGCCCTAGGGCTCCCCCTGGCACTAGGATTACAGGGTTAGGTAGCTCCACGATGGCCTTTTATGGAAGATTGGGGATCGCAGGCCCTCAAGCTTGTACAGCAGGTGTTTTATAGACTGACCTATGCACCTACTTCTACTCAGCAGGTTTTCATTTTAAAAGTTAAAATGTCTCTTCTAACTAGATTTTTTCATCTTTGTACCTAATTTACTATTTGCAAATTTGTATTATATTTTTAAAGAAGGGTCCAATGTGAAGTTTTCCATAAAACTACCTCTGCCCTTATCCATAGTGTTAGATGAAAACAACAACAACAACAACAAACTAGACGCTGGGGCGCAGCAGGTAAAGGTGTTTTCCTCCAAGTCTGACAACCCGAGTTCAATTCCCATCACATGGTAGTAGGAGGGACTGAGGCCTGAGAGTTGTCCTCCGACCTACACACATGCTTGTTCTGCCATGTGTATCCCTGTCTTTGTGTACACAATAGTAAATATAATAAACATTTAAAGCAGACATATTGAGGAAACACAAGTGGAACGGGGCACGGAGAGAGCTGACTGGATATACTTGCCTTCACTTCCTCATCCCACCTTCTGACACCCGAGCCCCAATGAGAGCCAAGTATCTATCCATGGAGGACTGGCCTTTGGGCACAAAGCAATGAGGCAAAATGATCAACGGGACAAAAGCGGCACAGTGGATGTGTCATGGTGACTTTTCTCTAAGCACACAAGCTCCATCTTCACTCTTGCCTTAGAGATGGATGCAGTTGAGCACTTTGCAAGTGCTGGGGAAGGGACTGAGCATAGAGGGACCGATCCGGGCCCTGTTGGGTCTCTTTCACTGGAACCAGCCTATGTGGAGGGTGATGTCTCTGCTTTGACAGCACATTGCTCTCAATTATCTGGATGTGCTGGTCCATGGGAACAGTCACCAACACAGGTGGAAGTTCTTAGATACACTAAAATAAGTAAGGCTCCTACTCTACTTAAGAGGGGGATAATGATCGTAATAAATCCCGTTATTATGATGTAGCCTAATCTCTACACTCACACGTTAAATTTTTGATTAAGATAATTGCCTCATAGCTAGGTGGTAGTGGTGACAACAGCACTTGTCTTCAGAACTCTGAGTTTGAAGCCAACCTGGTCTACAGAGCTAGTTCTAGGATAACCATGACTACACAAAGAAACCCTGTCTCAAAAACAAATAATAATAATAATTGCCTCATTAAAATTTTTAAAAAATAGTTATTTATTTATTATATGCTAAGTACATTGTAGCTGTCTTCAGACACCCCAGGAGAGGGCATCAGATCTCATTAGGGATGGTTGTGAGCCACCATGTGGTTGCTGGAATTTGAACTCAGAACCTTTGGAAGAGCAGTCAGTGCTCTTAACCTCTGAGCCATCTCTCCAGCCCCTCATTAATTTTTTTTTTAAAGTTTTTGAGATTTTTACTTTATTGATCAGTGGGTGGGGCGTGGCAATACATGGGACAGCTTTGTGAAGGCAGTTCTCTCCTTACACCTTTCTGTCATGGTGTAGTTTTGTAGTTTTGAGTTCTGAATTCTCCCTCAGAGTGTCTAGGAGCTACTGTACAGTACACTACGTACCAGGGGCTGGAAGGATTGCAGGGTCACGGTCTGGCTGTTTGGGATTGGTGGGGAGAAGGTGTTTTTCCAAGGACTTCGGTGTTGTAGCTCTGTTATATAGCATTCAGTGAAACAGCTTTCTTAGACAACAGCTGGTGCTCATACACTTTATTTGGGACAACCAAAGACAACATGTGAACCTTGGAGAGTGGGAAGGAGTTTTCAGGGTGAATGGAAATCATTGGTCGGAACTTAATGAACTGTGAATGCCTCATTTGCATGGACAAGCATCCCAGGAAATCCAGGTAATTGTTGGGTGGGTCCTTATTAGGGAAGAGGAAGTTTAACTTGTAGATTCACCGAGGTCTATGTGACCTTGCTCAGGTAGAGGGTGTGGGGATCAGGCTCCTCAGATAAGGTCTGGCAGAGAAGAAGCCCTCCTGGAAAAAGGAGTCAGTCCTACATTTTTGCTCCTAGCTCAGAGGCTCTCTCCAGACACGGTAGACTACGACGACCTTCAATAGCCCGCTCTCCCAACAAGGTTTGAAGGAGAAATGCCCTCTAAGTGGCTCACAGAGTTGACCGCTTGGTCCCCAGTTGGTGGTGCTGTTTGGGGAGGTTATGAAACTTCCCGGATTTGAGGCGGAGGCGGAGGAAGCAAGTCCCTGGGGGTGGGGCCTTGAGATCTGATCTCTCAGCTTCCTCCTCCCGCGGTTATGCCTCCCGTGCGGGTTTTGGGCATCCAGCCCTCTGGAAACCTAAGCCAAACTCTTCCCTAAGTTATTTCTGGTTGTGCTATTTTATCACAGCCACAGGAAGGCAAGTCATGTGTGTGTGTTCCAGGGACTGAACCCACTCTGCCACCTTGCCAGCCCTAACTTGTTTACATATCTCATTTTCTTCTCTCTCTCTCTCTCTCTCTCTCTTTCTTTTTTTGTTTTTTGAGACAGGGTTTTTCTGTGTAGTCCTGGCTGTCCTGGAACTCACTCTGTAGACCAGGCTGGCCTCGAACTCAGAAATCCACCTGCCTCTGCCTCCCAAGTGCTGGGATTAAAGGCATGCGCCACCACTGCCCGGCACACATCTCATTTTCTGTAGTATCTAAGAAATACAATCAATTGGCAGTGATGAATTTTCATTTACTGGAGACATTTCTGATTTCTTTCTTTCTTTCTTTCTTTCTTTCTTTNAACTCAGAAATCCTCCTGCCTCTGCCTCCCGAGTGCTGGGATTAAAGGTGTGCGCCACCACGCCCGGCTAAAGGTTTTTTGTTTGTTTGTTTGTTTGTTTGTTTGTTTTTTTTCGAGACAGGGTTTCTCTGTGTAGCTCTGGCTGTTCTGGAACTCACTCTGTAGACCAGGCTGGCCTCGAACTCAGAAATCTGCCTGCCTCTGCCTCCCGAGTGCTGGGATTAAAGGTGTGAGCATATATATATATATATATATATATATATATATATATATATATATATATATATATATATATATGTATATATATATATATATATCTTTTGTAAATAAAAGCATCAGAGATGTGGTGGTTTGAGTATGCTTGGCCCAGGGAGTGGTGTTATTTGGAGGTGTGGCCTTCTTGGTACAGGTGTGTCACTATGGGTGTGGCCATTAATACCCTCTTCCTAGTTGCCTAGAAATGAATCTTCTCCTAGCAGCCTTCAGATAAAGATGTAGAACTCTCAGCTCCCATTGAACCATACCTGCCTCCACCTGCCTTGATGATAATAGGCTAAACCTGTAAGCCAGCCCCAATTAAATGTCATCCTTATAAGAGTTATCTTGGTCATGGTTTCTGTTCACAGCAGTGAAACCCTAACTAAGACAGATGTTAACTTATTGTGTCAAACACTTTAGTAACCAAGTTTCAAATTACCTTTTAGGAGCTTCAAGGACCCAAATCCTCAGGGGTGACACAGGGAGGAGAGGTTTAGAGGAGCTAAGAGACAGTCACCCAGAGAGCTGCAGACTAGAATTCAGGTGACCAGGATGTGAGGCAGCAGATGATGCTGACACCTGTCTGGAAGGAACACACTTTGAGTAGCAGGTTCTGGGCACCTCCAGGGCGTGTTTCCTTCGTTCATGGCTGGGTGGAGGTCATGTGTGTATGCCACAGACAAGATATTCAGTAAATATTTACTAAGTTTAATACTAAGTTTAATACATATGATACAGCTTGTTGAATGCTTGGATTCATCATAAATCTGCAAGATAGTAAATGTGTTCCTTCATTTCGGATGTAAGATTGGGCCAGTCTTTCGAGCCTAGAGGCACAGAGAAGTGGAGTTAAGCAGTCACACACTGAGTTACCATTTGCAAACCTACACAGGTTCTCCTGCATTCCCCAACCATTTTGTTTTGTTTGCTTTTTGAAACAGGTTTTGTTTTGTTTTGTTTTGTTTTTCCTGCATAGCTCTGGCTGTTCTGGCCCTTGCTCTGTAGATCAGGTTGTCCTTGAACTGTGAGATGACCCTGCCTCTGCCTCCCGAGTGAAGGGATTAAAGGCGTGCATCACCATCAGCCAGCTCCCAACTTTTAAAACATGTTAGTTGGAGCTGTTGAACGCATTGCAGTCAATGAGCTCTGAGGAACTTGGTGAATTCGCCCTCCTGGCTGAGGCCTTTTCTCCTCGATTTCTTCTCACATGTCTTCCCGACTCCTATGTAGGAATGAATGTTGTTCATGTTGAGGCCAGCTGCACAGACGGTGCACTCATCCTGTTGATTTAATCCACCTCAGATTTTTGTTTTGTTATCCGGTTACCATGTTGGGCTCAATGTTGACAGAGGCAACTATTTGTATACTTACTTATTTGAGAACCTGAGGTGCCCTAAATGTATATATACCATTAGCTCAGTCTAGGTTAGTCATGTTTATGTACTCCAGGGGCCGAGTCCAGATGTCAGAAATACTGGGGCTATACAAACCTCATGGGCAGGCTCCTGAGTGGCACCTGAAGGAGTGACAGCTTTTAGCGGAACAGAGGCAGGGGCGAGTCACAAACAGTAGGCCGAGGTCCATTCCACTGCCATCTCTACATGCTTTTGCCTCTACCCCAACCCCACTAATCATAGCAATCACCAGTTTTCAAAAATGTTTAAAAAGGGAAATCATACTTTGGGAGGTTTTATGTGTTGAATTCACATACTATAGAATATTATGCAACTTCTTATAAGAAGGAGCCAAACTGAAGCCATTTTGAATAAACCTTCCATTTTGAATACTGGTCAAATAAAGTTTAAGTTCCCAAGACCTCCCTCAGTAGCTGACATCCTGCTTGGCAGAAAGAGACATGTGCATGGGTGTTTTAATTAGGGTTTTACTGCTATGAGGAGACACCATGACCAAGGCAACTTTTATAAAGGACCACATTTAATTGTGGTGGCTTACAGTTTTAGAGAGAGGTTTGGTCTATTATCATCATGTCAGGAAGCATGGCTGTGTCCAGGTAGATATGGTGCTGGCCAAGGAGCTGAGAGTTCTATATCTTAATCCAAAAGTAGCCAGGAGGAGGGTCTCTTTTCTGCACTGGGTGGAGCTTAAGCAGAGGACCTAAAAGCCCACTCCCCCACAGTGACACACTTCCTCCAAGGAGGCCACATATACTCCAACATGAACACACCTGCTAATATTGCCACTTCTCCTGGGCCACACATATCCAAACTGCTACAGTAGGTAACTGACAATCTGGTTTTCGAGTTGAAACATGAGTGTTAGGCAAGTTGCCCTACCACAGTTGAATAAGCCAACCAACGGGAACAAGATAAATTGATCAAAACGATGTGTTCCTAAGGAAATCCCCTATCTCTAAATTCTGATTGGTTGGATAGTTTGGACAGATAGTTGTGGTTTGGGAGCTTAAAAACACTAGCATTCTGGTTCAGGGTCACAGTTTAGTTCCCAACTCGTTCTGCAGCCCCGATCAATCAGTAGTGGCCTAAGTACAAGATACTTTTGTCATCTGCCTGAATACTTACTAAGATGAATGTTTGACGATGCAGTCAGCTCCTGTGTCTGAGCTGTTGTCCCTGACTCGTCGGTTTTTGCTGTCCAATTCAAATAAAGATCTTGCTTTGTTGGACTCTTGTGCCTGCTTGGGTTGGTTTGGATTTTCCAACTGCGACACTCTTCAAATGTGAGTGTGTTTTTCAACATCATTCCAACGTTTTACTGCTTCATGGAGCAGGAAACAGAGTTTCTGCATGTAATCACTGAATGTTGGTGGCACCTCCATCCATGTTTTAAAAATCTAATCTTCAGTGACATAGCATGATACATCTGTAAGGCATTCTAATTACGACGCGGGGGGGGGGGTCCTCATGAGCCTCAGAGAGTCATCTTGCATTTCCCACCATGAGTGGTCACAGTCTATGAGCCAGGAAATGTGGTCTCAGTGACACCAAATCTGTTGGTACATCTATGAGGTCTGTGTCTTGATGCCAGGAAAGTGGCAGAGCTGTAGGAGGCTGGGAGCTTGAAGAGAACAGGGAGTCATAGACAAGACACTCTTCATTCATTCCAGGTGAAGCCTGAAGGCTTCCACACAGACCGTTAGCCAGGCACCATGGCATACCCTCACCCTGGCATACCTGCACCCTGGCACACATGTAGACCAGCACAGGGGCTACTTGGAGGTGAAGCCAAAGGTTCAGAGGAAGACCCTTGACCTCCATGTAATATTTATACAGATCACACAAAAGAGGCACTCTGCCCAAAATAGATGGCTGCTATTTTCTTGGGGTCCCTGTTAACAGTCATTTCTGAAGACTCACACTCTACTGCCCCCAAGACTACCAGCCATATTTTAAGTGTGTCTCTCATCAGACTCATATTAGCACCGTGTTGTCCAAATAGAAACTGGTCCTTAGAGCCCTCTGCTCCCAGCCACCTTGACTTTGGTTTTTCCAGCTTCCAGAACACTGAACTTATGTGAGGAAGTGACCTAAGTCCTGCAAACTGCCCTTATGCACAGAAACACCGGGATGTCTATCGATATTTTTCTAGGGATGTTAAACAGAATAACAGAGTAAATTGACAAGGAAAAAAATAAACCCTGAAAAAGTATCTAGTTTATCACAAATATTAAATTAATATTGTAATTTTCCAACTCCACCCTTCTCTACCCTTTTTTTTTTTTCCTTTTTGGTTTTTCGAGACAGGGTTTCTCTGTATAGCCCTGGCTGTCCTGGAACTCACTTTGTAGACCAGGCTGGCCTCGAACTCAGAAATCCGCCTGCCTCTGCCTCCAGAGTGCTAGGATTAAAGGCATGTGCCACCACGCCTGGCTCCTACCCTTGCTTTTTGTATGTATTTCTGCTAGTTGGTTGAAGGTGGAGCATACCATTCCTCCTCTCTTCCTGTATTCTTTTAAAGGCTAACTTCTGGCCTGTATTAAACATAGAGGACAAAAATTTCTGGACGAGGTGGTGGATTGGGAGCTGCCTTATTTGTAGTGAGGGAGTAGGGATAATAAAAACAGATCCCACTCTGCAGAGGGAGGAGTTGTAGAGAATCAAGAGGAAGCTCATATGACTCTAGGTGCGTTGAGGAAGGGATGCAGAGGCCTCCTCCCGGGTCTGCAGTGCCCTTATCAGGTGGCTTATAACCAGCTGTAATTCCAGCTCCAATGGATCTGGCACCTTTTCTTGCCTCCATGGATACTGTGCACATATTGAACTTACTCCATGATAGATAAACAATAAAATGAACTGTAAAGGAAAAAAAGCCCTTTCCTGAAGGAAAGGCAGGCCACACGGATGAAGAGAACCAGAAATGCTACAAGGCCAACCCTGGTTCTCAGAGGGGAGGGGTCAGCATGGAAAGTTCCATTTTGTCATAAACCAGTACTATGGCCAAGAGCCATCTTGAGAAGAAACTTGCTGAAAACAGATCTATGGTATTCACAAGGCAGAGAACCTGAAGTTAGTCTTGCATAGTTTCAGGGAGAGCGGGAGGGTCTGACAGTGCTAAAACAAACAAACAGACAAACAGACAAAATGTGTAAGTGACAAGAGATGTGTCATTGAAGCAGCCCCACCCTCAATGGTTAGGCACTAAGAATAATCTTGGATTTTGATAATCCCAAACCTAATGTCAGATCAGCCTTGGGGCTACTTATCTGCTTTGGAACCTGAGTCCTCTGAACTTCTAAAAACTTGATATCTATATTCTTTCCTGGAGGAAAGCAGGTATGCACTGCAGATCCTAGAGCTACCTTGCTTTCTTCATATCTGAAGCATCTGGGAAACTTCCCCTAGGCTAGACCTTAATGTCCCCAGGGCAGACTAGACAGACTCCGGGAGCTGAAAGAACTTGGATGCCTTGCTTCCCCTCCCCCCACCCTGTGACCAAGTCTTTTACAGGAGGAAAGATCCTGAGGTAAAGACAGCTCTTGTCAGCTGGGTGTGGTGGCTCAAGCCTTTAATCCCAGCACTTGGGAGCCAGAGGCAGGCAAATTTCTGAGTTCGAGGCCAGCCTGGTCTACAGAGTGAGTGCCAGGACTATACAGAGAAACCCTGTCTCGAAAAGCAAAACAAAACAAAACAATATTCTAAAAAAAAAGACAGCTCTTGTCTAGAGAAGCCTCTGCAAATCACAGAAACAAGAGGGTTCACCAACCCAGCCCCAGCTCTCTGCATCCACAGAGAGACTTAAGTTTTAGATGACACATAAAGTTGTTCCAGCCCACAGCCCCTCATGTTCCCTCTTATCTTTATAATACTTTTAAAAGTATTTTGACCTTATGTTTAAAAAATAACTTTCATTTTTATTTTTATTTGTTTTCATATATTTGATCTGGTTTATGCGTTTTTTTCGTATTTACCTGTTATCTAACCTCTCTTAGTTCCCTGATTTCTTTTTATTTGTAGTAGAAATTTGGTTTTATCTTACCTGAAAAAAAAAAAGGTATTATGGTTTTATTCTGCTTCTTAAGTTGATCTCATTTGTAAATGTGATTGGTTGTTGTTTAGGAAAATCTGGTCTTTCCCCTCTTTCTGTCTCCTGCTCTTTCTTCGTTCCCTTCAGAACACTCCTTCCTCCTCCGTTCTTCTCCATTTCTATTTCAGTTGACCCTGCTACCTCTGTCTCCTACAGTCTATTTATCTCATGACTTATCATTCCTACACTTACATTCTTTTTGCCAATTTCTGTTCTTTGGTCATGGTAATATATTCCTGGGCCCTAATTTAAGTGTATTTTGACATCTTATTAAGTCTTGTTGGCATAACATTCTTTTTCCTGAGTGTAGTAGGGAGTGAACCCCCAAGGGTTAACTAAGACAACTCTCAAATAAAACTGGAGAGACAGACAGGCCAACACATGTCAACACACAAGCCAAAGACACTCAGAACAAAACCAAAACCACAGGACACCAGAGGAAGATAGAACTCTTTAATTAAGTGAATTCCGAGACACTTTGGGCACGATGCCAAAAGTTTACCTGTAAAAATGACCAAGGACTTTTAAGAGGCTAACATTTCTAAACAGGCGAAGTGAGGGAATCGAGTCAAGACCTAGAGGAGAAGCCAGCAAGTAAGAAGGTGAGCAAGGGGCTGGCGAGATGGCTCAGTGGTTAAGAGCGCCGACTGCTCTTCCAAAGGATTTGAGTTCAAATCCCAGCAACCACATGGTGGCTCACAACCATCCGTAACAAAATCTGATGCCCTCTTCTGGAGTGTCTGTGTACTTATATATACTAACATATAATAAATAAATAAATCTAAAAAAAAAAAGTGAGCAAGACAGAGAAGAAAGTCAGCAGCATGGACGAGAAAAGGAGAGAACCAAACGTTTTGAAAAAAGACAAACAATAAAAAACACAATGGGAACCGTCTGGGAGGACGGGGCTCTTGGGAGAGCACATCCAGTCAGTAATTCAGAGGAAATATGTAAACAAGCTATAACTTCTAAGAACTCTGGGATATAATCAAGAGACCAAACTGAGAAGCCATGGGATAGGAAGAGGAACTCAGAAAATGCAGTGAATTTACTTAATGAAGTTATAAAAGGAATTTCCTAAGTCTTGGTTTAAAAAAAAGGAAAGGCATATGAGTACAAGGGGCATTTTGAATCTATAGTCGTAATGCCTGAAGGACTAATAAGACCATAAAATGCTGACAAACAGGCATGATAGTGACATCACAATGACGTCAGATCTGAAATAGAGGTCCCGAAAGCTGAAAAGGCATGGGAAGCATGTGGTTTGTTAAGCCCTGAGAGTAAATAACTGCTAAATAAGACTTCCTGCAGAGCTATCCTTAAAACTTACTAGTGAATAGGGTTATTATTTCAAGACAAAACCAAACCAGGGCAATACGTGTCTACCAGGCCAATACTGCTAAGGCTGGTTGTACTGGCTGGTTTTGTGTGTCAACTTGACACAAGCTGGAGTTATCACAGAGAAAGGAGCTTTCAGGTGAGGAAATGCCTCCATGAGATCCAGCTGTAAGGCATTTTCTCAATTAGTGATCAAGGTGGGAGGGCCCCTTGTGGGTGGCGCCATACCTGGGCTGGTGGTCCTGAGTTCTATAAGAAAGCAAGCTGAGCAAGCCAGGGGAAGCAAGCCAGTAAGCAGCATCCCTCCATGGCTTCTGCATCAGCTCCTGCTTTCTGACCTGCTTGAGTTCCAGTCTTGACTTCCTTTGGTGATGAACAGCAATGTGGAAATGTAAGCTGAATAAACTCTTTCCTCCCCAACTTGCTTCTTGGTCATGATGTTTTGTGCAGGAATAGAAGCCCTGACTAAGACACTGGTTAAAGGAATTCTAAACACAGAGGAGAGGGAAAGGCAGGCTCCATTATGAGAGCACAGGGAAGCATGAATGTTATAAGTGTAACAGATAAACAAAGGAGAGCTAAGCATACGCCACATCCAAAACAGTAAACTAGTATCTCCGAACATTAACAGGAAACAAGAGGAAAGAGTTGCTTTTGGTTCTTGGTGTCTTATCACAGCAATAGAAAGTAAACCTAACTAAGACAAAAGTCATGGAAGGAATTCATGAAATGGTCACTAAAAGAACAATGTTTAGACCCAGCTAAAGAGTTGGTTTTGTTTGTTAATTTTTGTTTGATTATTAGTTTGAGACAGAGTCTCATTATGTAGCTCTGACTGTCCTGGAGCACATTTTGTTGTTGTTGTTGTTGTTGTTGTTGTTTTGTTTTGTTTTCGAGACAGGGTTTCTCTGTGTAGCCCTGGCTGGCCTTGGACTCAGAAATCCACCTGCCTCTGCCTCCCAAGTGCTGGGATTAAAGGTGTGCGCCACCACTGCCCGGCCCTGGAACACATTAGGTAGGTAGATTAGGCTGGCCTCAAATTTACAGAGATTCACCCTCCTCTCCTTCCCTGGTGCTGGAATTAAAGGCATGAACAACCATGGTTTAAGAATTGGTTCTTTGCGGCTGGGTGTGGTGGCGAACGCCTTTAATCCCAGCACTCGGGAGGCAGAGGCAGGTAGGTGGATTTCTGAGTTTGAGGCCAGCCTGGTCTACAAAGTGAGTTCCAGGACAGCCAGGGCTACACAGAGAAACCCAGTCTCAACAAACAAATAAACAAACAAACAACAACAAAAAGAATCGTTTCTTTGAAATAAAATAAACACAATTGACAAATCACAAACTAAAAAGAGATCAGATCCAAGTTAATAAAATAGAGACTGAAAAGGGTAGCATAATAGATAGCAATGAGATCAGAAGATAATTAGGGACTATGAAAACTTGTCCTCAGAAAAACTGGAAAATTTAAAAGTGGGTAAGTTCCTAGATACTTGTGATCTACCAAAGTAGACAAGTTATAAACAACTTAAGCAGACCCCATATAAACAAGATGGGAACAGGAATAGCCTCCCAGCAAAGGGAAGCCCAGGACCAGACGTCATTGGTGAACTGTATCAAAGCTTGATAGCTGGGTGCTGGTGGCACATGCCTTTAATCCCAGCACTTGGAAGGCAGAGAGGCAAGTGGATCTCTGTGAGTTCAAGGCCAGCCTGGTCTACAGAGCATGTTTCAGGACAGCCAGGGTTACACAGAGAAACCTTGTCTTGAAAAGCCAAAAACCACAAAAAAACAAAAAACAAAACAAAAAACATCCCCAAACCAAACCAACCAAAAACTTGAAAGACTTCACAGAAGTGGTCGTCCAAGTACTCCATAAAATGGGAAGAGAAGGAACACTACCACAATATCTATCAGCCCAGTATAAAACTGGATTAAAAAAATACAACAAACACAACAACAACAACAAAACCATAGACCAATTTGGGTGATGAACACAGACACAAAAATTCTCAATTATAATACTTTTCAACTGAATTAAGGGACATGTTAAGAGGACCATGCACCATAGTATGGTAGGCGGTTTCATTTCAGAGATGCTTTGATGGTTCAACATACGCAGGTTAGATGTAATAAAGCACATGCATAGACTTTAGGACAGAAGTCGCATGATCATCTCCATAAGTGCAAAAGGCCTGTGACAAAACCATCCCTTCAGGAATAGGAAGAACACCCCTTAGTATAATAAGGCTATATAGAGCAAGTCTGCGTCTAACTACAATATACTAACTGGACAAACCAAACATTTCCCCTGGTCAGTGTGACTACCATGTCCACTCTTTCCTTTCCAGCGTATGCAGTGAATGCAGTATAATATTTGAGGCTGTAGTTACTCAGGCAAGAGAAGGACAAAGCATAGAAAAAGGAAAGGAAATCAAATTATGCCCATTTTACAGACACAATCTTTTACTTAAAACATTTCTAGTGATTCTACCAGGAAACTCTTAGACTTCATAAACACTTTCCACAAACTAGCAGTAAATCAACACAGAAAAGCCAAATTTCCGGGCTGGCGAGATGGCTCAGCGGTTAAGAGGGTAAGAGCCCTGATTGTTCTTCCGAAGGTCCTGAGTTCAAATCCCAGAAACCACATGGTAGTTCAAAATTACCCATAAAGAGATCTAATACCCTCACCTGGTGTGTCTGAAGACAGCAACATTGTACTTATTAATAATAATAAGTCTTTGGGCCAGCAGGGACTGAGAGAGCAGGGCCAACTGGAGTGAGCGGGGCTGACCAGAGTGAGCAGAGGTCCTAAAATTCAATTCCCAACATCCACATGAAGGCTGTCAAGCATCTGTACAGCTCCAGTGTACTCATATACATTAAATATACATCTTTAAAAATAAACCCACACGTTTAGAAAAAAAATTTTTTAAAAAGCCAAATTTCCTAAATGAGGATGAATTTGACAGTAAGAAACTACAGAAAAAAAGAAATCCCTCTCACAATGGCTTTTAGAAACACCCAGGAATAAGCCTAACAGAGGATGTGAAAGACTTCTTCAATGAGAACTTTTAAGACCCCCAGAGAAGATTTGAAGATCTTCCACATAAACAAGTTGGCAGACTCTGTTACTAAAAATTATCTGCATAGTCAAGTCAACCCTCATTAGAATTTCAACAGCATCGTTCGTAAAACCATGCAAAGATGCTAAAATCAATAAGGAGCAGGGAAGGTCTCAAACAGTCAAGGACAGAGATAAGGACATCCAACCTCAAATTATATTAGAAGCACATTAATGGAAGGACATGGAATTGGCAGCCAAAGACAATGGAAATAGAGTAGGATGGGAAAGTAACTCCATGCAGCTCCAGCCTTTGAGGAAGATGCTAAGGACATCTTCATTAAACTGGAGAAACTAGGTATCCACACATAGAAGAATGAATGAATGGTTTAGTTCTTCTAAACCCATACTTCTTTCCTTGAACAAAACCCAATTCAGAGTCTATCGAAGACTTCAATATAGAACTTAAGACTTTGAAATTACTAAAGGAAAACACTTTGCTATAAAGGCACAGGCAAGGACTTTCTAAAATGGACTCATATATCACCGGAAATCCTAAGAATTGACTGACTAGCTTACATGAAACAAAAACAAACTTCTGCACACCAAAGGAAACAGCAGAAGAACGAAGAAAAAATATCCATCAGCTAACAGATTAAGGTCTATAAAGAACTTAAAACACACACACACTCCATCCTACCAATAACAGGCTACAGTTCTCAACAGAAGACATACAAATGGGCAGTAACCATTTTAAATAATGTTCAAAATCTTCAGCTATTCGGGAAATGCAAATTGAGATGCCATTTCCTGTCAGAATGGAGATCACACTGAGAACAAAAGACAGAAGAAACAATGCAAGTGGAGATGGCACGGGGAAGGAGGAACCCCAGGCCACACTGGTGCAGCCAATGTGGAAATCTGCATGGAGGTTCCTCAGATACTTCAAAAACTGACAAGCAACCCAGTTATCGCCATCTTGAGCACATACCTGAAGGAGAGCAGCCCACAGCAGGAGAAACTGCACATTTACTGCTGCATTCTTCAAACAGCCATGACACAGAGACAACAATGGAGTGGCTAAAGCAAAGGAGGCAGGTCATGTACAGAGAGGTCTCACCCAGTCATGAAGAATGATCTATGTCACCCGAAGGAAACCAAACACAGCTAGACATGAGAGTAAGCGAAGCGGGCCAGACTCAAAGGATACATTTTCTATAGGAGGAGGAATCCAGTAAAGAAAGCGAGTGTGTGCATGTGTAAGACATGAAGGCAGAAGGACTTATGGGAGAGGAACAGGATTTGCCAAAGGGTGGGCTGGTGAAGCTGACGGGGAGCGGGGGCACGAGCAAAGTACAGTGCCACGTGTATATGAGAAAATGTCATAGAGCTATTTCTTTGTGCACTTAAAGATTATTGAAGTGCTTTTTAGGGCAAATATAAAACACTCATCTTAACTGCAGATTAAATTGATTAGACATCTATTGAGAAGGGGCAACAAGGACATTCTTGCCATAACCATTTATTTCAGTTGGATGCAGAGGGAGTAACATGACTTTTTCAAATATTAAATTTGCACTTGGCTTCTTTTCTGCACATTCCTTCTCGTTTGCGAATGTTTTTCTTTTCCAGCTTTTATTTTGTAATCTACCATTTTTTTTATAGTCCAAATAAAGGAAATAAATTATAAAATGTCATTGGCCTGGCCCTCTTTAATCCCTGCTATATTTTCAAACCAAAGAAATGGGATGACATGTTTACATTAATGCCAGTTTTTCTTTAATGTGTCCAATGTCAGTGTTTATCCATTGACATTGTGGTTTGACCAGCCGACTTACAAATGCTTAGGGAAGATCAAACAGCCTAGAAATACTGACTCTAATGGCAGCTTCACAAAGCTATCGAGGGTCTCCTAAGGAAAGACTCTCTATGTCGTGAGTCAATATTAACTGACTTGTTCTTAACTTTGAAATGGGTCTGCACCCAGAACAGATCCATTATAGATCAATACCAGTATGAACTGCATATAAGGGATGGCGGCCCATATTGAATGAAACCTGGACTTGCGAGTACTTGGTACTGGGTGCTAGGGAAATGAAAAACATCTACTTGGGAATGGCCTTTTGTGAGAATTTCCATCTATTAGGATTAAAATACTTTTCACATAAAAAATAACCTGGGCGCACATTCTTCTGGAAGATTGCTACAAATCCTTAAAACTTAACAGTTCACTAGTTAGTAAAATGGGCCAAAACGTCTGGTTACAGAAAATTCAAATGTCCAATAAACACTAGCAAAGATATATCATTTCATTACTATCAGAGATACAGATGAGGGCAATATAGACATTCAACTTTGGTACTGCTAAATATTATGTTGAGATTGTCTTTTCTCCATGTCTTAACCTACTTTAAAAAAGGTTTAGCATGTGTGTAAGTATAAATGCCAGTGTGTCAGAGTATGGCCATTTGCGTGTGGATGGGCCAGCAGGGTACTGTATCCTTGCAGCTTCAGTTTGAAATGTGGGTATGGTGACCATTTAAGATGGAAACAATGTGAGAAAACTTTCTGTTAAACACCTCAGTGTTTTGGCAAAATTGCTTTTGGCTATAGTTGAAAATTTTAACATCAAAATTGAAAATAGGAAACATACCAGATTCCTAAATTATATTAAAAAAATAGTAATCTGAGCATTCTGAAAACACTGAAATATTTTAAGGGTGCTGGCAAAGCAGTCATAATTGCCATTGCATTTTCTCGTTATTGATAGGTGGTTTGTGTTCTATTTCTATTGTGGTGACAGTGCTGTGGTCAATGAAATTGAACGTCCAGGCCACCTCATCCTAAAATGTCTGAGCTTGGAACCACCAAAGGGAACAATTGAATCGAAGAACCCTCCAGAAATGACAGCTCATTCCTATTAGGTAATGAATGTTAGAAAAAATTGTTGCATGCAACTCATTTTTTCCCCTTCACTTGGCCAATGTTTCCCTCAAGCTTGGTTCTCCCGAGGGCAAGGGAGCAATGAGATGATCAATACTTTTAAAATAGCAAGGCCCTTCTTCCCAGTTTCATGTTTTATCAAGTACAGGGCTGCTGATTTGGACCAAAGATAGTAGCAGTGTTACCACAGCCTCAGGGAAGCTGCCTGACAACTAGATCTTTCTCACCTCAAATCCCTCTCCTTGAGAGGCCACAGGGGCCAATGGGCTTGGTAGGAAATCACTCTTGTGAAGACAAACAGAAGGGCTGTGTGGGTTCAGATTAGGGCTTACATTTCTGGCAAGGTATCTCATATCCTGGTGGAATTCAATGCCTGTACTGTGGGCAACACCACCCTCACATCAGGAGCACATGCAAGACTGCGCTCTGAAGCCGCCCCCCCCCACCCCCGTTTAATGTCCGAAATGAGAGAGCAGTGAAGATCTTAAAAGTTGCTTTATTTAAACAAAATGGATGCCAACTTTTCTATCTATATACAAACATGTTTCAGAGCCAGAGCGGCAGACACACAAACTGTTCACACGGGAGCTGTAATGCTTGACATGATAAGACAAAGTTTTGTTTTCTGCTCATAAAGACATTCACAGATTCAAAAGTCATTCTGAAGGCTGAGCAACACCGTACCTTCATCTTCCGGGTGGCTTATGTAAATTCTAAAGAATGGGGGATGGAACTTTGGAGGGTCAATACATCGTGTTTAGTTTACATCAACTGTGTGTGACCTATGATGGGGGGCTCACAAAATGTTTTGAGCTAGAGATAAAATTTTGAATAAAATATAATCTACTGAGAGGACACTTGAGACAGAGGCTTAATTTTTTTTTAAACTCTACTTGCCTATATCATAAATATAAGAAGATCCTTTCATTTCTGGTCCCCCAAAGTAAGAAAAATTAGATTAAAAATAAGTTTAAAATAATTTTATAAGTACTATCAACAAAATTTAATGACTAGAGATCCTTCAATGTCAAGGTAAGACTATGGAAGGAAGTATCCCACTTCTGTCCTCCCTCCAACCCATTAGAAATGGAGTCCTTCCACACTCTTACCTACATGATAAACTTATGTCTAAAACTCTGTTGGAGAAGTCGGTCACTTTCTCCTTTCCCATGCTAAGGGCTTCAAGGAGCCCTCCGAGTTCCTCAACAAAGGACTGTAGTTATGAGAATCCCCCCCAAAATTTGCTACATATTCTGCTCACTAACCCCAGCTCCATACAAGTCCTAGCTATTTTAGATAATACTTGAAAACAGCAGCTATTGCAGCAGAGTGTAAGGAATCTGTTGACACTGATTGACAATGATCTGTGGCAGCTCTTGGTCTAGTCACTGGGGGAGGGGTGGGGTGGGGAGCTGTGCGGCAGTGAGGGAGAAGAGTGGATCCCACAGCCCCTCCTGCCACATGAGATTCAAGTTTGAGCCGGAGGGTTTCCAGGCTGCACCACAGATCAGACTTGAGACTGCTTGGCATCACGTGGCCACGGAGCAGCAGGCAGGACGAAATGCTGCAATACAGTGACCCACAGGGGCTGGCTACTCCCGGTTGCTCATGGGAATCAGGTCCCACCAGTTACTGTGCTTTCATTTTCTAAAAATGAGATGAAACCATTGTAAAAATGTTCTTTCAAAATAAATTATTTCTAGAATATAAAAAGCTTTATATTTCCCCAGCTCATGTATCATTATAAAATAGGAAATCAGAAAATTAGCTGTTGCAATTTGCATATGGTAAAAAATATTTATATGTGTACACATATAGACACATATATAAAAATGCAACTTTTAAATTAAAAGTATCAATTAACAAAACGATCAGGTACTGAACTGTACCCAAGAAAAGCCAAGTATGTATAATGAAAACGCGTTGAAAAGGAGTATCCCAACTGTGAGAGGATGAACTAAGACTTCCCACGTGAAAAGGCAAAGTCTGGAAGCCTGATTACCCAGAGATTAGAAGTCACTGGTACCATTTTCAGATCTAACCACCCCTCCCCCTGTTCCCTTCACAGCATCCATCACTAAGTCCCCCCAAGGATGTACACTCTCAAGGTCACTGGCTGGTCATTGGTTAGTGCCCTTTGCCTGAGCTGCTCTTGCCCAGGAAGCCCTACCCATGTAGGAGATAAACTTTCTCCTAATGTGCAAAGGTGCCTTGTAGATCGATGAGTCGTAACACCTCTTGGTGGAGGTTGCAGTCCTCCCAGGAAATGTAAGCAAGAGAGGAACATCTGTGGCTGAGCTAGGAGCAGCCTGTTCCTATCACTGAAAACCGGGGTAGTGTTCCTAAAGCCTCCACAGACAATTGTGGTTAGACACAGACAATTGACTCCTGCTGTTGCTAGTGTTCACGAGGAAAAATGTGCACGGAGACTACGCTCTTCCCCAGGAAGGCCTGCTCAGGAACAGGCAAAAGGAGAACAGATTTGGCCTGGGGAGCAGCCCTATGATCCTATGCTCAAGAATGTGCTGGCATACTCTCAGGTCCTGCATTGAGTCCCCAGGTGAAGAGCCATTGACAGCAGACCCTACACAGCCTGCTTTCAAGTCCACCTGGAATGGCACCACTGAGGCTAATCTGTTTTTCAATGAATCTGCCCCTTCACATTTTAAAATGGCCATTTATGTTTGGTGGAGTATCAGATGCAAAGAACAGACTTAATTTTATATATTTTTTCCTTCTTTATCCAAAACAAAACAAAAAACCAATTATGTATCTCCTACCCAACTATTGTCAACCAATTATATTTTAAAAGCAAGCAAAAGCTAAATACTGAAAATCTGTCTTTTCTTCTTCTAAAAACTGTTGCTGATACACGCCCAATGAAAGCAAAGCTCACGGCTCTGCAGAGCACAGCCAGAACTCACAGTGGGAGGGGCCAAGTACAGCTCTCTAACCAGATTTAAGATGACCCATCAAGTAGAAAAATGTAATTTCTATTACATAGCAACTATTCTGGAAGAGTAAAGCAAAATCAAAGTGGATGTGTGCACCAAGACAGGCTTAACCCTTCAGCAGCATTTATCCAAAAAGTGTGTCAATCATAAACCTGCCCCTCTAAGTGGATTATGAAAGATGTGTCTACTCAGAAAAATAAGAACTAAGCAAGAAAGGCCTCAGATCCCACTGAAAACCTGTGGAGAACATTACATCCTTTCAATCAAAACCAGTAGAATTTCAGGGCCTCTCACCTTTCCCTGGTCCAGCCACAAAGCTCAGGTAAGGACAGGGCTCTCACCCTTCCTATGGTGACGCTAAGGAACAAGCAACTCCCTTTCTTCTACTGCATCAAAGGTCTAGGGTGCGACCCTAAGCCATGAAAACTAGAAGAACATCAAATTTCTAAGACCAAGTTCCACTCATTTGCCCTTTGAAGAGAGGACATCCCAGTCTCTGGTGGCTTCTATCAAATGCCTCTGGCCGTGACTCATCCACTCTTCCTGGTCTTCGTAGAGCCTCCCACAGAACCAGCACTTAAAGACACACTGGGCAGGGTCGTCGGGCAACGAGCCCACCACCTGGTAGTTGTTTTTATGAACCTTCTTCAGTTTCATTTTCAACATCATCTGCCTCTTCATGTGGTTAGTTTCTGCCACATTCTGGTAGGTCAGCCGCATATGGTACCGCCGGACACCCAGCTGACACCTAGTCCTCTCAGACAGGACCACCTTGAGGACATTGCCTTTGTATTTGTTGATTACCTTCATCACATTGGTCACTTCGGGGGAGTCAACGTCAGGATGGTTTAACACGATGACAGGCTGGTTCCGACGGGGACATTTAATCAACTGGTCTGGTTTGGCAGCTATGAGTCGCAGCTGCCTTGCCACCTGAAAAAAGGAAGGGTCTTTGAAATATCGACTGGGATTGGCCTGCATCTTGTTCTTCTTCTTGGCTGAGTTCACTTGCTTGGTTTTATTCTTGCTTACAGTTAGGTTTCTAGAAATTGGCCTTCCTTGCCTGATGGAGTCACTGCTTCCCAGTGCTGGGCTGTACACAGGGACCATTTTCTTAGCAGTGGCGCCGCACATTGGGTCCTCTTTTCTAGATTTGGGCCGAAGAGATGTCTCCAGACCTGGGGACATGTCTGCCGGTCCACTTCTGCATGTCAAGGGCTGAGAGCTCGAGCCTGTCTGTTTCATAGGGCAGAATGGAAGTGTTCCTGCTAACTGCGCTTCGCTGCAAGGTATGCTAACAGGTGTGTCACAGGTGGCCTCTATGATGTGAGCATCTTCAGAAGAGTTAAGGACCCTCAACACAGCCCCTTTGGGGATCAGCACTGGAGTAGCAACAGGAGTCTTTCTGGTCACTCTGTTTTCCATTTTCCCGTCATTAGCACTGACAAACTGGGGACAGATTTGCTGTGGAACAAGCTGTCTGCTGCCAGTAATACTGTCCTCGTTTGGAGGTTTTTGGAGAGGACCCACAGAAGGGCCAGGGGTAGAGCCAGGGCCAGTAAGGGACACACTCATTTCTTGAATAGCCTTGGGAGTTGCTTTCGAAGTCAGCTTTGGTACCTGACCTATGGAACGTCTCTGAGCACTATTGGCAGACAAAGAGGAAGGCTTGCCACAAGATTCAATCAACTGTGCTATCTTTCTGCGCAGCAGTTCAATGGACTTTATTTTGGTTGTTGAACTATTCCATTTAATGCCCTCTGGCACATTTTCAGATCCAGAGCTCAGCGAAAACACTGATGAGATGATTGGACCGTCAAACGTGTTACCTGCTGTTTCAGAAGTCTTGGGCTGCACAGGCTGATCCCCAGGCTGTTGGGACCTCGGTTTATCTTCCCCAGTTATGTTTATGTGTAAATACTCTTTATTCTGCACAGAAGAAACCTGGCCTGTATTTCCCACTGTCTTGCTTTCCATCTGCTTGTCTTCCAGCTTCCTATCAGAGGAAATCACTGTTTCAGGACAACTAATCCTATTCCTCGCTTCTAAGTCACTTTCACCTATAGGCAGTAAGCCCTTCTCTCCAGAGAAGGGAACCTTTGAAGGCAACGAGGCAAGCGGCAGGAGCTGCTGGGAGTCACTGAGGGCCCCTCTTCTGTCTTCAGCAAAAGCAACAGGCGCTTTACTCAAGAAATGGCTCACTGTGGTTCCAGGACCATAGGAGACACTATTTTGTACAGGGGCTGGAGAATGACTTTTTATGGCAGCAGAAGGAAGGGCTCGAGGTGGACACAAACTGTGAGATTTCTGTAACTCTTTGATTGTATCGGGTCCGAGGAAAGATTCTTGGTGACTGTGAACACCAGAATTGGGCATGAAAAAATTGCAAGACTTCACCCATTTCACATTTTTAAGCTGTTTCTGAACCAAAGAGTGCAGACGATCCAGGCCCACAAAGTCTCCAGCATTCCCTTCCATGGCTAGTGACCTCGATGCTTCTGTAGAAAGCATTTTTTTCTGTCCCCCTGAACCCTTTTCGGTACTCAGACACTCGGAAGTGCCTCCGTCTCCTCGGCTAGTTTCGAGGCGGGTGTTTTCTTCCAATGGAAACAGTTTAAGCACAAGCTGCTGGGCGCCATTGACAACCTTCACGTCCATCAACTGGGCCAGACAGTTGGTGGGGACCACCAGCTCTGAGGGCGCCATAACAGTCAGTGGCATCCCTGGATGCGTAGGTTCTTTTGAGGGGGACAGAACTTCCACCTCAACATTCTTGTTCCCTAACAGGCTCACCTCCCTGGGCTCAGACAGGGTCACTTTGTTGGGAATACACACTACATCTTTTTGGTACTTCTTTAGCTCAGGTAATAACATCAGGTTGTGTGTCTTGTCTTTGTTTGCATGGAGAGAGAACCGAGATAGCTGGTCCGACAGCTTGTTTTGGAAGGCAGCCCTGGGACTGGTGGCCTTTGAGAGTTCCATGTTCTGCTTTGAGATGCTGGTTCTCTTGGGTTCCAGCTTGGCCACAGTTTTGAATGGCCGCTTGGCCCCAGCCCGCTCGTGGACCCTCCTCCTGTGCTTGACAATGTAGTCATTGCGAATAGCACCATAGTCGCAGTACTCACACCGGTAAGGGAAAATGCCCGTGTGCTTCACCAGATGCCGCTGGAACTCCCCTTTCGTGTAGGAGATGTAGCTGCAGTGGGAACAGATGAACTTGATCTCTTCGTGCTGCAGAGTATGCTTCCGGTACTGCAGCGGGTCCTTGGTAGAGAAGCGACATTTATCACAGTAGTATTTGCCTGGCTTGAAGTTCCTAACCTTAAATTTATTTACAGGACTTGAGATGGTTTCCGTTTCATTTCTGACATGCGCAGCACCAGCGTTGTTGTTCACAAAATGCAGCTGGGTAGGCACTGCTCGAAGGCTGCATTTAAAGCAGATATAAGTATCTTGGCTCTGCCCAGGGCCTTTCCTCAAGTCTTGAGTGGGGATCTTGTGAACACTTTTGCACTGTACACAAGTAGCAATGGTCATTGTGGCAGCCTCTGCCTCTGAACCTTGGTACAATAGGGTTTGAGCTTCCTGTCTCTCCATCCGAGTTGCTCTATTAGGTTGTTTGGGGGACATGGTCAAGGAACTGGGTCCCCCATTCACTTGTGTGGTATAGAGTTGTTCTCCAATATCCTTCATTTCCCTTATCTGCATATGCACATAGCCACCTGAAATTCAGAAAGGTGTCACTCAATGAAACATTCTGCAGGCATCCTTCCACATCCAGTGACTGGTGGAGCAGCAGGCACTTCGTGGTGAATACTTAATAATCAATCACGTTTTGTGTCCTTTCACAGGAATATGTGAGCCACAATGTGAATGCTTTCAATTCTGTTTCCAGGCAACACTACAGGGGAAAAAAAAACCATAAGGAATGATTAGTACAGAGGCTCAAGGGTTAGCTAATCTACCACCACTTCCACCATGTTGTAATGGCTCAGTGGACAGAGAATCCCCACAGATATTTCACTGCAGCAATGCAAATCCAACCATGCTGCAAGCCTAAACTAAAAGCATTCTCTGGCTCAGGTGCTTAAGTATCCCCTCTCTAGACCAACTGTGAGCCTGAGCTGCTTGGCGGAAGGACATAAACGGGAGCTCGGGATCACCTTTGACAAGGGAATGTTTTGTTTAATTGATGTGAGTACATTCTAGCAACTTCATAGGTAGCCTCATACAAGCCTTGCAAAAACATCATAAGGACATGCCAATTTAGTTTTCATGTGTGAATTACCAAGTGGTGGAGCCAGGGCTTACAGTTGGCCCTTCGCATGTGCATCTTCCTTATGCCAACCCAAGCACTCACACACTCGCTTTGCTTCCACAAGTGAAGCCAACACCATCGACTCAAACAGTGATTTCTTTATCATCTTCAGGGGCCTCCACCAAGTGCTAGGCACTTTGTCTGTGAGCTGGAGGGCAGTGACCAAGAGATGGGTCAATGAGTAAATACACTTGGTACCAACACTGTCAGCCAGGTAGGGGAGAAGCCATTCCTGAAAGCTGTTCCTTGACTGCCACACATGTTCTGTGGCATGGGTACACATGCAATGAATTTAAGAATGCTTAAAAATGGGCAAAACACTGTCTTCCCCTTATGAAGCCGACATTTGGGAGAATGGTTCATTTGTTTAGTTGTTAAATGGCAGTTAAAAACAAACAAACAAACAAACACCAACCCTAAAACTGATAAAGAAGTATCAGAAAGATAAAGTAAAGAGGACAGAATGAGGCTGTGGGGCTGGGTGGAGGGAGGACACCCAGACCTGTGCTAGCCAGGGACTGAGCTCTATGGGGGTCCAGAAAAAAGGATGCGTCAAGCAGAGAGAAGGTAAGATCTGTAAGAAGTGGGCCTGAGGTACTTGGAGAATCAGCTGAGGTAGGGCTTGTAGACTGGTCAGAATGGGACACAGGACAGTGGCTCCTCCTGTATATGTGACAGAGAGCTGCGAGGGAGAGAGAGAGAGAGAGAGAGAGAGAGAGAGAGAGAGAGAGAGAGAGAGAGAGAGACTGGATCAATGGAATGATAGGCTCTGACTTATACCCCAACAACAGCATCCAGCTCATCTGGGAGGACTAGAGTGTATCGGTGGGCTATGATGCTTTGGATTAGAAAAGGTGAAGGAAACACGTAGAAGAGGTAAGCCCGTCCATTCTCATGCACATGTTATACAGTGGTTGAGAGTATATAATATACAGATGCTTTGCTCAGAAGATACAAACTAGGAGCCTAACAACACTTCCTTGGAGTCTACTGGAAGCTGGCCTTTCATGATCTCAAACAAACAAACAAACAAAACTGGCATCATTTGAGCAATTTCCCCCATGTTTTCATCCAGCAATGAGGACCAAGGACACTTCACGCAGCCACAGAGCTGCAAAGATGATTGTCTCCACAGGACAGGAAGCACACAGTCATTCAAGGGTTTGGTGATGGGCAGGAACGTGAGGGAGAACTGGCCGCTCCTTCTGTCACAGGATGGTGAAGCGAGGAGCTCCACAAAGCCAGTCTGAAAGGTCAGCTCAGGGCAGGCACAGGCACATTCAGATGTAGTAAAGGCAGCTTTGAAAAACACTGGAGACCCTACACTTAAGGACAAGCTGTGATCTCACCTGCAGTCTTCTCTTTCCTGTCCAGCTCTGGTGAATAATGGTTACCTTCACCCAAAGCAACTACCAGCATGTAGCCAAGCCCTGACACTACACGCAGCACCAAGGAGACAAAAGCCTTGGGGGCCTCAAGTGCTATCTGACCCCTCCAAGTTCAAGCATATATGTTTGTCAGAGGGCCATGGCTTGTACAGGACACATGAATGCTCCTAACTGGCAGCGGAGACCAGCCTTCCCACTCCACTGGATCCTGGTGTAGATGGAAAGAGGCCTTTCAGGGGCATCGGGAGGGGAAGGCCTTTCAGGGGCATCGGGAGGGGAAGGCCTTTCAGGGGCATCGGGAGGGGAAGCAGACATACTGTTTACTTCCGAGATCGCTAGACTGGCACATGTGAAAGGAGACAGGGTGACTCTAGAACTCCTGCCACACACAAAGTGACCTCAAGCAGTGACCTATGTGCATGTGTTTGCTCATTATAGGATAAATGCCTTGATGGAAGTTTCTAAGTCTGAGGCTGCTGCTCTCTGAAATAAGACTTTACAATTTAAGAACATGAGTATCATCAACATTTTCTCCCCAGCAATTTCATGCAGATACCATTTAGTGCAAGTATGGCCTGGACAACCACAGGGCCATAGGATGCAGAGGCTGACGTCGGCATAGAGCTCATGTCCAGTGGTCCTGAAGTTTGGAGAAACCTAAGAGCCATGCACACACAGACATTCCAGAGATGTATTCCCTCTCAGCACGGAGGGGGCTGTTAACACAGGATCAATTAAGGCACCAGGTAACCCTGACAAAAAGCTTGCAGGTAGCTGAACTCTAGCTTCCAGACCCATTCAAGTCCTTTAAACACCGGCTACTCTAAGCCCTCCCTCCCATCCTTCCCTCTTCAGGCAGAATTATGTGTTCACTGTCAATGATTCACCCTGAAATAAAAATGAAGATGCTTCCTGGTAACTCCCCTTCCACTCTGACTTGCAGGTAAACAGAGGACTCAGTCTTGGGCCCAGCTAGTAACCTGCACAGCCCTTCTCTTGCCAGGCAGTTCTTGGTTCTCAGTTCTGTCCTGAGATCTGCACCCAATCGCCATGGCAATGGCTGCTCTCATCTACCAGCCCCATAGTCTTATAACATGGGTAGCAGTGGTGCTGGTGGCGCACTAATTTAAGCGCTTGCCCTGCACAGCTTGTTTATTGATGGTTTCAATGCATTCCCTCATTACACGAACATTAAGTATAAGTAGTTACCAAAGAACCCCCCTCCCCCTGCAAAGCTCCCTTCAGGTTTTCATATCTCCACAGCCTCAAAGATTCAAGAAGGAAAACACTTTTACCGTGTTCTTGGCCAGGTCCCTTCACAGCTTGGACGCTCTCAATCCTTTTAAATGTTTAAATAGATTTAGCCAGCAGGGTCATGACCATCAGTAAGAAGCAGAGAGCAGCACCCTGAAGCAGTGTTCCTAGATAATCAGGCCAGCTCTGAGTGTTTGAGGAACAAGAGGGTCCTGTGATACCATCTCTGCAAAACCATCTAAGCGGCTACATATGCTCCCTAACTTCCAAGGGGGTTACAACCCACTGAAAACTGAGACAATCCTAAGTGAAATACAAATTCAACACATTTGCCTACAGCACAACATAGCATAGCCCATTTACAATTAAGAACACTTACATTAGCTAGCACACAGCTAGATAGTTTACATAAAATAACTAAGTCATTTCATTTTGAATACAGTTCATGGTGCAGTATTAACGGCTTATACTTGTGACTGCATGGCTGACCACGAGCTCCAGGTCACAGCCGCCACGTGACATCACAAGAATACTGTGCTGCATATGGCCAGCTTGATAAAATGAAGTACAACCAAGTTGGAGACAACTTGTATTTTAAATTAAGGATATTTGAGAACAGGTGTGAACCTGTCAGCACCCATTCTTTCAGAGAGAAGCCAGACACCTAGGCTATACATTTCAGTGTCTTCTACACTTTTAGACTATCCTCAGTATACTATTGCCACTTCCCCTCTCGTGGTGGAAAAGAGGGGGTTTCTTTAAAGTCCTAGCTGGCTTTTACAACATGTGCAGCTGGGTGCCAGACGGCACACAGGTCCAGTGTTAATACTCCAAGGGAAAGCTAAGCGGCGGCAGCAGCAGCATGGGAGATGGGCAGTGGGTGAGGTGGACATGGGGACGCTTCTCAGGTACAGCCCACTTGAATGAGAGCATCAATACTTGCACACAAGTCCTTTGTATGGTTCATACACAGCGGCCTGTGAAGCTGAATCCTTTTGGGAAGTTACTGTCAATGGACTGAGGGCCAAGGATGACATAAGACGCTGCACACAGAGGGCTGTACATGATGACATAAGATGCTGCACACAGAGGGCTGTACATGGATGCACTTAACACCAAAGGCACCCAAGATATCAGTGGCAAAGTTCACCGACCTCCACAGTCACAGCTCCTAGGACAAGACGCCATTTTTTTTTTCTTTCTTTCAGATGACTCAGAAGGGCTCAGTACTATTAACTTAATGGCCCAGAAGGAGATCCATTTAACACTGTCTGTTTTCCATAATCAATGACTTAGCAGCATATAAAGATCTCTTTAACAATAGAATTATCTATAGCAAAAGACAAAGCCAACTGTCACGTACCACCTTAGGAATAGTTCTGTGTGCCATGCCCTCACCCCCTCCTCGCTCCCAGCACTGAGGTAGGGATGGGAATGTACTTGCTTATGTGTGAGGGATTTTTTTTGGTCTGTTTGTTTTGTGTTGTGTTCTTAATTTTTTAATTTTGAGCTCACTTGTATTGATTTCTTACATACATATTGCAAGATGACAAAGGGAAGAATTTAACTTGAAGATCCAGTTCACGGACGCTCAAAGCTAGTCAGGGACAGGAAAGTTTGTATTCATTATTAAGAAGGAAGCATACAGCTTCCAAATGCTTATTAGTGTTTAACAGGTCAGAGAGGGCCAAGCGTGTAAGGCCAGCTCTCACATTATCGTTCTAGAAACAATGCAAGATTTTAAACGGCAGTGCCAACACTTGCTGGTGCGTGACCTGGGGCATAACTGCTTGCTCCCTGGCCTACAGCACAGGGTTGGCAGATAAGGGCAACCACCACAATGCCAGTGAAAGGTATCAAGAAAGCAGTTGGTTCACCAGGTCTCATTCGATGCTACTTTACATTCTTTTTTTGTTGTTGTTTTTTTCAAGACAGGGTTTCTCTGTATAGCTCTGGCTGTCCTGGAACTCACTTTGTAGACCAGGCTGGCCTCAAACTTAGAAATCCGCCTGCTTCTCAAGTGCTGGGATTAAAGGCGCTTCTCAAGTGCTGGGATTAAAGGCGTGCGCCACCACCGCCCGGCTACATTCTTAATAAAGAAAATATGTCAAGCGTAGGTTTCTCAACTGCCTGGTCATGGCTCTTTCTAGAACATAGCTGAGTCTCCCTTTACATTTAAACAGTTTGGTTGTACAGTCAAGACTGACCCAAGTAGAAACTACTGGCCAGCTTCAGTGGTAATGGGGCAGTAGTTAGTTACCTTGGGAGAAAAGACACTGCTGGACGCACACACTATCCTATCCTAGGCTTTATGTGTCAGCTACTCAACCAGGCTACCTTTCCCTGTCTTCTTTTTTGGAATCACAGTCACTCCATGCAACAGGTCTCTAGCCAACGTCTTCCCTACATGTCAATGAGGAAAGAACATGGACATTGTCGCGTACCCACGGCTGAGCAGACAGTTGACTGGCTTTATCTTTTTTTGACTGGGAAGCAAAATAAATCAAACAGCTTTTTGTAGGCGTTCTGGTCCAGGTCTCCTCCCTCTGCTGTGGCTCTGCCCACACCCATTACAGGAGGGCAGGGAGTTTGCCTCTGAACCCAAGAAAAACAAAGGATTCTGCTGGAAGCTTAACTCTTCAGCCCTTATTGGCTGGGTCCTTTGGCAAGTGACTTCACTCTCTTCACTGCCAGGCAAGGGACAGTGTGCCTGCTGCTCACAAGCTCTATCTATGCATTCCTTCTGTTTCTGACTTATCTCACTTGCCCCTCTATTTGAGCCTATAGTGGCTAGTGGCCTGTCGCTAAGACTGAACGGGGAAGATGTCAGCATTAGACTTACAAACAGCATATCATCTTCTGGGCCTTTAAATAAAGCGACCGCCTTGCCAAGTGCTTCAATGTCTATAAATCAGAACTGAGAAGATGGGAAAGCAGGCCTGAATGGGTAGTGTCAATCATTTAGTGGGCTCTTCATGAAGAAACACTCTGCACTCAGGAATGATTAAGGATGATTGTCACCTCGATGACAAGAAGCATGTCCATATGCCACTGATGAAACGCACCGCCCCCAGGGACTTGCTGTTTTCTGAAAGCAGGTGTATTGAGGGGGCAACAGAACAGAGGCTGTGGCAATCTATCTGACTGTCTGCTCTCTCACTAAGATTGCGGAGCACAGGACCCTGGGAAACCATAGACAAGGTAGGCCTTTGGCTTGCTAGCTATCTAGCCGTGTGATTTAGACTTTTAACCTAACTTAGCAGTAGTAAAAAAGGATAATTTACCACATGGCTGATGTGACATGAATGAAAAGAAAATCTAAATGCAAGTAGCTAGTAACAGAGAGCCCGAGTTGTCAGGAAACGACAACATTTTGGTAAGACTTCTTTAAGTGTAAGCGTCCAGTAAAGCTCCACCGAGAAGGGCACACTGCGCACACTGAAAGGGCCACACACAGATGACTTGCTTAGACGCTATAAGCTCCCCATAGCTGACGGTGAAGGAGGCTCTAGAGAACATCGGTGAACTCTACACCAGAAGACAAAGGGATCTTATGGGCCACTTCTCCCAATAGTTTATGAGAAAAGAAAGAGTAAGACTAAGGCTGGAGTCCTTCAAGGTCAAGGCTTGTGATTTAAGTGTGAAAAATAAGGTCATTAATGAGCAAATGTGTTATGAGCATTAGAAAGGACAAATGAGTGTGTGTGTGTGCACGCATGTGCCCATGTGCTTGCACATACACAAATACAACCAAGGGGTATGACAAACAGTAGGTACAAACTTCAGATTTGAAACATTCAAAGATCTCTGATGACATTTAGTATGAACAGTTTTGTATTTGCCTCATTCCCTTTTTGGCCTCAAAGAAAACCTCCCAAAATTTGTAGAATAGTTTAATAAAAGAGAAGCAATCTTTCCTTCTACAATGGGGAACATTGGCTTTGACTGTATTAAGAGAAATATGGTCTGGATAAGCACACAATGTTTAAAGGAAGTTACTTACGGGCTTTGAAAAGGCTGCTGCCTGGGTTCCATTTCTCACAGACTGGGGTCTAATTGGGATGGTGGCAGGGCAGAAAACATACATAAGTCTACAAGGCTTCAGAAAGGATTCTTGCGTGGGACTAGGGTTGGGAACCATCTGATTTTTAGGAAAGTGTGCTGATGGCAAGAAAAACTGCCACCCTGTAGACCTCACACGGGAGGCAGGGGCAGGCCACTGCCTTTAGAGTAGTGAGGTGCCTAAACACGTCAGAGTCAAGGCCTTGCCACTAACCTGCAGCACGACCTTGGGAATGGCAAGGTCTTTGAGAGGTAGACATCTCAGCAATCCAAATGTCCCTGCTCTCCCTCCACAGTGTCTGGGCGAGGCTAAGTGCAAATGGGCAAATTCAATGTGGATCCTGTTATCAGGAAGCCGACCAGGCGCTCTCAATTGCTGGGCGACTGCTGACGCTGCAGCACCTTGGCCTTAGTCATGAAGGGTGCCCGTAGGAGCAGGCTCATATGGTCCTAGATACGCTTCAAAACAAAACTTCAATTACCTGCTTCTTTTAAAGCGAAGGGCCTGGAGATGGTATGTGGCTCTTTCTAGGTCACACTGAGGTGGAAAGTGGTGGCAGGCAGCGTCCAGCTAACATTCCCGTCTTGTGAGCTGAGGTCACAGCCTGGACTCCTGGCCTCTTGGGCACTGCTCTTCCAGGCCCAGAAGTCAAGAGTGTGGCAAGTCTCTGTGGCTCTTCCTTTTCTTTCAGGCTTTGCTAGCCACCGAGGACAAGTCTCAGGACTTCAGGCCTGTGATGTAGTGTAGACATCTATGCTCAGAAGCCAGGGCTGCGCCAACAGGCCTGCAACAGAGTCAGACACTTGGGTGTAAGTCTGGGATCTGCAAGATGTGGTGGTCTCTTGGATACATTTATTGAAGAAAAGGCAAAACAAATCAACCTTCTAAACGTTTCTCAATGGCAGCCAGTCTAAGCTTTAAAAGGAGGGATTCCTGGGAACCTAAATGAAATGGAGGGCTTCCTTGCTGGAGTGGGGCACATGACTGATACAGAAGCCTTCCCAGGCTACCCTGTGCCTCCTGCTCCCACCTGTGAAAGTACAGTCTGGATTAGATAGTCTCCAGCCACTTTTCTGCAGGTGGCTGGGTTTACAGGGGAGCAACAGCATGCAGAGGAGATCAAAGGCACTTTAGGAACAGTCAAGGCAGAGAGAATCCTCACTGGGAAGGACCCCACTTACCACAGTATCAGCAGACTTGGTCATGAAGGGCCGGCCATTGCATTGACTCAGAGGATACAGGAGTGCCTGAGGAAAATGGCAGCCCTCGCAGTGACAATTATGAGCCTGCCCTTTGTTCTGCCTCTTGCACAAACACTGCCCCAGACCCTCTTACTTAATGGCAGATAGACAAGAAAGAAAATATAGCTTTCTGTAAGTGGGCTGAAAATTAATGACTGCCATCTGAGAGGAAGCCAGGGGAGAAGACAAAGCCCCTCCCTTTACTCTTCCACGGCCACCAGCATAACAGGGCTGGATACATGCTCCTGTCAGGGCTAACGTAACAGATCCAAGAGAAAAACATTTTAAATAAATGCATGCCTTCGATAAGGATAATGCCTGCAATTTAAAAGGCTGACTATGGCACTCCAAGCATATAAATATTTCTGGTCCTCCAGAATCCTTGGGAAGGGCATACTCTCCTGTATAGTCCTGGACTGGGCTTAACTTTGTATGTGTGACTTAGAGGGACTGAGGCACCTTCCCAAGCTCGCTGCCTACTCTTCTGTAGCAAGTGTTGCAAGCTACTGGTGCTCAAGGAATTTTCTTCGAAGGTGATTTCAACTCTAAACTTAAGGTGTAATGTTTTAAGACCTCAAACACAACATTGAGTTTGGGTTGGTAGGCTATTTTTCAATAGGACAACGTGCTTGATGGTTCACTTTTAAAAACGGATAAATAATTTTTAATAGCAGAAGTAATTTAATGGGGGTAGGTCAAATACCCAACAAACAAGAGGAGTTTGGTATTTCCGATCTTTTGGTTTCAGGTCATAAACTTTGCATTGATTCTTTCTCCTTTTCTGCACCCTTTCCCTAGCCTTAATCTGCACCCAATCTCTTAACTCCAGGCAACAGGATCAAACTGAAAGGCTGCGATGGAGCTGTCCCGCAAAAGGTGACATTAAGACTCATCCCACCCAGAATCAGGTCTTCTGTGGACAGGCCCACCCCGACACCCGCTCCAAAGACAATGCCAGCGTGGTCCTCAAGTTTATTGTTGGCGCGCTCGCAGGGATGCACGCTCTCCCCGGCGAGGCCAGGGCGCCTTCTGGCGCTGAGCGAGGTGCGAGTGCGAGAGCCGCACCGTCGCGTCCCTACAGGGCCAGCCGGTCACAGATGGGGTGTCTTCCAAACGCTGAAAGCCAAAGCCGCGTCAAGCCGGCCTCGGAGGCCGAGAGGCTTTAAAAATGGCCTCCTGACGACACTTCCTGCTCGGGGCCGAGGCATCATTTAAAAAGCCGGCTCAACCGCCCGGCGCGACGAGTCGCGGGGCTGAGCTGGCGCTGCACAAAGGCCGCAGGGTGGGCCGTGGGTCTCCGACCCGATCCGCCTAGCCCGGAGGCGCGCACGCGGAACCGTGGAGCCACGCCCGGCCGCGCCCGCCCTGGTCCCTACCGCCCCGCACCACCACTCACCCGGACGCCGCGGCACCGCACGGTCCCAGATCCCAGCGGACGGACAGGCGTCTAGATCGCCGGCTACCGCCCGCAGACCGCCGCCACCGCGCCCGCTGTAGGTCCCTACCGGGGGGGGGGGCGGAGTCGGGCCGGCGGCGCGCGTGCGCACTGCGGCGCGACTGCAGCGGAGAGGCGGGCGCCTGAGGTTGCCCCTTCCCTGCCCCTGGGCTGTGGGCTCTGAGCTTGGGGGCGATCGCACCCACTGGGTGCAGTGTTTGCCTCGCTCCGTCCTGCACGCTCTGCAGCTTCCTCTGCAAAGAACTGATGCACTTCTCTTTGGGTTCCATGGAATATCCATGGGCGCCTGGCTCTCCTTTGGGTCCTGCGGAGGGTGGATTTGGTGCTTGCCCTCAAGGAGCTTTAAGTTCTACAGTAAGTAAGTGAAGCGACAACAAAGAGGCTCAAGTCTTCAGCCACCACGGCTTCTTGGGGAGCCCTAGTGAAGGATATGGGCCTGCAGCCCTAGATTTGGATACAGCTAACTGCTGGCTTAGGCATAGAAGCTTCTACGAAGTCGGTCCTTCCTTCCTTCCTCTCTCTCTCTCTCCTTCTTTTCTTTTTTTTTTTGGGTTTTTCGAGACAGGGTTTCTCTGTATAGCCTTGGCTATCCTGGAACTCATGCTGTAGATCAGGCTGGCCTCGAACTCAGAAATCCGCCTGCCTCTGCCTCCTGAGTGCTGGGATAATAGGCGTGTGCCACTACGCGCCCGGCTGACGAAGTCATTTCTAAAGCTGAGGAAGATCATATTTGAAGTCTAAGGCCTCATCTCGTGCACGTTGGTGACAGTCAGCAGGGAAAGGATTGCTGGAGAGACAGTCAGAAGATGCTATGAGATCGATCATTTGGTGTGTGGGAGTTTGTGTCTACCTCCTAAGTTTCAATGTCTGCAAGTAAATGGTCTCTTTTCACATTAGGCTCATACCTACCGTCTACTGGATAAAAGACAGTCCTAAAATAGTCTCCCTCTGAGGGAAGAAGGGCTCACAATAAGTGACTTTGATGCTGCTTCCTACAAAAATAAAACTGCCCCTCAGCAAGGACAGATGGTTGCATGGGAGCAGCGTCGCTGTGAAGTGCAGATCCTTCATGGACAATAGGCAGACGTTTCCTTCAAAGCTCTGCAAAAGAAGCCAAGACTGGACTCCAGTTCCTTCCTCTGGGTGTCAAAGATCAGCGCCTAGATATCAGTTGGATGCTGGAAAGAGATGGAGGGCTTTGGCAAAATCCAACCTGGAGGAGTGGAGTTTGGGAAGAAGAGGTAGTCACAATGCCAGCTGCAGGGCAAGAGTGGGTACCAGATAGAGAAAGTCTGGGCAGAGATTCTTTGCCTTGCACTGTGAGACAATGCCTTTGACTACACCCTGATAAGCTAGCTTCCTGTCTTAGGGTTTTACTGCTGTGAACAGACACAAGGCAACTCTTAGAAGAACGACATTTAATTGGGGCTGGCTTACAGGTTCAGAGGTTCAGTCCATTATCATCAAGATGGGATCATGGCAGCATCCAGGCAGGCATGACTCAGGAGGAGCTGAGAGTTCTACATCTCCATTTGGAGGCTGCTAGCAGAATACTGACTTCCAGGGTGGGAGTCTAAAGCCCACACCCTTAGTGACACACTTACTCCCAACAAGGCCACATGTCCAAAAAGTGCCACTCCCTGGGCCAGGCATATCCAAAACATGACACTACCTATTATTCCTCTTTTCTCTTTCTCTTGCTAAGTAAACTAAAGGACGAATTCCCAGGGAACAAAAACAAATAGGTTCAAAGTTCAGAGTCTCCCTAAAAGGTTGGCTAATGATGAGTTGAACATAGGCAATGTGTCCCGGTCATGCCTGAGAACTTCTAGTGACACAAGGAACTCACTCAGGAAAGTCGGTTATACATTGGAAAACCAGAAGTCTCGGTGCTAGAGAGCTTTTAGCTCAAAGTGTTGTGTGTCTCCTTTCCATCCCCACTCATCCATCACATACATCATAGTCCCATCTTCTTCAGTCACAGAACTGACAGAAGGATGCCTTTGGATTGTCTGGAAGCTTCTGTGGAGATAGAGCTACTATGGGCCTGCTCCCTAGACTACTAGGGTTTCTCATGCAAAATTCAGGCAACAGTAGGACCTCCCCCACAGGCAACTGTCTCTTCAACAAGATCGTCTAGGCCAATGGTTCTCAACCTGTGGGTAACGACCCCTTTGGTGATCCCATATCAGATATTTACATCACAATTCATAACAGAGGTAGCAAAATTGCAGTTATGAAATAATGTTATGGTTGGGGGTCACCACAACAGGAGGGATGGTATTAAAGGGTCACAGCGTTAGGAAGGTTGAGCGCCACTGGTCTAGACTGTCACAGTCTCTGGCTGTTGAGAAGGGACTGATAACTCTCACAGTTCTCAGAATCCTCAGGGTGTGAGGTAAAGTGGTTTGCAGAGAAGGGATATTTGCAGCCTGGGAAAAGGCCAGGCAGGGATATAGACTAGGATTCGTGAAACCACGAAGGTTGAAGTGTTGCTCCTCCAGGGTTTTTTGATGGCAAGCAGGAAAGAGTTAATCAGACATTCTAAACTCACCCTTCGGATGCTGCCATTCTCAGCCTCTTCCCCACCCTCTAGAATACTTCTCCCAAGGTCTTTTTTGATCCAGATCTTTTCTGAGGTGGACTGAATTACGCTTCACAGAAAGATGCTGAAGCCCTCTGTCATGGAGGAACCATGACATTCACAGGGAGTGGCCTTATTGGGAAATAGTCTTTATGCAGAAAACCACATTAGAATGAGGTCATTAGGGTGGGCCTTTGACCAATATGGCAGGTGTCTTTGGCAGAAGACAAGAGGAGTGAGATGCCAGGAAAGGTATCCATACACAGAAGACAGTCAGTCAAACCGGCAGTGGTGATCAGAAGCTGCAAAAGCCTAAAAGGATCCACTTTTCTTTAAAGTTTTGGAGATAGCATGACCCTGCTGATAGCTTGACCGGATCAGACTTGTTTTTGCTTCAGACAAGGTCTCTATGTAGCCCTAACTAGCCTGGAATTCAATGTGTAGACCAGACTGGCCTCTGACTCAGAGGAACCCCATTGGGCCTCTGCCTCTCAAGTGCTGGGATTAAAGGTAAGTGCCACCACACCCTCCAGCTACTAACCTCCAGAAAGGGGCTAATCAGATTTCTGTCACTCAGCATTCAGAAACTAAGAGCCTTCCTGTTGTAAACTGCCCCAGCTGTAGGAGAGCTGTGAATGAGTGAATGAGCCAGTCTTTGAATGTTAATGGGTGAGAACTTCAGCCAGAGGAGTTTGGCTGACATTTCCTTTGGGCAGGGTTGTGGCTGCACAAACCTGTATGGTAATGGTCTTTGCCAAGGGCAAATGAAACTGGGTAGTCGATTGGAAAGAGTGCAAAGCAGGACAGGTGTTCCTGGGGCTGTGAACGCTCCTGAATGAGTATTTCTGGTGGTCTGCAGATGAAAGGAGACTTTAGCAGCGGGTGGGGGGGGGGCATGCGCAAAGGCTCTGAAAAGGGGGACAGGAGTTGTAGATGTTTGGGGAAGAGAAGGAAGAACGGTATAGATTTAGCTCTTGCAGGTCCTTGAAAGCTATGCCTTCAGTTCTTTGAACTATGCCAAGAAGAACACATGGTCGAGAGGACATCCATGAGCCTTTGCACCCAGTCAGCCTTGCCCTATTTCTGTATTTCTTTACTACACACCATACTAGCCAGTTTAATTTTCTCTAGTGGCCTCTAACACCCCTGAATCCTACACGATTAACTCCCCAGTGTTCCTTAGAAAGAGCCAGTCTCTTGCACGCTGACCAGAGTATTCACATTAGCCCACCCATGTAGACGCCATAAATCTCGAATGCTTTAAAACGTCATAAATCGGGCTGGTGAGATGGCTCAGTGGTTAAGAGTGCTGACTGCTCTTCTGAAGGTCCCGAGTTCAAATCCCAGGAACCACATGGTGGCTCACAACCATCCGTAATGAAATCTGATGCCCTCTTCTGGAATATCTGAAGACAGCTACAGTGTACTTACATATAATAAATAAATAAGTCTTAAAAAATATTTAAAAAAAAAAACAAAAAAACGGCATAAATCAAAGCCCCACTGGGACCGTTTGCTCCACCTTTTTCAAAAAATTGACACAATTTCTAGTAGCTTCTTTCCGTAGTAGTTTTACTCACCCATGAAAGAGATACAAAGGTCCTTGCGCCCAGGGTCCTTAACTTGGCACACCACAGACCGAGTGCTCAATGGTAGCGGCTTTTCTCGAAGTTGTGGGGCGGGCCATGGAAGCAGTAGACTCTGTTCCCAGCTATGTGACCCTGGGCAAGTTAGCTTGGGTCTTTGAAACATGGTCCTAGGAGCAGATTCCCTTGGGGATGTTCAGGCGTCGGTTGTGGAGATTGCCTTCCTGCTGCCTTTTCCCTCTGGGATGTAGAGTGCCAGTCTTTCTGAGTGCATCCAAAGGCTCAACTCCTGGAGCTGTTGGAGCGTGCAGTGACAGTCGCAACAGGCATGTGTGACCGGTAGCCGATCGGGTGAGGCCCATGAGGTACTGCAGGCCGCCTGGGACGTCGTTGCGGAGCCTGCGTTCCTGGCTTCTAGCTGTAGAGTTCCATCAGCTACTTCCAGGGCCGCCCGACTGCCCCCTGCTGCGCGGATTCCAGCCCGAGACTCCTCTGTCTCTTCTCCTAGGTCCGTGCTGGAGGCAAGTCGCACCGCTTTTTTTTTTTTCCCAAGGTCCTGGAAGCTGAGCATGCTTCGCTTTGGGATAACCCAGGACTCTGCTTGGAAGAGCTTCTGTGGCGCTCTCCAGATCCAGGTTGGCACGCTATCCATCGAGCATGCGATGAGTTCTCAGTGCCAGCCTCTGTTAGATCAGAGCTGGTCAGCTCCTCGAAGATAAGGTCTGTTTTGTTCTGGAAGCCCCAGGATCTATCTTGGTGACTGACACAGTGGCTTCCAGGGCAGGAATACCAGAATCACCAGCATTCGTGAAATGTTGTGGATGACAGGGATAGGTGCAGAAGGGGGTGTAGGTCCAGAAGGCAAGGGTGGCGATGGTCGTGGTGCTTATAGAAACTCAGTGAAATCTGTCCACGTCGTGGGCTTTAGACAGTCAGCACAGTCACTTGTGGCTAGGGGCTGTAGAGATGCAGGTGCTGGGGGGAGTACGGAGTGGGGCGGCGCCCGGGGCCAGGGCTGCAGGAAGATGTAGGCTTATCCCCAGGCTTCCTCTCACCGGTCATCGGTCTTGCATCCAGAGTGGTCCTTCTATAGAGCTAACAGGCTAAGTCAGTCTTCTGCCTACCTATCGGTCCAGAACCTTGCAGTTTTAGGGACGGGCCGCCCGATCCTCTCAAGTCAATTCCTACTCTGCCCTTCTTACCCTGTAAGTTGGCTTTCCTGCTGGCTCCCCTCTGCACTACTGTGCACCAGACTTACCTCCTGTTACCTGGCCCCAGAGGCCTCTGACATGTTTCACCTTTGTCCTTCCAACCCCAACATCACCTTCTCAGAGGCTTTGCTAAGCCATCATCCTGCCCTGTCCTCGCCTTCACATCCTGTGTTCCATGTTATTCATGATTGTAACGGCCACTTTTGTGGCACTAGAATTTATCTTTCTCATTTATTGGAAGCCCCCTAAAGAGCCATGTCTTACGGTTACTATTACTGTGATAAGACACCATGACCAAAGTTACGTGGGTGGAAAGGGCTTATTTGGCTTATACTTCCACATCACATTTTATCATTGAAAGAAGTCAGGACAGGAACTTAAGCAGGGCAGGGACCTGGCGGGGAGGAGCTGATGCAGAGGCCATGAAGCTGCTTACTGGCTTGCTCAGCCTGCTTTCTTATAGAACCTGGGACCACCATCCCAGGGACGTCACCACACACAATGAGCTGGGCCCTCCCACATCCATCACTAACAGATTGCCGTACACCTGGATTTTATGGAAGCAACTCTAGCTAGTCAGTTCAGATAACTCTAGCTTCTGTCAAGTTGACATAAAACTAGTCAACACAAACTATTTGGACCATTCATTTATTTAACAGAGTCCAGCAGGGTGAGGAACATTGCCTCTTCAGGAGCAGGCTAGAAAAGGACTCTGGAGGAGAAACTAAGATTGAAGACCTTGGTGGCCTGGGGCCCTCACTTCCCATTCCTTAGCTGAGAATGTTAACTTCTTGTGCAAAGCAGTTCTTAGGAATCTGAGGTAACTTACGAGGGAAGGTCAGAGGCTGGAGATGAGATGGAAGGGAAGAAAACCTCCTCAGGGGATGGAGAGATGACCTGTGGTAAGTTCCAGGTTTGGTGGTTATAGACTCTTTAGTATAAACTTTATATAAATATAAGAGTTTATCACTTTTGTCCTGATAAAACTTAGTGTCTGTGATTGTGTTGGGAGCTTCCAAGTTTCTTTCAGTGACCGAACTCCTCTTTTTCCCTAATGGAACCCCATAGTTAGCTAGTTTTGGAAACCCTTTGGATGAGAGCAGGTGGCCAAAGGTGGAAAGTACTGAGGTCAAGAGATTCACTAGGGGCTTAGAGACAGAAGGGTCCACCACTCCTGCCTGAGGCAGAAGGAGATGCTTCGTATGCTAAGATACACTAAAACCAACCTCAGCAGCCAGGTCCCTTCTAAAAGACTATTACCATATTAGTGGCTAGTTAAGAAACTGTCAGGGGCTCACAGAGCCTGAGCTGACAATCTGGGAGCTTGTGTAAGTCTGACCTAGGTCCTTTGCATATAAGTTATGATTGTGTAGCCTTGTGTTCTTTCAGGACTCCTAACAGTGGGAGGCGGGGGTATCTCTGACTCTTTCACCTGCTTTTGGTATCCCTTTTCTCCTACTGGGTTGCCTAATCTAGTCTTGATATGAGGGGAGGGGGCCTAGTTATTGTAGAAGCTATTGTAACTTCTTATGCCATGTTTGGTTGATATCCCTGGGAGACCTGCTCTTTTCTGAAGGGAAATGGAGGAAGAGTAGATTTGGGGGAGAGGAAAGGTAGGCAGAAAGGCTGTGAGGAGAGGAGGGACGAGAAACTGGGAAATATAAGGGATGTAATATATGAGAGAAACATAAATAAAAAGAAAAAAAGAGAAGAGTACAAGAAGCAGTCCTGGGGTGTCACAACTGCAGCACTGCTTTAAGGATTTTGTTTGTTTGTTTATTTATTTATTTATTTATTTTTGGTTTTTCGAGATAGAGTTTCTCTTTATAGCCCTGACTGTCCTGGAACTCACTTTGTAGACCAGGCTGGCCTCAAACTCAGAAATCCGCCTGTCTCTGCCTCCCGAGTGCTAGGATCATATATATATATATATATATATATATATATATATGGTGGGTGGGCATCAGGTAGGTGATGCTCACAACCAAGATGACTATATTCACATCAAGCTGCATCCTCACCTTGGGCGTAAGGGTACCAGCACCCTTTGGAACACTATAAATTATCAACAGTTTGCCCATCAGCCCAGCAAACAATCAGTTTCAGGTAAGGTTGGAAACGGAGTCTGTATCTCTTTATCCCTAGATCCTGCTCCAGGTTCGTGCTTAACACACAGCTTCTCGGAACGAGAGACTAAATGCCAGCCTTGCTTGGTGTGAGGCATGATCATGCCACTAAGGTCTAGTGAGTAGGGAACAAATGGAGAGTGCCCTTCATGGGATGGACATGCACGATTTTGTTCCTTTCTCCATTTTGTTGCCTCGGATGAAGGGTTGCAGATATAGGTGACAGCTGGACCTGGCATAGCCACCACAGACCGTGAAGTGCCATCTCAGTTGGCAAGGATGGCAGAGCTACAGGATGGAAGGTGCCGGAGGCCCTCTGCTAATCTATGATGTAGGTTGACTGCCACCTGCCGCCACTGATCATCTCCTTATAACTTAACTTCAGTGGGGACATAAACTACCATTTGGTGTAAAGTTGTGAACAAGGGACTCCACGTGTTCATTTTGCATAAACCCCTGAAATGTGTGTACCCGTCCATGACTAAAGATATATTTTGAGCATAGATTGAATTATTCTTTCCTCGTTAAGGTTTCCTGCACTAATTGAGGGGTCTTTGATGATTCCAGGAGACATCATAATTGAAAACGTCACATTTCTCAGCTACCAATAGTGGACAATGCTGCTGCATTTATACTAGAAAGGGTTGGGAGTACAAGCCCCCCATCTCAAGGTCCAGGGGCTTGTCAGAATCCAGACGCAGTGGATACCACTGAATCCTAGCTTTATGGTGCTTTTGCTGTAGGGCTTAGAACGAAGCACCCTGCCTGGATTTTAGTAATTCTCTAACATGGTTGCTGGTTTGCACAGCTGTAGTATCAGCTAAGATAGTGCTGCTAACAACACACATAAAACAGCAAATCCACTTGTTTAATGATTGATCCTATCTGTCAGGAGCCTGTTGACAGGGGAACCCGCAGTGACTAGCTAGAGATATGAGGCCACCACTCTGCTACAGGTTGGTTTGTCCTTATGATCTATTATCCTTGGTATAGCAGTACTGCCTCAGGCCTGTGGCAGCAGCCCTGCCTTGGCATCCAGTATGAAGAACAGAGCTCTCCTCTTCCCCTGTGTGGATAGCCTGGGCACTGAGGGAGGTTTGCTAGACACCTTCTAAATGCTTTCTCCTCCTAGGTCACTGAACAGCAGGGTGTGATTTGTCTTCACTTAGGGACAGAGCTGGCAGCATGCCATGTGCTAGAGCCTGGTGTATCCCATGAGGCTCCATGCACGGCCTTCAAGCTTCTCTGCTTCCTGATGGGAAACACTAGGACCAACCACCTCGTGCCCCCCTTCCCCCATGATTTCTCTGCCACGATGGACTTTACTCCTTGAACCATGAGCCCAAACCTTTCTCCAAGAGGTTGCTTTTCACCACATGTGTGGTCTCTATGATGAGCCAAGTAACCAAATCATCACTCTGTCGTCTTCCGACTTCAGGCACTACAATTTTAATTTTAGACAGCTTGATTTTAGGGACTACCTTTTCCAAGGTAGAAATTGTAAGAGGATACATATATTTTAATTTTAGCGGAGTTGGCAGATTAATTTCCGTCTAGTTGCAGTAATTGTAATGTCCACCGTTAGGACAAACTTACACAGCCTGCCATCTCTCCCAACCCCCACTCCCCAACCCGTCCCCTGAACTCCTTAACACTTGTCAGGTGAGTGCCAGTAGAGTGACTGCTACTGTAACAGGCGTGTCCTTGATCACACTGAACCTGGTCTTGTTGCATCTGTCTGTGAACGGCAAGCTTTCCTCAAGTGGAATCTCTTACCTTTAGATTAGCTTTTATCTGGGCTTGTGTCACTAGAGTTCTTTATAGAAGCTACCCATGTGTCTTAGTTAGGGTCTCCATTGCTATGAAGATACACCATGACCAAGGCAACTCGTATGAAGGACAACATTTAGTTGGGGCTGGCCTACAGTCTCAGAGGTTCAGTCCATTATCATCATGGCAGAAAACATGGCAGCATGCAGGCAGAAATGGTGCTGGAGGAGCCTACATCTTGATCCTAAGGCAGCCAAGAGACTGTCTTCTGCAGGCAGCCCAGAGGAGAGTCTGGATCACATTGGCCAGACTTGGGCATATATATGAGACCTCAAAGCCCTGACTCCACAGTGACACACTTCCTCTAACAAGGCTACACCTCCTTCAATAAGGCCACACCTACTAATAGTGCCACATTCCACGGGCCAAGCATCTTCCAACTACCACATAGTGTGTGTGTGTGTGTGATACAGGGGTCACTCATCTTACACCCTTGCTTCCCATATTCCCTACTGTCTACTCTTCGTCTTCTGACCATACTTGATGTCTCTTCTGTTGAATTTCAAACATCCCCTTTTTGAGTTTTCTGTCTTGCTTGAAATGTCTCCTGCAGCATACACACCAGTGATAAAAACACCAGAAGCAAAGCCGGGCCTGGTGGCGCACGCCTTTAATCCCAGCACTCGGGAGGCAGAGGCAGGCGATTTCTGAGTTCGAGGCCAGCCTGGTCTACAAAGTGAGTTCCAGGACAGCCAGGGCTATACAGAGAAACCCTGTCTCGAAAAACAAAACAAAACAAAACACCAAACAAAACAAACAACAACAACAAAAAACCACCAGAGGCATTTTCCAGGAAAGGAGCATTTTCTCAGGCTTCTTCTTCACCCACAAACCATCTCCGCTCCTCTCTTCTCTTTCCTGGTTCTGGAGATCGAACCTAGGATCTTAATGCTCTATCATTCAGCTACACCTCCATTTCCTATTGCTATATATTTTTATAATTATAATGTGTATGCATATATGGTGTCACAAAGCTATTATATAGATGAAAAGAAAGCTGTCTTTTCTTCCCTGTCTTGATAGTCAGTCATTCCAGACATGTTTAAGTTAAACTTTCCCTCCCTCTGACGTGTAGTACTCTTTCTCACTCCTCAGTTTCCTGCTTGTGGATTTTCTACCACTTTTTAGTTATAGTGGCTTTGTATTTGAAAACTCATTCTAGGACAGACATAGTAATACATGTCTTTAATTCCAGGAAGCAGGGCAGGTGGATCTCTGTGAGTTTAGGGCCAGCCTGATTTATATAGTGAGTTTCAGGACAGCTAGAGCTACGGAGTGAGGTCCTGTTTTTAGAAAAGAGGTTCTAAGACAGCATTGGCTTGCACCCCATTTGCCAATGGCCTCTTTTATACCTTAATTTTTCTTGGAGATTCTTGGATATTTATTCGCTGTAGGAAACATATTTTTAACTTTTCAAGACAGGGGCCAAGGGACAGCCGTTTGATCTGGCATCTTCTTTAATTATTGCTGGGTCATCTTTACCATTAAGTTTTAATTTTCAGCAAGGAAGGAAAGCAGCCAGCAAGGGCACTGCAGAAGATGGGCAGGTTGCCTTATTGCTCAGTGCAAGTGTCAGGCTGAGGGGGCTGCAGGACAGTGGAGAATCCATTTGTCTTTATAAAGTGTGACATGCCCAGCTCCAATCCTTTCGTCTCTAAGCAACCCTGTGCCTGTGAGTCAAAGCTACCTGCAAACTCTCCCTTCTGGGAACAAATCCCATATTCATCCTTTGCAATGTTTTTGGTGCTGCCCTTAGTAGACCTCAACGTTGGAAACAGGTGGCCACTTCTCTCCTTTGCTGCTGAACCCTAGCCTGAGATGGCTTACCTGCTAATTTATTCAAGGTCTCCTAAGTGACTTCTCTTGAGAGTCATCTCTGAAAGACTGAAGTCTGCTTGTGTCTGAATCCCTCCAGGAGTCTCTCACCCTACTCAAATCTAGTTCAGGGTCTTCACAGTGGCTGCAAATTTGGTTCATGTCACTTCTGTGATCTTTCTTTTACTCTCCTACCCCCTATCCATTCGTTTAATATTTATAGAGCGCCTACCATGTACCAAGGACCCATTGAGATACTTGGACTACTCTAGAATCAATCATGAGCCTCCTCAAACTTATGTTCTGTATCGGAAAGCCAGGGAATATGCAATAGGCAAATAGTTAATAGTATTGGAAGCTGGGGGCCTCTGGCTGTGTGGGATTCAGGGACATCTCATATACTAGCCCTCAGTACTGAAGCTGGGGGAAATCTTAGGCAAGCTGGGATAAATAAGTCATCCTAGAAAAGGTGTGCCACTGGCAGCGGAAAAAGGAGGGAAGAGAAAGGGGCCGTAAGACTGAATGCAAACGTGTTATCTCTCTCTCTTTCTCTGTGTGTGTGTTGTGTGTGTGTGTGTGCACAGAGGGGGCAGCGTGTGACGCATGTATGTATATGTGTATGTGAGAGAGAAGGAGATTCAGAACATCTGGACAGGTGAGAGAAGGCTCATGTCCTGTTCTCTAGGTTGTTTGGCTTGCATCTGCCTCAGGTTATTACGCCCTTCACTTAGCTGTTCCCTCTGACTGAACTGCTCTTGCTCCTAGAACCCACATGTCTCATGTCTGCTCTATCTTCAGGTCTCTAGAAGTGTCTCTCCCGTGGCTGGGTGTGGAATTTAATACTAATTGTCACGTATTAAGAAGTTAGACACATACTTAGGGTGTTTAAAAGTGGCAGAGCTGGGAGGCATTTCAAATTAGACAAGGTCATTAGAGTGTTGTGATGGCTATTTTTGATTGTCTACGTCTGGAATGAACTAAAACCCAAACAGCTGGGTATGCCTCTGAGGATTGTTTGTTTTTTTTTGTTTTTTTTTTTTTTTTTTTTTTTTTTTTTTTTTTTTTTTTTTTTTTTTTTTTTTTTTTTTTTTTTTTTTTTTTTTTTTTTTTTTTTTTTTTTTTTTTTTTTTTTTTTTTTTTTTTTTTTTTTTTTTTTTTTTTTTTAGCATTTGAAGTAGGAAGACCCACTTTTCATCTGGGTCTTTTGAGTTGCAAGATGAGCCTTCAATCTGGGAGCCTATATAAAGGGCATGGAAGAAGGAAGTTGGCTCTCTTTGTCTGCTTGCTCTCCTTCTCACTAGCCTTGGGGCATACTTGCTCAGGATTCCAATGGGTAATGAAGACCAGCTGAGACATCAGCCTGAAAACTTACTGGATTCTTGGAACTCCCTTTAGTAGGCAGCCATTGTTGGGCTAGCTGGCTGGCAACCTATAAGCTGTTCTCATAAATCAATCCCCTTTATAGATGTCCATTAGTTTTATCAGTTTTGTTCGTCTGGAGCAGCAGTTCTAAATCTGTGTGTCGCAACACTTTTAGGAGGTCAACCAACCCTCCCACAGGGCAGTTTCATAGATATTCTGCATATCAGATATTTACATCATGATTCATAATGGTAGCAAAATTATAGTTGTGAAGTGTGTGTGGGGGGGGCGGGGGGTGTCCCCACAACATGAGGAACTGTATTAAAGACTTGCAGCATTAGGAAGGTTGAGAACCATTGCTCTAGAGGATTCTAATATAGGCATGTCACCATGACTGCATCCTGGTGGCTTCATAAGAGGGAAATCAAAGTGTGAGGTCTCCCAGGACTTCGGTTTCTACAGCATGACTTGTCTGTCATTCACCCTGCGGCTTTTCTGCTCTCTGTTCAGAGCTCTCCCATTGTCTTCATTTATGTAGCTAAAAGTTTATCAATTTTGTTTTTAGAAACAACTTGGTCTTACTGATTATCCGGTTGTTTTCATGGTTTCTATTCCTGAGTAAGTCTGCTGCTGTCGGGTTAGGTTCGTCCTCTTCCTAGCTCCTTGAGTGGTTTAGCTGTTGATTTTCTTTCGGATGCTAGCGTTTCTTCCCTCTCAATGCTACGTTGGACATCCTCTACAGTTTGAGCCCGTCCATCTTTGTTTCATCTGCTCTCAGCTTAGTTTTCTAATTCTCTTTGATTCATTTCTTCTTTGATCCATGGCCGAGCCATTGAGCCAACCCTAGGACTCTAGGGGAGGATCAAGAAAATGGGGCCAATGCCCACTGACATTCTTTTCAGTCACTAGGACAATGAAGTCAAGTCATTCGGGAGAGGAGAAAACGGATGCAATGGGAGTGGGGTGGAGTGGGGTGGTGGGGGGTGGTGGTGGGGGTGGGGTGGTAAATAGCATTAAGCAAACTAAGCCATTCTCAGAAAGACAAAAGCCATTCCCCTTTCATTTGCAGTCCCTACATCTTAAGTGGTAACAAAATATCAGGCATTTTTATGTTAATGAAAGTAGGAAAGAAACTGTCTGGAATGGGGTTGGCTACACAGAGAAACCCTGTCTCGACCCCCCCCCCCCAAAAAAAAGCAAGTTGCTTAATTGTCACGTGTCTGTGGATCCCCTTGTTTTTCTTTTTCCATTGATTTCTAGACTTGTTCCATTGCAGCCAGAGGGGAAATTCCATATGATTTAATCTTTGTTGGAACTTGCTTTGTGTCCTCATGTATGGCCTAGCTTAGAGGTCATACATGTCTCATGCTCTAAAGCTGTTGAATGGCATGCTCTTATGTGCCTGGTAGGAGCTCTCAGGTTTGGGATTCAAGCAGGGGGTGGGGGACACTGAGGCAGGCCGTCACTTTGGGTAAGAGATTATTAGAAGAGCTATTAATGCAACAGACAGATGGTAACAGAGCTCAGGTCCCACAAGACAGTGTGTGTGTGTGTGTGTGTGTGTGTGTGTGTGTGTGTGTGTGTGTGTGTGATTGGTGCGGGGCGGGGGTGGGGGGGAGCTTCTTAGAGGTCTTTGGGAGAAGGCTTTATACCAGGAGGTTGATGGATAATCCAGACTGTCTCTAACACCTGGAGACAAGGGTAATGGCGGGGCTTTGATTTATTTATCTGTTCATCTAGTTATGATTGTTATTATATAGTCTCATTAAAAAAATGTACACCTGTTTTCCTTTTCTTTTTGGTATTGTTTGTTTGTTTTAAATCATCAGGGTCTATTTTGGTCCAGAGTACAGGTTTTGTGGCAAAGCCCAGGCCCCTACACACACCCCCATGTCTACATTTCTTTTGCTATATGTCCTGTCTGTGAAATGACCGTTTTTTCCACTCCATTAGTTTAACTGTGTTTCTGACCCTCCTGTCTCATGGCATCGGCAGCTATGGAGTCTGTTGTGTTTCTTCTTCTGTTCTTCTGTGAGTGGTTTGTATATTTGTTTGCTTATTTGTCTTGAAAGGAAGATCAGCATTTAGGGTCAGCATTTGACCTCATTGTTTTAAAATTTATTTAATTCTGCTCCTTATTATTTTTTTCCCTTTGTGCTGAATTTGTACTTTCTTCATAGTTTGTGGTAAAAAGAAAAGTATGACGCTTAATGGTATGGTGCTTTTTGCTAATGTGTGCAGTTAAAGCTATAAAGCTATCTTCCTTCCTTCCTTCCTTCCTTCCTTCCTTCCTTCCTTCCTTCCTTCTTTTCTTTCTTCATTATGTCTTTCCTTCCTTCCTCCTTCCTTCCATCCTTCTCCTCTTCCTCCTCCTCTTCTTCTTTTTAATATGGAGTCCCTCATAAATTTGCATACCATGCTTGCACAGAGGCCATGCTAATCTTCTTTGTCTCATTCCAATTCTGGCCTTTGTGCTCCCAAAGTGAGCATAGCACACATTCTTACATCTTTTTGTAAAGGGTTGTTACATCCGTTAAATTTTGGAGTGTAACATTTGCTATGCTGTGTTTAATGTTCTTTTTTGATTTTCCTTTATTTATGAGTAAAAAAGAAATGTATTGCTTTACTTATAAACAGTTGAATTTTCTAGATACATTGTTATTGGCTTCTAATTTAAGTCCCCCACTAGCACCAGAGAAAATAATTTGTGTTTTTTTTTTTTTTTTTAACAGTATGTTTAAGTACACTGAGATTATTTTAGGTCTCAGATGATCCTTCTTGGTGACTGGTCTGTGTGGGCTAGGGCAGTATCTGTATTGTGTATCTGCCATGAACGAGTTGGTAAATGACAGCTAGACCTCACTGGTTGATGGAGATGATGTCACCATTCCTTTGTGCTTACTCACTTTCACAGTCTCACTCAATTCATCGCCTTGTATGTTACCACTTCCATCGCTCCTTAGGATTTTGTCTATTTTTCTTTCCCGAGTTGTCTGTTTTTCATTCTAAATGTCTGTCAATTTAAGCAGCATCCTGACTCTCCATGGACCATCTTGCCTCTCTGGGGACATTCAGTATAGTTCTGTGTGTCCTCTTCTCCACCATCCTGGGCCTCTCTCTTTTCTTCTTCTTCTTCTTCTTCTTCTTCTTCTTCTTCTTCTTCTTCTTCTTCTTCTTCTTCTTCTTCTTCTTCTTCTTCTTCTTCTTCTCTTCTTCCTTTCTTTCTCCTTCTCCTCTTCCTCTTCCTCTTTCTCCTCCTCCTTCTTCTTTTTCCTTTTTTCTGGTTCACAGCTTTTCTTTCACAGTGGAAGCTCTCTCCCCCTTGTGCGGCCCTTCACTTTTAAAGAACAAGGCATCAGAAGGTAGACTGAAGCAAGTCTGCGTGGATGGGGTTTCCCTATAGCCCCATGAGAGGGATCTGATTCTGCTACCACTGACTAGCCATGTCAGGACTTAGAACAGAATTGTGTTCCTTTGGTTCACAGTTGAAATTCTTTCAGTCTTCCTGAGAGCCCATTGGTTTTTTTGTTTTGTTTTGTTTTTGTTTTGTTTTTATAAATTAGGGTTGGGGCCCCAGACATAGGGAGGAGAATTTTTACTAAGCCCCACTGTCCAGCACAGCACTCACCCCACAGTTGCAGCCGAACCTTACAGGTCTAATTTGATGTGTTCCCTGAAGGTGCTTTCTCTCAATGGCCACCACAGCTAGGCTGGCAGAATTAAACCCCTAACCCTGGTCAAAGAAGTGTTGTTTATAATAGGCTTCTAGAATTGTGTATAAAATCTTTTTATGCTTTCCTCTTTATCTTTATCTACTGGCAATCATTATGTCAAACTTCCCAGTTCTTCCAGACTTTTGGAAGTCAGCTTGTGTTTTTCTTGCATTTAGTCCTTCTACATCAGTGGTTCTCAACCTGTGGGTCATGACCCCTTTGTGGCGGTGGGGGTGGGGGGGTGGGGGGTGGGAGTGGTTTGCTAATGATTCTTTCACAGGGATCACACATCAGATATCCTGCATATCAGATATCTATATTACAATTCATAACAGTAGAAAAATTATAGTTATGAAGTAGCAATGAAATAATTTTATGGTTGGTGGATCATGACAACATGAGGAACTGTATTAAAGGGTGTAGCATTAGGAAGGCTGAGAACCACAGGGCTAGGCCAGCAGTAATGACTCTGTCTGCCCACTTTTGATGGCTCCACACTCAGCAAGGCTGCATGACCTAACTTTCAGGCCTGGAGTTTTCTTCTCTGAGTTGTTTATGCCTTTTGTATACACTTGTCATGTTGTTTAATTGCCTTTTGGCTTTGCCCAACTCTCGCAAACATTTGCAATTTTGATGTAATGAATCTATCAATCTTTCCCTTTATGATTTATGCTTTCATCCTGTTTAAGAGCACCTTCTCTATCCCAAAGTCATAAAAATTATTAGATGAGGACACAGGACTCAATTCCGACTTTGCTTGCAGCTATTTGATTTATACAGAACATATTTTGTTATGACTTGAAGGAGAGGCATAATTACAGGTTTTTTTTCCTTCTGGTCAGAGAACCAGTTTCCCTAGAACTATTTAATAACTACCTGTTCCTTCCCTGAGAATGCTGCTTCTGATGTCTTCATTTAACCCCCCAACATGTGGTCATTGCTTGACCTCACCCCCAAAGCCTAGATCTTAGGACACAAGGACAACACATGGACTGAATTCTTTCCCAGTGTTAGGTGTTCCCTTCAAGTCTCTTCAAATTCAAGCCTGAACATCTCTGCAAAGTTTTCCCTGTGAGTCTATTCCTTCCAACCAGTGTGGGGACAGACAAGAAAGGGATTTAGGAATCCATTATTCTGTCTCGCAGGAATTTGTTAGCTTGCATACTTCCTAAAAGATTGCTTTGTAGAAGTATAGCTGATATGGGGGAGGGGTGCAAGCAAACATCACACATTCGATGTGCACATCTGGATATACTTGGAGGCATGAACACATTTCTGAAACCATGACCACAATCAACTAATAAACAGAGCAGTGCCTCCCAAACTCCCCCCTCCTCCAGCCCGCCCTCCTTTGGTGGTAAGAGTATTTCACATGAGACTCATTCTTAATCTGAATTTAGATGTGCAATACATTGCTGTTGACCACAGATATGATGTTGTAAAGTACATCTCTACGGTTATGGTTATTGGTTTACTACAGTGAGTTTTATTTTACATTGATGTGTATACTATCCGCCGGTTTCATTACGGCTGTGCAGTACTCTCCTGTGAGGATGTGTGACACATGTTTTTAATCCAGTGATGAAGGATTAGTCTGATCCTTTAAATCTTGCCTGTTGCAAACAATTCAACAAACACACCGGTGCAGATTCTTCAAGGTCCTCCCATCAGTACTTCCAGATAGGCACTTAGGCTTGGCCTGCTGAGTCTACGGGTATGCCTCCTTTTAGTTTTTGAGGAGACTCTAGTGTCGTCTATACTGATTGGAACCTTTGATATGCCTATTAGCAGGCCAAGTTCCCAGCTGACCCCACCTCTTGTGCTTTTATTTTTGCCTTTTTTGGCTAGTTGGACAACAATTTGCCTGCCTCTGAGCTGTGAGTCATGTGGCTTATGTCTCTCTCACCTTCATTCCTAGAATCTAGGAAACCATTCTCATGCCAATAGCTGCTCTAGAAATATTCTTAACTTTGCCCTGAGCATGATTCCCAAAGTGCTTTAGAGGCAGTAATTCATGAAACAAAGAAAAATAAACTATGCTTGAGGTCCACCCTTCACAGCTCAGTTACAGGTAATGTAAGAACATTGAGTTCGTATTTGCTTTCATTTAAGTTAGCAATTGGTAAACTCCAAATATTCAAAGATAGAAGTGCTTAGCTGGAACACATATTCCGAAGCTGTAAAAGATGTATGATCATAACGTGAGTCATAAATAACATAAGCCATCTTTACCAATTGCCCATGTCCACACACATGTTAATAACTGTATCTGACAACGAGTTAAGAATGATTAAATTGCTTATAGATATAATGTAGTTTAATCAGTTGCTTTCAGGACTTTTCGAAGTCACATTAAAGGAGTCTTTTTTTTTTTTTTTTGGTTTTTTGAGACAGAGTTTCTCTGTATAGCCCTGGCTGTCTTGGAACTCACTCTGTAGACCAGGCTGTCCTCGAACTCAGAAATCCACCTGCCTCTGCCTCCCAAGTGCTGGGATTAAAGGCGTGTGCCACCACCGCCCGGCTAAAGGAGTCTTAAGAAATAGATAACATTATCCTCATCCCAGAGATCTCAGTGTTCTATGAACACAGAGCTACAGGAAGGGAGGGGAAGCAACCTGGATTATCTATTTATTTGGGCACTTACTGCTCTGTGTCTCTCACTCACTCCAATCCTTCCAGTATCTACAGCAGCACCTAGCAACAAGGACACACACAGCATGCAGCAAGGTCTCTGACAGTCCTGCAGGATAAATGGATGAGACGCAGATGGATATGTGGACTCATGTATGGATATGCGGTCCAAAAGAAATCTCTGGGATACACAGATGCCATAATCAGATGAAGCTGAAATCCCACCATCCTTCTTCAGCTAGGCATCACGTAACATTTTAAAAATGGAAAGTGAGATAAGGGTTGGGCAGATAAGAACACTTTAGTGTGAGACCCATCACTGATTTTCCATCCAGGGATCCAATAAAACCAAGAAATGGAGAGCAGAAAAGCTGTACTTCCCAGCTCCCACGTTAGCCACAAACATATCGCCATTAAGAGCTAGCCAAAGTGTTAGAAGTATCTATTGTGAGAATAAAATACATTGAGTTTTTCATATGCTATCCTTTAGCTATCTATTGCAAGCAAAATACTCTTATTGTAACAGACACTGAAAACAGGAAACACGGGTGGTGTTGACCAGCAACTCAGTGGACAAGTGCCTGGCAACTACTTTTTGTGTCTGCCACAGAACTCAAAGTCCAGGCAATGAGTTGGCATAGAGAGGCACCAGATCCTGGCCTTTTCTGCTTAGCATGATGCTCTAGTCTATGGGCAAACTCTGGTCTGGATCATAGGACAACATGGATAAGACTCCAGAGATGTGGCTTAGGCTTGCATGGTTTCCTCTGTCCCCTTTCCCCTTTTCACAGGTGGTAGCACAAAACATAGTCCCATCTCCTTTGCTCATTCCCCCTTTGTGTAGCTTTAGGAGGCGCTTTGCTGTCAGCCTCTGTCTATCTGATGCATTGTGTGCCCTTGACCTTGTAAAGAACACCAAGCAGGTGTCTGGGATAGATGCCAAGAGCCCTTCCCAGAGAGCACCTTGTCTGCCATTTTACAGAAGAGACAATGTTGGGGATTGCTTGTTCTGTTTTCATTTGATTCTCTCTCTCTGTTTCTCTCTGTCTGTCTCTCTGTCTCTGACTCTGTCTCTGTCTCTCTCTCTCCCCTCTTTCATATGGTCGTATGTAATCCAGGCTAGCTTTAAATTTGTTATGTAGCCAAGGATGCTTTTGAGAGTCTGACCTTCTACCATTACCTCCCATGTGCTAAGATTATAGGTGTGTACCACCGCACTCAGGTTTTTTACAGGGCAGGGGATTTAATCTAGGGGTAGGAATGCATTCTTCGCTACATCTTAGCTACAACTAATCTTAGTTACCAACTTAGCTACATCTCCTGCCTTCTGTTTGGTTTATTCCTTCATGAAAACTCAAATTGCATTAATGCTCCATGAATTTTACATGTGGCATTTGGTAATAACTGAAGTCGTGGCATATGGTATAGCTAATTTCATTTTGTTGAACTTACTGTAGTATAAGTATTTATGGCGGATAAGTATTTTTAAAGCCTCCCACCCTTCATTTTTGCTTCCCTCCCTCCCTCCTTCCCTCCCTTCCTCCCCCCTCCTTCCCTCCCCTCTTCCCTTCCTCCCTCTCTCCCTTCCTGAGCTCAATTTAAACATCCCAGAGTGGAGGATATAACTGGGATGATGCAGTGATGTTGAACAGGCAAAATGGGTTACAGTCTGGGCTTGCTTCTTGTCCTAAAAGACATCAGAAACTTGTTTGAGTGTCCACTGCTGCATCTGTGTTAGGAAGTAGGAGCAAATGCAAGTCCTCTTTGCCTGAGAAGAAACAGGATCACCGTGTGCTGTGCCACTGTACATATCAGTACTGGTTTGAGGACAGGTCTTCTCTTCCCTTGAACAGAAATGCATCATTAAACTCTTAAAAATGTCTTCACTGTTACTCGCACGAATGCCTGCTTTATGCTTGGAATGAGCCAGGATCCTCTGAGATCCTTGCTATGGATCTGCTGGGTCCATTGATGTCACAGTTCATAGAGTAGGCTGAATCATGGACCTGTGGCCATGTCACATCACAGTCCACCTATTTCTGCTGTCTGCCTTCAAGCTGGTATTCACAAGGGCTCTTGTTCCTCACGCTGCTCCTTTTCCCTGTAATTGAATATTTAGTATTACAGATAAATAGAGGTAACATCCACTGACATACAGGACCATCCAAAATTAGCATCCTAGGTCAAGAGGTTATAAAATACAGCCATTGACCCCTGATGTCCTGCACAGAGTAACAGTTGGGGGATCTCACACCCTCTGTAAACACTGGAGCAGTCAGATCTTGTCTCATTGCTAATGAATGACAGCCATGTCTGAAGTTTTTCTGTTTAGAAAATGCTTCTTAAACCTAGGTTTAATGGCAGCTTACAAATATTTCTTTTTTGACTTAAGCTTTCAAGTCATAATTGAGCTTTCAAGTTCCATTACAGAATATTGTTATTTTTTTTACAGAGTAAAAAAAAAAAAAATCATCCCTTGAAGACACAGAAAATAATACTTTGAGATAAATGCAGATGAAAGAAGAACTGAATCCATTGAGCCAGGGATGAGACAAGGCCCAGGCCACTGATGTGGGTATATCTGGCTGGGCTACTTACTCATGAAGTGCCTGGCTGGAGTACTGAGTGAGAAGGAGCCTGGCGAGAGGCAGTGGCTGGGTGAGGTAGCAGTGCTCCCTTCGTGCGGCCTGGTCTTTCCCATCTATTAGCAGAATGGGAAAATACGTGTAGTGTTCAATGATGTCTTCCACAGAATCAAACATCTGAAACACAGAAAGAAGAGTGAGTGCCTCTGAGGGCATCTGCTGCCTGTAGAGTGAGTGCCTCTGAGGGCATCTGCTGCCTGTAGAGTGAGTGCCTCTGAGGGCATCTGCTGCCTGTAGAGTGAGTGCCTCTGAGGGCATCTGCTGCCTGTAAGTTGAGGCTAAGCTCTTATTTGTTGCTCAGAGAAGGTGCACCGACCGGTCTTGTAGTTTTGACATTGTTGAGAGATATATTAGAAGGTGTTATTGGTGGTGTCATTTTGAGATAAGAGGCTCACCCCGCAGCTCAGCCAGGTCTGGACTCTCTAATCCAGATGGGCCTTGAACTTGCAGCAATCTTCTTGCAGCGTTATAGATGTCAGCCAACATGTCTGGCCGTTTCATTTTGTCTTGAGGATGCATGTAGCAAACGAGTTACTGAAGGATGGCGTGACAAGCGCAAGGAGGTGACAACGGGCATCAAAGTGCTTGTGGACCACAAGTGAGCACAAGGAGCTCTTAAGTTTCCTGTCCCCAGAGTTGGCCCCGTGTCAGACCGCCTAGCTCAAGATCCTCCCTGATCCACGGCTGCTTTCCCACCCATGACTTAGATGGGTTGTGAGGTCACCGCCAATGAAGGCCATGGGTTCAAAGTTTGGCTGTCCTCCCATCTACTAGCTGTGTGACCCGAGGCAAACTTCTTGCACTCGGTTTCTCTGTCTGACGACAGTGGTGGTGACATTAGGACTTGCCTCTGGGGTTCTCCGTGAGCATTAGTGGTGCTCAAGCACAGAGAGCATTTGGAAGAAAGTCTTCCCTGCGTTCCAGTACACAGCAAGAGCCGGTAAGTGTGACACCATGGGATGCGCCCTAGACCAGCTTCATAAGCCTTATGAAGAAAGGGAGTTTTTGAATTTCACTTCCAATTTCAACCAACCATGGATGGATTTTTCTTCCTCTTTGTTTACACCAGCGCAGAGAACCTTTCTGTGCAGAACTCATCCACTGAACAGGCTCCCAGACAGCTAACAGAGGTCTCTACCCTGGCAGCAGTGGGCAAGCTGCTTACTCTTTTCGTTTCTGTTTTCCTTAGCTTTGTTCTGAAGTAGTCAATCTGATATCAATAGCCTCCCTCGCTAGTCTACTGGAGCCATTTCAATGGAACCACAGTATTAGGAAACAAGGCAGGTGCAGTAAACCACACTCCCACCCCAGTCTTAGGGACTCTTGTGCTGTGCCCACAGCTGCAATGCTGCCTGAAAAGCCTGGGAGAAGAGCCTGTAATTAAGCTCCTATTTTTATCTTAGATTTCCCCCCCCTAGGAGAAGAGTGGATGTCAAATGTCCTAATATTAGATTCTAAAAGTCTGTTTAAATCTTTCGCGTCTGTCCTATGTGCAAACTGTAAACAGCACTTCCCTTTTTTTTTCTCTTGTTAGAAAAACAGAATGGGAGAGGGAGGGAGAGAGAGGGAGACAGAAAAAGAAAAGAATAAGGAAGAAGACAGGGGAGGTGAGAAGGAAACCCACATGTTATTGTTAATCTGTCTTTCAGTCTTAGCAGCTCAAGTTGTCAAGTAAACATTTATCATGAGTTTAAGAAACTCACTGCTGCTCCAGTGTCTGCAGAAAGGGGCATTGGATGAGTCTTGTATCCCTGGGTACCCATGAAATGGTTGCTGGTCCAGTCAGTGAATAACGGGGCATCTCGAGCTAAGTGTTGTACATTTAATATTTCCATGCTTATGACCTAGAATCTACAGCTATTACCCTATGTGTTGAAAATATCAGTACTGTTTTATTTGGTAAAATGCACTCTCAAAGGGAGGAGCTTATCCCAGGTTATCATCAGGAGGGGAACAGGTCCACAGTGCAGCCATGAGGCTGAATGACCTCCCAGGTTTTTGTTTTGGGGACACATGGCTTTGCTTGCCCTTTGTGTTTGGTACGGATAGCAGACAAGTAGAGAGCCTTCCTTGGGTCTGGCCCAGGTGCTTCTTATAGCCCTTGTGGTATGTACTTCACCTTTGCCTGAGTACATAGAGTCAAGGAAAGGGCTTTGCAGCATCAGTTCAGATGGGATTGGACACTTCCTAAGCACCTGCCCCTGTGTACCTGCCACCGTGTTTATATCACATCATCTCACACTCAGCTCCCATGAATTGGGAGCTACTGTCTTTTTGTGCCATTATGAACCCCACGAGATAGATGAAAACAGGACAAAGTGAATATTGTCCCCAGAAGCCCTCATGAGTTTCCTGCTGAAGTGGCTGGTGATGCTGTCTGGGCACAGATGGAAGAGCTGGGACTTGGCTTGCATTTCAGCAGAGATTTCTGCAACTGATTTTTTTCCGATTCTCTTAAGGACGGGAAGATCCTTCGTAAGGCAGAAGGATCAGGCTGAGCGTCGAAGGCACATGAGGACCATCTCACTCTTACTGCAGGGCTCAGTGCCTTCTAATAGCAGCGGGAAGAATCTCTGTGGGTTGCCATTTCTCCTAAGATGCCTGGCACACAGTAAGCTCCAAGTAGATGTTGCCTTTCTCATGCAGTGCTTGGGGGCTGTCGTCAGGCAGGAGAGACTGTATGCAAAAGCCAGGAAGTTTGCAAAGGAGAGGAAATGCCAGTGCTGCAGCTGGCTTAGCATTCCTGGGCGTCACTTTCACCATCTTTAAAATGGAGAAGAGAGTGGCACCTGCCTCCAGGGTGGAGCAGGGGGTTGGCTCTGGGAACTCAGGGTACCCATGGTGCCTGTGCATGGGGCATGTATGTGAATGTTAAACAGATACATGAAAAGGAAAACTCATATCTGGAGAGTGCGAAGAGTAGGGAATTAAGGACTAACACAGAAAGCGGGTTTTATAAATAGGAATTGGTATGCAGTAATTGTAACAGTTTTTGCAGATGCTAAAGGTGGAGTCTCTAGGTCCTTACTTCCAAGGCAGCCAGGGATGGCTTACCATCTGATAAGATGCTATTAGGATATAGTTACAGAGGTATGATGCAGCAGGCCAAAGTGTGACATGGTGGAAACAAGACTAAGGCCTTAGTACAGGCTCTGTTTCTCCCCAGAAAACAATAATGTGTCCTTCCTAGAGATGCTTCAAGGAAAGAGAGAGGGAGAGGGAGAGGGAGAGGGAGAGGGAGAGGGAGAGGGAGAGGGAGGAACACAAAGTACAAATCACCTGGCAGAAGGAGTAGCCATTTCCTAGTTCTATAAAGAAAACAAACAAACAAACAAACAAACAAACACCATGAGGCTAAAGCATTTGAAAACCATACTTTGTTGTTGTTGCTGTTTGTTTGTTTTAAGAAGAAAAATTCTGTGAGCCGAAAGACATTGAAAGATGCTATGAACTTGAGCTAGCTGGTCCCTTCATGTAGATAGGTTTCTACCTGCATGCGGCTGTCGCCCAGTTAATGAAGTAACTGACTAATAACCACAAGAAACCAGTTACAAATAATTACGGCAGAATCTGTGTGTCTGACTCAGTTCTATTCATTAGCTTCCTAGTCCTCATACAAATGAACTGGCCACTTGCCTCCTTAGTTTTTCTACAACTCCTTCTGAATGTGACTGCGTTTGTCCATTTTTGTGGTAACCTACTTAGTTGCTCAGCTCACACATCCTGAGCTGAGGAAAGGTTGGAGTACTGATCTCACTGTCTATTTAAGTTGCATTCTCAATGGCCCTGATAAAATACACCCCCCAAAAAGCAACTTGATGGAGAAAGGGCTTTATCTGTCAATGGGGTACAGTTCATGACACAGTCCATTAAGGATCAGAAATCCGAGGTCGCTGGTCATATTATATCTATCGCCAGGAAGCAAAGAATCAGAAATGTTGAGACTCAACTTCCTTTCTCCTTTGGATGTGTTTCAGAACTCAAGCCTAGGGAGTGGTGTGGGTCTGCACACCTCAGTTAATGGAATTGAATCCTTGGGGGCTTGTTTCCTAGGAGAGTCTAGCTAGGTCACGTTGGCAGTATTAACTAACCGTCTTATTGCCTCCTCCAAAGTGCTGGCTACCTCTTCCCAGGTCATGTGTGAATCTCCGAAAAGGACTCTGTGTCAGAGACTGGATGTAACCAGGACTCTTCATGGAGCCAGATGACAGAATTGTCACTCATGTGCCGGCAGGAAGCACGTGCTAAGCCCTGGTGACATTATTTCCACATCTGCTGATGAACAACAGGTGTCTATGGCAGTTCCTGATTTATTCTGTGTGAGTTTGTAAGGACTGTCATAGCAGTGGAAGAAACACCGTCTGTCATAACAGACTGGGACAAACAACAAAACCGTGTCTTCCCACAAATCAGCAGGCCTGAGGTCTCAGGTGACTACATGGTTGTCTCTTATGAATCCTTTCTCCTTAGCTGCCAGATAGCTGACTTCTTCCCATGCCCTCATTCACATGTTCTTTCTCTAAGTTAGTTTTTTTATCATTAAAAAAATATTAGAAATTACTTTGAAATATAGTTTACAGCCAAGTCATTTCTAGCCCCGGGCTGAACTTGTCAGACAAATGAGACCACAGTGTAAAGAACAGTCTATGTTCTTATATTCAGCAAATTTATTCTAAAATAGTCTGGTTTGTTTTACCTTTCAGGGTATGCATCAAGAATGTCCTCATCAGGGAGGGCGTGGTGGCGCACGCCTTTAATCCCAGCACTTGGGAGGCAGAGGCAGGCGGATTTCTGAGTTCGAGGCCAGCCTGGTCTACAGAGTGAGTTCCAGGACAGCCAGGGCTATACAGAGAAACCCTGTCTTGAAAAAAAAAAAAAAAAAGAATGTCCTCATTAGTCAACTGTGTACTCTAAGCAGGCTTTGTAGGAACAACACAGGGCCAGGTCACTATCAGAATACCTGGTGGGTGCTAGATTGCAGAAATGTTTTATGAAAGCTACTAAATGATCTTCAAAACAATTTCAGTTTTAAAAAAATGGGGAGTGGGCGGGGCTAGAGAGATGGATCAGTGGTTAAGAGCACTTACTGATTTGGCAGATGACCTCAATTCCGTTCCCAACACTCACATGGCAGCTCACAAACACCTGTGACTCCAGCTTCTGGATAGCTGATGCCCTTCTGGCCTCCTGGGCACCACACTTACGTGTGCACACACACAGATATCCCCACCCACATATAATTAAAAATTAATATCATAAAAGGCTTTTAATATAGCAGTTGGCAGATACCTAGTCACTGCATTTAAGAGATAAGGCCACTGGGTCTCATCATTGGACCCCATTTTGTAAACCCATGTACTTTCCACACATTCTCCATTGTCCTTCTGATATATAGTATGGTGTTGGCTTGGATGTTTCTAAACAATTTTAGCTGTCAAATGTTTTGGGACCTGGCATATTTTAGTTGGATGCGTATCATCTAGTTCCCTACAATCTATGGAACCATGACCCCTCCCCCCTCAATAGACATTAGAAAAAGTTGATTCCTTTGCCATTCCCCAAATCTAAACTTAAAGGGATGCTCAGGGGCTGGATGGCTCAGTGGGTAAGAGCGCTTGCTACTCTTGCAGAGGCCCTAGGTTCTGTTCCCAGCACCCACATCTGATGGCTTACAAACCCAGTTCCAGGTGATCCAATGCCCTCTTCTGGCCTCTGTGGGCAGCTGTATGCATGTGGCACACATACATGTACTCAGGTACACATGCACACATACACGTAAAAGAAATAAAATTTATATGATGCTTAGTAGAGAATAGTAACACTTGAGTGCAATTGAGAAAGTGACCTCACAACCATCACTATAGCAACTGTGGTGCAAAACAAGTCAAATAGTTACAGTCTGATTATATTGCTACATCATCTAACAGGTTTTTTTTTTTTATGCATTTGTTTCAGAACAATCGGTCACTGTTTGTGAACATAGCTAAATGCAGACATTAGCATTTCCTGTTAGGCCTGTATTTCCACTAGCTAAGTGCCCTGGCTTATGTTTTTTTCTAAGGGTTAAAGAGAGTGGAAACCAGGCTTGAGAACACTTGGTAACAGTGGTTCACTATTCTTCTCTAGGGTCATTCTGATTGAGGTTGTGATAGGGTGCCAGTGACAAGTCTAATCTGGACCCAATCTTCCATGGGGAGGTTGGAGAACGGAGTGACAGCATGGGCTGGGAGAAGCTCCCGCAAGGCACAGTGCAGTTGCTTCCTTTTGAATAGGTTTCTCTGATAGGTTTAAGAGGCTGAGGGACATTCAGTGGCATGGTGGACTGCTGCTTGGTGACCTGAACATGGGCCAGCATGCTCATGGAAGGGGCTGGAAGGATATCCCTGCAGTGTCTCTTCTCCTGTCCTGTGTTCACTGGGGTATGTAGACAAGGATGTAGCACCTTCTAAACTCTATGTTTGTTTGTTTGTTTGTTTGTTTACTTATCGCCAAGGAAAGGGAGGTGTTTGGGTCGTGCCTACCTCATTTCCTCGGAGTCCTGTGCCCAGGGCAAACTGTTGATTGCTCTCGAGGAAACGGATTTTCACATTGTAGACCTTGTTCCCATAAAACACCGCTAAAACATATGGTTCTGCCTTGGATTTTGTAGAGCAGTCTCGGACCAAAAAAGTACCATCCTGAAGCAAAAGGAATTATGGTTAACTTCTCGGTTGTGCAAGGAGCCTGGCCTTAAGGTGACATCAACAATGATGCTCTTGTGAGATTCTTCCGTGGATTCAGTTTTGGCAACCCAGCTACACATTCCATTTATGCTCCCCTCCTCCTCCCCCTCCCCCCCCAGCTTTCACTGAGTGCTGGTTGGGGTTTGGATATGAAGTGTCCCCTCAAGAGGCTTAATGTGTTAGCAGGTGGCGATATAGAAAAGCGATTGGTTCACAAAAGGTGCTAACATCATGAGGTTAACCCATTGGTGAGTTCAAAGCTGAATGGGCTATTTGGAGGTGGAGCCTAGTCTAGGAAGTGGTCATCAAGAGGGTGCTTTTGAAAGATGCATCTTGTTCTGATCTTCTCTCTGCTTCCTGGCTACTGTGTGGTGGGCAGCCCTTCATCCGTGGTGCTTCTGCTTTGCCACAGACCTATCATTCCTGAATCAACTGCCACCTTCCTGTTGTAGTTTCATACTCGGCAGGGGTCTGGTTGAGGATTTAGTGGTCCTTAAGCCACAGAAGCTTTCTAGGATTTCTAAGCAACCTAGTGTGGTTCTGTGCCTGGCAGAATAGTCACCCAGTAGTCGCTTGCTTATTGACAAAAGCTGTGGTTGTCATTTGACCTAGTTACAAACATTTGAGTTCTCCTCTATTCTAATGCCCTGGTAGGGTGGAATCTCCCTATCCTTTTGGAAGTTAGCTTTGGTCTTGGAATTTGGTCAAGGAAGAGGTAAAGTCCGTTACTCTTGGGGAGATGTGTGAAGAGCTACAATGTAAAGGCAGACACAGAGCCCTACACAGCCCAAACAAACCTATCTAGAATCTGGTGTGCAGTGAAGAAATGGTGTCTTGGGATAAATGACAGAGATCTCGGGGATATCTGTTTCTGCAGCATGACCTGTCATATGCTGGATTGCAACATTCATGACCTCTGTTCCTTTCTTGAAGAAGTCAGACATAAAGACCAGGTTGTACCATAGGTGTCTATTTAGTAAGAGGATGAAATATGAAGAGAGCAGAAGGAGGCACTGCCCATTGTGACCACTGCACCCCAGATGCCACATGCCATTTTCTCATGGCCCCCTTAGCTCTGATTTTTTTTTTTTTTTTTTTTGGTTTGGTTTTTCGAGACAGGGTTTCTCTGTCTAGCCCTGGCTGTCCTGGAACTCACTTTGTAGACCAGACTGGCCTCGAACTCAGAAATCCGCCTGCCTCTGCCTCCCAAGTGCTGGGATTAAAGGCATGCACCACCACGCCCGGTGCAGCTCTGATATTTTGAAAAACAGTTTTTCATTTTATAAATAAAGAATCAACAGCTAATCTTGCTTAGGAACGTGGGAGAGTCAGAAATACGACACGTGGCAAAACCAAGTCTTAGGTCTGAAACCATCTTACATATCTCTGCATTTTCAGAAAATCATTCCATAATTTCATCTGTATATTTAGTGTTCTCTTATCAAAGTTTTCCTGGAAGTAACTAGAAACTGAACCCCATTGTCCTTTCTTACCAATTTCCTCTCCCAGAGAAACACTTCTCCCTAAGTCCCCTTCCTACTCTTGTATCTGTCGCCTGTAGATGAAACACACAGGTTGGCCACAGGAGCAACGTAGTAGAAGAATTACCTTGTTCTCTTTCATTAACACCTCTTCCACTGCCTGGCGACTGTATTCTCCAATGTACCATTCATTCTGCCAGACATCCTATGGTACAAGTCCAAGGAGGAATGTTTTAGAATCAAAGGGAGGTGTTCATTATGGACTCATTAATTCAAATTCTACTTTTGCTCCACCAGTGTCCAATCACAGACTAATTGATAGATATTCAGCACAGAGCATCTCGTTCTGGAACCTGTAAATGACCACTGATGCTGCGAGGAGATGGACATGGAATAAGCCACTGCAGCTGGGGATTCTGAGGTCGATAGGGATAAGAAGAGAGTGGTCACTGGGAGGGGCCAGGAACTGCCTATCAACTAGGACAAGTCCATCAGTTGAGTCTCAGGAGGCACATACCCTCTATCTGTCAATGATTTTATTTAATTTTCTTTTAGACAGGGTATCATGTATCACAGGCTGGCCTTGAACTCACTATCTATCTGAGGATGGCACAGAACTCCTGATCCTCCTGGTTCTGGGATTACACTCAGCTATCAATGATGCCTGAATCTGCATGTGGTGAGGTTTTTTTTGAGGACACGTATAGCCCGTGACACTGTGCTGTGCTGGTCACTGCAAAAACAGTGGTCAGAGCGGGCCGCTGCAACCCTGTCTCTGTGTATCTTCTGCCTGGAGTCATGTAGTGAAATCGAGATTGGAACTATAACTTGTCTGGCTTTCTCCTATGCCGCACTGACTTGTGTGGTGTGTGGTGTGTGATATTTGGAGAATAGACTATGTCCATCTCTAAGACACTCCACATTGTGTTGAGAAGTGGCTTTCAGACTGCCACTCTCTGGATGACTTCACTTTATAAAGAAGCAGTTGGCTCTCCTTAGAGGAGAGCATCTTGATGTGCACAGGGGTGCCATCACCTGTCCAGCACTGACCAGGAGGCACAGACAGTTTGAATTGAAAGTGATTGAAAGGATGCAAGCCCAAGAAAGGGTGCAGTGTTCTCACTTGGACCCTGTCATAGGATGGACCCCTAACACCATGACTGGTGGCAACGACCCCAACAATCTGTCATCTGACCACAGGTACCTGCACCAAGTGACAGCAGACAGGAGACTGCCAACTGTCCCAGTGCTCTACTATTTACTCCTCACTCAACCGCCATTGTCTGTCTGTCTGTCTGTCTGTCAGAACTTGCATCTGAAGCTCACCTTGGTGTCCTAGGCATGTGGCTTGCCTCTGCAGCTCCATCCTGAGCTTAGCACTAAGCTGTATATTCTTGGGTCTCTGGCAACAATCTAACTGGGTTCCTTAGTGTCTAGCCTCCTGCAGTGACTCCCTGCGTGTGTATCCATTCTCTGCTTCTGCTAGGGCCTCTTTAAATTCTGTGGCCTTTTTAATCCTTTGTCACCGCCTTCCTCCCAGTTTATGGTATAATTATAACCCAAGAGTTAACATCAATAATTCATATACACTGGAGTAAAAGAACTTGGTGCCACTGAACAGCTATGAAGGGAAATCAAGACTACTTAGGAAATAGCAGCCAAGGAGACTGAGATAGCTGGTGAGTTTATTACTCAGTGAGTTCTGACATTGTAGAAAGATGCCGGTGTGTTCATCTATGCTCCTGGCATTGCATGTGTGCCCGTGACTGCATGGTCCTCCAGTCTCTTCATTGAGTTACCACGGTCCCAATGTTGAGTCATAAGGCCCTTCCATGGATAATGCTCATTCTAGTTGCAGATGGGTAGCAAAGGCTCAGTGTGTCAAAATCAACCACATGGTTGGCAATAATCAGGGACATGAGCTCAAGTCTTTGGTTTCTCATTGCAGTCTCTGTTTTTCCTAGCACCAACATGATCCGTCCAGTGATGGGCACAGGTGAACATGATCTGGCCAGCTACCCTAGGCTGGGCACTTCTTATAATCAATCCTCCTGTCTCTGCTCTTGCTCCTACATAACTGCAGCCTCACTCCCTTTCATGCCATCTCACGTTATGGGCATGGCTAGTCAGATATACCTACTGTTCTAACTCACGCACATATGCATGCATGCATGCACCAGCTACCCTAGGCTGGGCACTTCTTATAATCAATCCGCCTGTCTCTGCTATTCAACTCAGGCACTGTGGTCCATTTAGAGTCTAAGGTGGGAGTGGGTGGGTGGGAGGGGAAGCACCCTCAAAGAAGCAGGGGGAGGAAGGATGGGTTGGAGGTTTGCGGAGGGGATGGGGGGATGGGGATACTATTTGAGATGTAAATAAATAAAATATCCAATTTTAAAAAAAGAGTCTAAGAAAATTAAAGGAAAACACAACCCAGGCAACCACAATGGGTAAATCTCAAAAGCATTGTGCTCCATGAAACAAAACCAGGAGCAGAACAGCTGCTTTCTGGTTCTCTAGACGGGGTTCTAGGAAGGACGCGGCGTGTTGGTGGAAATGAGAACTGCTGTCGGGAGCCAGAGGAGGACGAGGCTTCACAGGGGCAGAAGGGAAACTGGGGTGTCATGGAAATGTGTTTCTTGAACCAGGACAGTGACTAGCCTGGTATTTTCATTTGTCGAAAGCATAGAACTGGACGCGATACTTGCAATTTCTCATAGATAGCGCATGTAAAGAATAGCTTAAGTAGTTCTTTGTAAACATAGACAAAAATTGAAACTCAAACCCTTACTTTCTTTGAGGCCTCCTTTGTAATAAATTCCTCTATTTTATTCCACCAGCTGGCAGGGACTTAGTACAAAGGAGGCTTCCGTGGAAGAGTTTTACAGTGTGGGGAGGGTCCAGACCCTGCCCTAGGCAAAGCTTATGCAGGTTCCCAGTAAGAAAGTGAGAACTCACCTCCTTGCCCGAGTTTGAGCCTGCTGATCCCTGTGATCACTGTGGTATGGCTCTGGGACTTCTGGCCTGTTTCGGGGTTAGGGAGCGCTCAGCCATAGTGAGACTCACTCATTCATTTGGTCGGTCAAGCTGTAAAATGCCTTAGATTACTGGTTCTCAGCCTTCCCAATGCTCTGACCCTTTAATGCAGTTACTCATGTTATGATGACCCCCTAATCATAAAATTATTCCATTGTTACTTCATAACTCTTATTTTGCTACTGTTACAAATCGCAGTGTAAGTATCTGATATGCAGGGTATCTGATATGTGATCTCCAAAGGGGTCGTGGCTGAGAACCACTGCCTTAGCTGTTGCGGCTTGGGGCTTCTTATAATATCTCCAGATGTGGTTGTGAAGGGTGGATGGTGTAGGTGAGTGCTTGAGCGAAGGCCTTGCTGTCCTCTGAGTAACTGCAGGGTACAGCACTTGGTGTTAGTGTGCCTTTAACAGCCCTGACCTTTCTAGTCATCCCTGAACAGAATCATGAGGCCTCTACACCGAGAGCCCTTAGCAGGCTGAGGGGTCCTGCTGTGCCTTTTAAAGTGCACAATAAAATGTAAAGAGTCACCATTTTAGCCACTTGGAGTGCATAACTCATTCCATTAAATGCATTTATATTGCTTTTAAAACCATCGCCATTATCCATTTCTAAGAATTTTTCCATCCTTTCAAATTGAAACTTTGTGCTCCCTAAACAACAGCTCTCCATCACTCTCTTCTTTATCCCAGTCCTGGGGAAACCACTTTGCTTGATATCTCTGTAGATTTGACTGCTCCAGGAGCTATGACTAGCAGGAGGTATATGCGTGTCCTTTAGTGTCTGTCTTTCTTTACCTAGTATTATGTTTTTGTAGTTTATCTATGTAGAACATGCCAGATGTGTGTGTGTGTGTCTATGTGTTTGTGTGTGTGTGTGTGTGCAATGTTTTGTTTATTTCTCTTTCTGTCTGTCAATGGATACCTTTGTTCTTCCTACCTATTGGCTATCGTAAATAACGTTATAAAAACAAGAACTCAAATTCTCTTGGGCTCTTCTTTCAGTTCTCTTGGGGATATACCCAGTAGCAGAATATGGTAATTGATTTCTACTTTATTTATTTATTTGTCTATTTATTTATTTTTGTCTGTGGTCTGGAATGCTGCTTTAAAAATTATTAACATACCAGTGCAAAGTGAAAGCAGTCAGTTTACAGAATATTACACAGACCTCATTACTGAAAGTATTTAGAGCTGCCACAAGTCATGAGACTCGTTGAGTTGTTGAACGTGGGAACATCCTGATTTCATAGCTCTTCTCATGCCCATGAGAAGTTTGGTCTGTATTTATTTATTTATTTATTTATTCATTATATGTAAGTATACTGTAGCTATCTCCAGATACTACAGATCTTGTTACGGATGGTTGTAAGCCACCATGTGACTGCTGGGATTAGAACTCAGGACGTTCAGAAGAAGCAGTCAGTGCTCTTAACTGCTGAGCTATCTCTCCAGCCCCAAGTTTGGTCTTATATAGACATTGAGTTAGAGCTCAAAAATCCTAAGGTCCATGAGTGCAGCCGAGCAAAAACCATCCAGGTGCATATAAGGGAGAAATGAAAGAGGATTCCAGAGTCCACAGGAAGACTGGGAGGCCACTAGAAAATTAGGTAGAGATTAATTAAAAGGCCAACCAAAGATATTTGAGGTACTATAGGGATTTCAAGGAATTGATCAGAGATCCCAGATGCTTCACTTACAAACTTTGAGAAGCTCTAGAGCAGGACACTCATAAGCCAAGGAAATGGAATTAGGGTGGCACCATCTTTTTTGGTGCTGTCCTTAGTAAGTAATATTATAGCTTCTGGAGGAAGGGGCAAATAAGACACAAAGAATACTCACTCTTCTTAGCAGAAACCACAAAGGCAGGATGGACTGAGAGGTGATTGTGTGACTTGAGCTGATTTTAATGAGAGATCATGAAACATGTGATGGATAAATAAAGCCACGCATTAGCTATTTCTAGCTAGCTCTCTTCTGTGTCAGGAATCTTAACTCCTCACACTGACTGACAAACATAATTGGTGCTCAAGAAATGGCTGCCATGATCAACTGAAGTTTAAATGTGATATGTGAACCTTTTGATGGAAAATGAACTCAAATATTCAAATTCCAGTTAATCAACCATGAAACTTAACAAAATGTAAGTCTAAATTTCTTATATGCCCCTCCCCCCATAATTAATGAACAGAATATTCTGAGAATTGGGAAAATGTGCAAGTTAAAATCTGGTGAAAGAGTAATGAAGTATGACACAAGAAAACCTTCTAGAAACATTAAAACCCAACCATCTGTCATTGTATGTGTGGTGGATCGAATATGTATGACCCCCGTAGACTCATGTGTTTGAATGCTTGGCCCATAGGGAGTGACACTATTAGGAGTGTGGCCTTGTTGGAGGAAGTATGTTGCTGAGGGGGTGGGTTTTAAGGTCTCCTATGCTCAAGCTATGCTCAGTGAGGCACATAGTGTCCTTCTGCTGTCTTTGGATCAAGATGTAGAACTCTAAGCTCTTTCTCCAGCACCAGGTCTGCCTGCATGCCACCATGTTTCCCTCCATGATGATAATGAACTAAACCACTGAAACTGAGAACCAGCCCCTGTTAAATGTTTTCCTTTATAAGAGTTTCTATTATCATAGTGTCTAATCACAGCAATGACACCCTAACTAAGACAGTATGGGAAAACAATTAATGGCCGCCAGAGTGATCTGCTTTGGGCATTCTCAGTGAGCTCTCCCTGGATGCCAAAACTGCTAGAAGGGTTTGCAGAGAAGCTACTGTCTCACCTCATCAGGCTTTGTGGGGACAGGTTTCTCCAAGTTTGTGTTTTCATAGGGTAGCATACGAGGGCTGTGGCTGGCTGCAGCTTGGCATCTCTGAGCAGGACAGTGTTGCATGCTACCTGTATGGCCTGGAAAGAGATCACACGTAAATGCAGTTGCATTGCTGTCTCAGTCTGTCTCCCTCCAACGTGTAGCTGGGCTCATCACTTCTGCCTGTCTGTGGCCATCTTTATGGACTAGACAACACCCTCCCACCAGGGACTACAGTGCTCCCAGGAATACTCCTCCACTTATACATTCCCCCTCCTCACAGGGAACCTGAAGTCATCTTCCAGAACTGTATTTGTGTAGCTGGGGAAGATAGCTCAGTGGGTTAAAGTGCTTGCCTTCCAGCTGTGATGAACAGAGTTCAAGTCCTCAGAACTCATGTAAAAGCCAGACACTAGTGGGCAGCTTCCATACCAGCTTTCCTACCAGGAAATGGTAGGCAGAGACAGAAGAATCCCCAGAGACTTACGGGTCAGCAAATTGAAGGGTGGGGTGGCTTAAAATCCTAGGGGTGTAGTTGGAGTGCCATCTCTCTTCTTTTATACTCATACACATGCAGCAGTCACAGATTAGCACACTGCACCCTACCCACCCCACAGCTCTGCCTGCCTACCAGGAGGCCAGCTCAAACTGGAAACACACAGCTCCACTTACTCCTGGAAGGCCTGATACAACCCAGGACACTTAGGCCAACCAACACCAGGAACAAACAGATGGTGAAAGACAAGTGTAAGAACATAATCAACAGATGCCAGTGCAATATGGTCCCACCAGGACCTAGCACCTGCTGTCCTACTACAACAAGCCCTGGATATCCTAACACACCTGAAGAGCAAGACTGTGACCTTAAATCCTACCTCATAAAGATGATAGAGGCCTTTAAAGAGGATATAAATAATTCCCTTAAAGAAATATAGGAAAAGCCGGGCGGTGGTGGTGCACGCCTTTAGTCCCAGCACTTGGGAGGCAGAAGCAGGCGGATTTCTGAGTTTGAGGCCAGCCTGGTCTACAGAGTGAGTTCCAGGACAGCCAGGGCTATACGGAGAAACCCTGTCTCGAAAAACAAAAACAAAAACAAAAACAAAAACAAAAAAAAAGAAAAGAAAAAAGAAATATAGGAAAACATAATCAAACAGGTTGAAGCCCTTAAAGAGGAAACACATAAATCCCTTTAAAAATATAGGAAAAATATAATCAAACAGGCAAAGGAAATGAATAAAACAGTTCAAGAGCTAAAAATGGAAATAGAAGAAATAAAGAAAACACAAATGGAAGCAACCCTGGAGATAGAAACCCTGGAGATGGAAAGGGAACAGAAACCACAGGTGCCAGCATTACCAACAGAATTCAAGAGATGGAAGAGAGAACTTCAGGTGTAGACAATACCAAAGAAGAAATGGATACATCAATCAAAGAAAATGCCACATGTAAAAAGTTCCTAACTCAAAACACACAGGAAACTTTGGACACTGAAAAGACCAAACCAAAGAATAATAGGAATAGAAGAGGGTGAAGATTCCCAGTTCAAAGGGTCAAAAACCTCTTCAACAAAGGAAAAACTTCCCAAACCTAAAGAAAGAGATGGCTATACATGTACAAGAAGCTTACAGAACACCAAATAGATTTGACCAGAAAAGAAAATCCTCTCACCACATAATAATCAAAGCACTAAATATACAGAACAAAGAAAGAATATTAAAAGCTGCAAGAAAAAAAAAAGGCCAAGTAACATATAAAGGCAGAGCTATCAGAATCACACCTGATTTCTCAACAGAGACTCTAAATGCTAGAAGATCCTGGACAGATGTCTTCTAGATTATAAGAGATCACAAATGCCAGCTCAGACTACTGTACTCAACAAAACTCTCAATCACTATAGATGGAGAAACCAAGAAATTTCATGACAAAACCAAATTTAAGCAATGTCTTTCTGCTTACAGAGAATACTAGAAGAAAATTCAAACACAAGGAGGGTAACTACATCCAAGAAAACACACACACAAATTAATCATCTTACAGCAGAACAAAAATAAGAGGAACTCAGACACATGCACTAATACCTTCAACATCAAAATATCAGGAACTAACAATCATTAGTCATTAATGTTTCTCAACATTAATGGACTCAAATCACCAATAAAAAGACAGGCTAGCAAACTGGATATGTAAACAGGATCCATCATTCTGCTGCATACAAGAAACACACCTCAGCCACAAAGTTTATTACTTCAGAGTAAAGGGCTGGAAAAAGGTTTTCCAAGCAAACAGACCCAATAAACAAGCTGGAGTAGCTATTCTTTTTGTTTGTTTGTTTTTTGTTTTTTGAGACAGGGTTTCTCTGTGTACCCTGGCTGTCCTGGAACTCACTTTGTAGACCAGGCTGGCCTCCAACTCAGAAATTCGCCTGCTTCTGCCTCCCAAGTGCTGGGATTAAAGGCGTGTGCCACCATGCCTGGTGTAGCTATTCTAAAATCGAATAAAATAGACTTTCAACCACAAATTTATCAAAAGAAATAGGGAAAGACACTTCATACTCAATAAAGGAAAAATTCACCAAGTGTAGAGGGCTGCGCCCGAGTCGGCTCAGGCACCATTCTAAGATGGTGCAGACATCCTGTACAGAGCAAGTAAACAACCCGAAGACATCCTGTTATCACCCCCTGTACAGAGCTAGTAAACAACCCAAAAGCGCATGCCCCTGCTGCTTAACCACTGCCCAGCCCGGGGCTTAACATGAGTGATGGCCCAGCAGCCAATCCGGTTAAGACATGCCTCCTCCTTGGCTATATAAGCCAAGGCTTTTCCAGGCTCTGGGTCTTTCCTATTCATTAAATGTTTGCTGCAGAAGGATTCTGGAGTCCATGTCCATTCTTGCTGGCGAGGCGATAGCGTGGACTCCTTCAACCAAGATGATGTCTCAATTCTGAACATCTATGCCCCAATGCAAGGGCACCCACATTCATAAAAGAAAATTTACTAAAACTCAAATCACACATTGAACCTCACACAATAATAGTGGAGGACTTCAATACCTCACTTTCATGAATGGACAGGTCATTGAAACAGAAACTAAGCAGAAACAATGCAATGAACAGAGTTTATTAACCAAATGGTTTTAACTGATATCCACAGAAACATTTACTCCAAAACGAAAGAATATACCTTCTTTCTGCACCTCATGAAACCTTCTCCCAAACTAATCATATAATTAGCAAAGCAACATTGAACAAAGCAAGCCTCAACAGATACAAGAAGATTGAAATCACCCCTTGCCTCTATCAGATCATCATGGGTTAAGACTGGACTTTAACAACAGAAACAACAGAAAGCCCACATACTCATGGAAACTGACCAGCTCTTTACTCAATGACCACTTGGTCAAGGAAGAACTATGTTGAGGTTTGCTCTGTTGCTATGTATTGTAATGCTAAGTGCAGGTCCCCAAGACTTGGTTGCCCCAGAGATGAGAGAGTCCGCAAGTAGACCTAAGTGATGCTATGTGAAGTTATTTCCAATTGGTGAATAAAGATGCTGACAGCCAATAGCTGGGCAAAAGACACACAGGCTATGTTTGGGATTCCTGGGCTTAGGATCAGAGGAAAACCTCCAAGAGAAGAAGTGAGGAGGAAGAAACAAATGGCATGGAGTAGGAGTCAAGAAAACATGGCCCTGAGAACTGGCCAATCAGAGATAAGTTCAGCCCAGATGAAACCGTAGTGAGAAATAACTCAAGGTTAAGCCAGAAAAAGTAGATTCTAATAGCATAAAGGGTAGATATCTGACCAGCTCTTGTGCTGTTTAAGGCTTATCATAAATTTAAAAAGTTGTATGCCTTTTATCTGGGAACTGAATGATCAAAAACAGAGTAGAAACCCTTGGTAGGAATTAAAATTTTCTACCACTACAACAGAAACCCTTGGTAGGAATTAAAATTTTCTACAACAGAAATAAAGAAATAAATTATTAAGACTTTCTAGACTTCAATGAAAAGGAAAGCACAATGTACCCAAACTTATGGGACACAATAAAAGCAGTGCTCTGAGGAAAATTCATAACACTAAGTGTTTTCATAAAGAAATTGGAGAGATCTCACACTAACAGCTTAACAGTACACCTGAAAGCTCAATAACTAAAGGAAGCAAACACACCCAAGAGGAATAGATGGCAGGAAATAGTCAAACTGAACTGAAATTAATCAAGTAGAAACAAAGAGAACAATACAAAGAGTCAACAAATCCAGGAGCTGGTCCTTTGAGAAAGGCGACAAGATAGACAAAGCCTTTATTAAACTAATTAGAAGGCAGAGAGAGAGAGAGAGAGAGAGAGAGACTATCCAAATTAACAAAATCAGAAATGAAAAGGAGACATAACAACAGAAACTGATAAAATTCAAAGAATCATTGGGTCTTACTTCTAAAGATTGTACTCCACAAAATTGGAAAATCTAAATGAAATGGATGAATTTTTAGACAGATACCACATACCAAAGTTAAATCAAGATCAGGTAAACTATCTAAACAGTCTCATAACCCCCAAGGAAATAGAAGCAGTCATTAAAAGTCTCCCAACCATGCCAAAAGCTATCTACAGATTCAATGCGATCCCCATCAAAATTCTAACTCAATGCTTCAAGGATCTAGAAAAGACAATTAGCAAGTTCATCTGGAATAACAAAAAACCTAGACTAGCGAAAACTCTTCTCAACAATAAAAGAACCTCTGGTGGAATCACCATGCCTGACCTCAAGCTGTACTACAGAGCAATCGTAACAAAAACTGCATGGTACTGGTACAGCAACAGACAGGTAGATCAATGGAATAGGATCNCATTGTTGGTGGGAATGCAAGCTGGTTCAACCACTCTGGAAATCAGTCTGGCGGTTCCTCAGAAAATTGGACATAGTACTACCGGAAGATCCTGCAATACCTCTACTGGGCATATATCCAGAAGATATTCCATCTGGTAATAAGGACACATGTTCCACTATGTTCATAGCAGCCTTATTCATAATAGCCAGAAACTGGATGATGTCCCTCATCAGAGGAATGGATACAAAAAATTTGGTATATTTACACAATGGAGTACTACTCAGGTATTAAAAACAATAAATATATGAAATTCCTAGGCAAATGGATGGATCTGGAGGCCATCATCCTGAATGAAATAACCCATTCACAAAAGAACTCACATAACATGTACTCACTGATATGTGGATATTAGCCCAGAAACCGAGACTGCCCAAGATACAATTTACTAAACACATGATACTCAAGAAGAAGGAAGATCAAAATGTGGACACGTCACCCCTTCCTAGAATTAAGAACAAAGCACACATTGAAAGAGTTAAAGAGATTATGTGTGAAGCTGAATCCAAAGGATGGACCCAATGACTGCAGCTGCCAGGGATCAATCCAACAATCAGCCACCAAACATAGACACTATAGCATATGCCAGCAAGATAGTGCTGAAAAGGCCCGGATATAGCTGTCTCGGGGGTAACTATACCAATGCCTGGCAAACATGGAGGTGGAAGCTCACAGTCAACTATTAGATGGAACACAGGGCTCCCAAGGAAGGAGCTAGAGAAAGTACCCAAGGAGCTGAAGGGGTCTTCAACCCTATAGGTGGAAGAATAACCATGAACTAACTAGTACCCCCTGAGCTCATGTATCTAGCTGCATAAATAGAAGAGGATGGCCTAGTTGGCCATCATTGTGAAGAGAGGCCCCTTGGTCATGCAGACTTTATATGCCCCATTACAGGGGAACGCCAGGGCCAAGATGTGGGAGCGGGTGGGTAGGGGAGCAGGACCAGGAGGGGGGAGGGTATAGGGAACTTTCTGGATAACACTTGAAATGTAAATGAAGAGATTATCTAATAAAAGTTGGAAGAAAAAAAAAAAAGTCTCCCAACCAAAAAAAATCCCAGGGCCAGATGGTTTTAGTGAAGAATTCTGCCAAACTTTCAAAGAACTTCTAATATCAATACTTCTCACACCATTCTGCAAAGCAGAAACAGAAGGAACTCTACCTAATTCATTCTATGAAGCCACAGTAACCCTGATATCTTCACCATACAAAGACCTAATAAAGAAAGAGAACTCCAGACCAATTTCACTTACAAACATCAACACAAAAATTCTCAATAAAATTCTTTCAAACTGAATCCAAGAAAACATCAAAGACATCATCCACCATAATCAAGTAGGGTGTATCCCAGGGATGCAGAGATGGTTCAATATACAAAAATCCATCAATGAATCCACCATATAAACAAACTGAAACCAAGAAAAAAAATCACATGATTATCTTATTAGATGCTGGAAAAGCCTTTGACAAAATCCAACATCCCTTCATGTTCAAAGTCTTGGAGAGATCATGGATTCAAGGCACATACCTAAACATAAGAAAAACGACACACAGTAAGCCAATAGCCAACATCAAATTAAATGGAGAGAAACTTGAATTAATCCCGCTAAAACCAGGGACAAGACAAAGCTGCCTACTCTCTCTATTCAATAAAGTATTTGAAGTTCTAGCTAGAGTAATAAGAGAACGAAAGGAGATTAAGGGGATACAAATTGAAAAGAAGTCCAAGTATCACTATTTGCAGGTGATATGATAGTATACATAAACGGATCCCAAAATTCCACCAGAGAACTCCTACCTGAAAAACAACTTCAAAGAAATTAGTAGCCCTCCTTTACACAAATAACAATTAGGCAGAAAAAGGAATTTGGGGAACAACACCCTTCACAATAGCCACAGATAATATAAAATAAATACCTTGGTGTAACTCTAACCAAGCAATTAAAAGATCTATATGACAAGAACTTCAAGTGTCTGAAGAAAGAAATTGAAGAAGATAACAGAAGATGGAAAGATCTCCCATGGTCATAGATAGGTAGGATTAACATAGTGAAAAAATGATCATCTTACCAAAAGCAACCAACAGATTTAATGCAATCCCCATCAAAATTTCAATAATATTTTTCAGACCTTGAAAGAGCAATTTTCAACTTCATATGGAACAACAAAAAACCCATGATAGGGGCTGGTGAGATGGCTCAGCGGGTTAGAGCACCCGACTGCTCTTCTGAAGGTGATGAGATCAAATCCCAGCAACCACATGGTGGCTTACAACCACCTGTAACAAGATCTGACGCCCTCCTCTGGTGTGTCTGAAGCGTACTTATGAAGAAAAATAAGAAATGAATCCTTGGACCGGAGAGACCAATCGAAGCAAGTGAGGCTGTCCGGAGCGAGTGGAGCTGAACGCAGACGGCCGGAGCAAGCGGGGGATGAGCGGGAGCGAGCGGGGTTGACCAGAACAAGGGGAAAAAAAAAACCCATGATAGACAAAACAATCCTGAACAATAAAAGAACCTCTTGAGGAATCACGATCCCTGACATCTAGCTATACTACAGAGCAATAGCGATAAAATACAGATAAGCAGTGCAAAGTATGGGTACAGAAACAGACAGGTTGATCAATGAAACAGAATCAAAGACCTAGAAATAAAGCCACACCCCTATGGATACTTGATTTTTGACAAAGAAGTCAAAATCATACATTGCAGTAAAGAAAGCATCTTCAACAAATGGTGCTGGTGTAACTGGATGTCTGCATGTAGAAAAATGCAAATAGATCCATATTTATCACCCTGCACAAAACTTAAGTCCAAAAGGATCAAAGACCTCAACATAAAACTGGATACACTAAGTCTAAGAGAAAATGGCTAATAGCCTTGGACACATTGGTCTCCTGAGACAATTTCTTGAACAGAACACCAATGGCTCAGGCCCTAAGATTGATAAAAAGGACCCCATGAAACTGAAAACTTCTGTAAGGCAAGGGATACTGTCAACAGGATAAAACCGGAGCTTACAGATTAGCAAAAGATCTTAACTAGCCCTGCATCCAATAAAGGGCTAATATCCCAAATACATAAAGAACTCAAGAAGATAAACTCCAACAAACCAAATAACCCAATTTTACAAATGGGGTGCAGAGTTATGATGGCTTTTTCTGGATGTCAACTTGGACTACATCTGTAATGAACTACAATCCAGAAATGGAGGGCACACTTGTGATCTACATCTTGAGGCTGGAAGACACAGGCTTCTGACCCAGAACTTGACATGGAGATCTTGAGGCACAGTGGCCATGAAAAGCTTAGGCTTTGGCAAAGTAGAGCACACCTTTAACCCCAGGAGGCTGAGGTGGGCAGATCTCTGAGTTCAAGGCCAGCCTGGGACAAAGCAAGTTCCAGATCCAGGCCTGGCGGCACACACCTTTAATCTGGGCCACACCTTCTGCTAGAGGCCCACATTGGAAGAAGGAAGACTCACTCTTCTTTGTCTGCTTGCACTTACTTGCCAGCACATCTGTTGGAACCTACTTCAAGATTCCACCTTATACAGAAAACCAGGTGAAACAACTTGCCTCACGAGGCTGAGCAACAACTAGATTTTGGACTTCTCATTCACAGCTGTTCATTGTTGGGTTAGTTGAACTATAGACTGTAAGTCATCACAATAAATTCCCTCAGCATATAGGGACATTCCCTAAGTTCTGTGACTCTAGAGAACCTTAACACAGGAGCTAAACAGAATTCTCAACAGAGGAATTTCGAATGGCTGAGAAGCACTGAAAGAAATCCTCAACATCCTTAGTCATCAGGGAACTGCAAATCAAAACGACCCTGAGATTCCACCTCACACTAATCAGAATGGCTAAGATCAAAAACTCAAGGGACAGCACGTGCTGGCAAGGATGTGGAGAAAGGGGACACTCCTTCATTGCTCCTGGGTTTGCAAACTTGTACAACCACTTTGGAAATCAATCTTGCGGTTTCTCATAAAATTTGAAAGAATAGATAGACTTATGGATCGATATGACGAGGACTCGTATATGGGTTTTCCATGAGGTGGTATGGAGTTCCTGTGCACGAGGTGATTCAAGTATCGTCAGAATAAGTATTATCAGTCTTTGACCTTTGTTGGTTCTATAAGGAGTTGACTTCTTAACTATGTCTTTTGCACCGAATAAATATGTTACCTTATGATAAGTCGATTTAAAAACAAGGACATCATGAATTTTGCAGGCAAATGGATGGAACTAGAAAATATAGGGAACTTTCAGGATAGCATTTGAAATGTGAATTAAGAAAATATCTAATGAAAAAAGTGAAAAAATAAAAGAAAATATCATCCTGAATGAGGTAATCCAGATCCCAAAGGGCATGCATGGTATGAACTCATTGATAAGTGAATATTAGCCATAAAGTATAGAATACCCATACTATACCCCACAAACACAAAGAAGTTAAACAAGAGGGAAGGCCCAAGCAAGGATGCTTGAGTCACACTTAGAAGGGGAAACAAAATGTTCATAGGAGGCAGAGAGAGAGAGAGAGAGAGAGAGAGAGAGAGAGAGAAAGAGAGAAAGAGGGAACTGGGTGGGAGAGGGGAGAGAAAGGGGAATGGAGAGGCAGGGTCAGGTGTGGGGAGAGAAGGGAGAGGCCCAGAGGACTTTTAGAATGAATGGAAATCTGCAGCTGCAGGGGATGGGTGGGGAGGGGAGAATCTCTAGGAACTCCCAGAGACCTGGGATAGAGAGGCTCCAAGGAGTCAATGCGTGTGACATTGGCTGAGATGCTTAACAGTGGGACATGGAACCTGAAGAGGCCACTTCCTGTAGCCTGGCAGGACCCCCAGTGGAGGGATAAGGACACCAATTCACCCACAAAACTTTTAACCCAAAATTTGTCTTGTCTAAAGGAAATGCAGAGACGGAGCAGAGACTGAAAGATAGGCCAACCGATAATTGGCTCAACTCAAAACCCATCCCATGGGCAAGCACCAATCACTGACATTATTAATGATACCCTGTTATGTTTTCAGACAGGAGCCTAAGCATAACTGTCCTTTGAAAGGCTCTACCCAGCAGTAGATTGAAACAGATGCAGATACCCACAGCCAAACATGTGGCAGAGGTAGGGTACACTTATGGAAGAGTTGAAGGAAGGATGGAAGACCCTGAAGGGGGATGGGAACCCCACAGGAAGACCAATAGAGTCAACTAGCCTGGACCTCTGGGAGCTCTCAGATACCGAGCTACCAACCAAAGAACATACATGGCTTTGCACAAGGTGCCTGGTACATATATAGCAGATGTGCAGGTGAGTCTCCATGGCTGCCTTGGACTGGCCTCAGTGGGAGAAAATGTTAGTCTAATCTGGCAGAGACTTAGTATGTTGGGGGGGGGGTGGTGGAGGACCATCTCAGAGGAGTGAGGGAGGGACCTGGAGGGAAAGCAGTGTTTGGGATGTAAATAAATAAATAATTAAAAACTTTCTATCAGAAAAACAAAACAAAACAAAACAACAACAAAAAAACCTAGGGATATGCTGATTCCTTATCCAGAATCTAAGAGAAATCACACTGGGGCAATGCAGCATGCGGTCCCATGAGAAAGCCTTCAAACCTTTATTAGTGAGAAGAACGTTGGCTTAAAAACTTTCGGGTAAGTTATTCTGGAACAGAATGAGGGGGGGGGTGTTATTTAAATAGCAGTGACTGTCTTTCCACTGTGGCTCGGAACAGTAAGCAGAGTTGAGAGGAGAAACCACCGTTATCAGCATTTCTTATTACTCAGTTCGTGCTTGGTGCCCAGTAGAACGAAGTGATCATGAATTTTTCATGATATTGTGGCAACTGATTCATTATTGCTCAACCCCGTATGCCTTGCTTAAATATTTAAGAAGTCCTATTTTTAAAAAGAGCGTTTGGCAATAATTATGCATTTATGGTCTGTTCACCGAACTAGTTAAATGGAACAATGTCTAAATTGCCACGCAATCTCCCCACCCCTCACCCCCAACCCCCAAAGGCCACTGGCCTAGATCTGTGTCGGATGACGGGTGCGTGAATGAACGATTCCAAGCACGCTCTCTGAACCCCAGCTTGAGGAGTCATGGATTCTACCCCCTCAGAATAAGAGCCGCTAAGCTTCCTACAGGAAGTCCTTTCTACAGGAGATTTTGAGGTTGATTAGCCCACAAAGCCTGGAAAAGAGAGGGTGGCCCTAATGAAGAGATTGGTAAAAGGCTAAGAGAAGAGTATTGGGGGTGGGTGGTTGACACCCCCAAGAGGCAAAACAGCCTGATTAAAGGAGGCTTGAGGGTGAAGCTTTACTGCTGCCAACAACTTCTAATTTTAAATGAAATTCTAGCTTTAATTAAAAAATTAATTTTTATTTAAAACTAAATTTGAATTTTAAAGTAAAATTCTTATGCAGCTCCACATCTTGGCATGGACTCTGACCCTTGCTATCAGCTCAAGGGTGCTAACTTGTGAGTGCGGCAAATATTACCGCAGAGAAAGCTGCACATCCATCTGGGGCCACTTAAAGGACAGCATTTCAAAATCGGGCATTGGGCTGGAGGGATGGCTCGGCGGGTAAGAGCACTGACTGCTCTCCCGAAGGTCCTGAGTTCAAATCCTAGCAACCACATGGTGGCCCACAACCATCCATTAATGAGATCTGATAACTTCTTCTGATGCTGTCTGAAGACAGCTACAGTGCACTGAGATATAATAATAAATAAATCTTCAGGCCAGAGCGAGCAGGACTGGAGTGAGTGGGGTTGACCGGAGCGAGAAGAAGTCCTGAATTCATATTCCCAGCAACCACATGGTGGCTCACAACCATCAGTACAGCTACAGTGTACTCATATACACTAAATAAATAAATAAATAAATAAAGTCTTTAAAAAAAGGATATTAAAAATTGGGTACTGTGTCAGTACTTAGTAGAAAATTTTAACTTACATTTATATACAATTAAAAATTAACTTTATAGGGATAAAAGCCATATGCATGCATGCTTTCTTGCTTTCTTTCTTTCTTTCTTTCTTTCTTTCTTTCTTTTTTTTTTTTTTTTTTTTTTTTTTTTTTTTTTTTTTTTTTTTTTTTTTTTTTTTTTTTTTTTTTTTTTTTTTTTTTTTTTTGGTTTTTCGAGACAGGGTTTCTCTGTATAGCCCTGGCTGTCCTGGAACTCACTTTGTAGACCAGGCTGGCTTCAAACTCAGAAATCCGCCTACCTCTGCCTCCCGAGTGCTGGGATTAAAGGCGTGCGACACCACGCCCGGCATATGTGTGTTTTCAAAACAAAATTAAACTAAACTAAAAGCAGACCAAAAAAAACCCCATCCACACTTCCATATCGAAACATCAAATTTGTTAGTATCTTGGCATATAATAAAACCCATCTTCTAGTAAATACATGTAACACACATATACTCTGTTTACTTGGATTTTTTTTTTTTATGATTTAGCTTGATTTAAATTATCAATACATTGGTCCAATTGTGTTTATCTGTAAGGGAACTACCCAGAAACAAACTAAATATATCCAAGATTCTTTTTCCAGTTATAAGATAAGAATCATGATGTCAGGAACCACAGAGATGTAGTTGTATATGAATGCTCACCCTTAAGGCAGCTACACGAGTCCCAGCCGGGGCTCTGAAGTCACTAAACTGAGAATCTGTGAGTGTAAATGGCACATCATCTTCTGCCCCGTCACTGCAACGTCTGAAGAATCAGAGATGAACTTCCATTCAGTAGAATGGATATTTGCTTTGTAAGCCGATGGAGAAGCGTTGGAGGGTCAGTAAAAGGACAGGGATCTCTCTACTGTGTATCTTTTGGGAGTGGCCACATTCTGAATACTGACCATGTGTTTAGTGGGTGCTTGTTGATGGAAAGAGAAAATAGTGAAGACAAACCATCTCTCCTGTCTCCTCTAGGCTTTCTTAAGAAGCCTAGCTTCCCTTGTGATGTCTTTATTCCCCAGCAGCCTGCATATCACTGGCACTGTGACTTAGTATTATTTCATTTATGCGTGTTGGGAACAAAAAAAAAGGGGGGGGCTCAGGGGAAGAGGGGGAAGGGAAAAGAGGCCCACACCCCGCCAGAGTTCCACCTATTCTCTGGACAGTCAGGCGTGGGAGGGCTGTTAACTACCTATCCACTCATCCTTGGGTGGGCATTCCTCTATCCCACTCTTCAGGGGGTGTCCAAGGGGCAGCCCTGCCTGGGGACCCCGGAGCTATCTTGCTAAAGTCCCGGGGTTATTGGAGAGAGAGATGAGGGAAGAAGTTCCCAACACTGACCAGAGTGCACAGCGGATCTTGATGGAGCAGAGACTCTCTATGGTTTAAGAGCTTTATTATAGAAATGCAGGGAGAAAGAGAGAGGTAGAAAGAGAGAAGGGGGGCTAGAGAGGGCTAGAGAGGAAGAGAGAGGAGAGGAGAGGAGAAGACAGAGAGAGGAGAGAGGGGGTGAGAGTGAGGAATAAGAGGTAAGAGAGTAAGAGAACAAGGTGGGGTTGAATAGCCCTTTTTATGGTCTTCACTGTTGCTAGGTAACTGGGGATGAGTTTAGCCTGAAGGTAAGATGTTTGGGCCATTGTCTACTTGACTACTGACCATGCTTCTTTTGTGGGGGGCTGTGGGGAACAGTAACTTAGGCAGGAGCCAGAGTTCCAGGAGCATGAGGGAATGCTTACCATGTCATGAGGGTGAATTATGACCATCGGGGTTCAGATCTCAGCTCAACTGGTTACCAGCCTGCAATTCCCCACATATGTGGATTGGTGTTTTGCCTGCTTCTGTGTCTGTGCACATGAGTGATGTTCTGGGACAGCGGACTGGACTCCTGGTGGTCAGGGCCATTCCTGTAACACTGTGGTCCCAGACCCTGCTTGCTTTGCTTTCTATTCATGCATGCTTTTATCTTTAAGACCAAGGCTCTCCAATCTGCTCTAAGCTATGATTCTTTCTAACTCCGAAGCACACGTTCAAAACTCACAAGTCAAGCCTTTTCTGGCTTTGTCTATCCCAGGTACTTGCCTCGCCATATGGACACCCCAAACCTTCTCATCTTTGCAGGCTTAAATCTGATCTTTAGCATTCCTGTTGCTGACATTGGAGTTCCAGGGCTGGAAAGAGGCCATGAGTTAATCACAGCTTTCTTTGACCACTCAAACCAGGTGTATAGCATAACTGTACACACAGGATCAGGATTTCAAGGCCAGGTTAGGCTACACAGTGAGTTTAAGACCATCTGAATTACATGAGACCCAGTCTTGAAGAAACAGCAGGAGAAGGAGGAGAGGAGGAAGAGGAGGAGGATGCGGAGGAAGAGGAGGAGGATGCGGAGGAAGAGGAGGAGGGTGAGGAGGAAGAGGAGGAGAGTGAGGAAGAAGAGGAGGAGAAGGTGAAAGAAGAGGAGGAGGAGAAGGGGGAAGAAAAATCCCTTTGGGGGGAAAGTACCATTATTAATGTAAACATTGGAAAAAGTAAACTTATCACTGGGGGCTTAGCTGTTTTAGTGTAGGGAAAAACTGGAATGAGGCATGATGGGAACCAAGCATGTAGCTCTGAAACTCACTGATGTCATTTGGGAAAGAGAAAAAAAGGGAAGAAAGAAAAGAAGGGAGGACATTAAAATAGGGTTGTGTCAAGAAGATGGCTGAGTGTGCCTGAGTGTATATTGTACTGATACTAATATGTGAGGTTTTATTTAAATTCTTTCAGCGGGAGTGTAACCTCAAAGGATTAACTGGACTTTAGTGGCCCTACTGAAGAGAGAGAGAGAGAGAGAGAGAGAGAGAGAGAGAGAGAGGCAGATTTGGGACCAGAGCAATAGAGCTCTCCCCCTTTCCACTGCACCCCATGGAGTCTGCTGCTCTTAGCCTCAAACACTCTTTTCTAGCTCAACAGAGAGATGGGACACAGCGTCTCCCTGGCACACAGAGTAATCAAGAGGGGCTATGCACACAACAGAAGTAGCTGAGATAAAGGACACACGGATAATGCCCAGCGACCCTGGGCTGGCACAGGGCTGGGTCTCTATTCAGTAGCTTTGCGCACAGCCTTCTGAGTTTTATATCACGATCAGTAAGAGAGATTGTTTAAGTTATTGAGATCATTTAAAAGTTATTTTAAAGATATTTTTTCTTGAGATAAAGCTGTATTACACCCAATATGTTGAAGAAAAATCATCCACAACTGTTGGCTAAGATGAAGAGAGTACAGGGTACTCAGGAACTGTTGGTGACGAGCGGTGACTCCACCTCACTTCCGGTGAAGATCAGGTGTAGTATGTTCGTATCAGTTTAATCAGTTTAACCAGTTTAACTGCTACATCTACTTTGCAAAATACATCCAAGGCAACTAAAGAGACACACAGCTGAAGACAGATATTTCTCTTTTAGAAAGAGCTGAGCCTATTGTACTTCTGTAAAGACATCAATACTATGGTTTATAACAGTAATGCTTATAAGAGGGTTATATTATTATGAATTAAATATTAAAAAAAAAGTTATGTCACTTAACGCACAAATGGCAATATTATTAGCCAGTGAAAATGAGACAGTCACAACTGCACACACACACAAACATCCAGTCGCCATGTAGGACTCTCATGGAGTGCTGTCTTACCTGTTTATACCATGATCCTTACTTATAGTGAATGTCCTTACCTCTGCCTTGTATACTGTGCTTTCCTGGAATGTAAGAAGAGCTAAAGAAAATGTCAGAATTGGTATGTTAGCATTCCTGTGACGACAAAATTCTACTTATGGGCAAAGTTAATGGCAACATCTTAAGGTGACATTTATAAAGTACTCATATTTTACTGAACTTGTTCAAAGAGATGTTAGTTTTCTAAATAGCAAGACACTGACTTTTCCTCACCTCTCTCAAGTCTGGCAAGTGTTAGCCATGGAATTAAGGGACTGGTGGGCACAGTGTTTCCCTTTGTTATTTCCATGAGAACATGTTATAACTCTTTGTTCTGTTAAGCCGAGTGTGGTCTTGCCTCTTAGCTACACACATAAACGCTAACATCTGTGTGCTTGGGGCTCATATTCTCTTGAATTTCTAGTGATGGAGAGTCAGCTACAGATAGGAAGAGGCCGCATAGAAGTCCATGCTTTTCTTATCCATGGGAGCTGGATGAGAAAAGAATCAGGGGAACATAAGGAACTCCACACAAAATGGGGATTATGAAAATATAACAGAAGGCAATCAAAACAGCAAAATGCACTTCTAATTACAAAAGTGGTGTGGCCATGACGGCTCACCCAGGTCTGAGCCTTGTACCTCACTCTAATTTTCTAGTTCACTTTGTGTTACAGTCAATGTCAAGGTAAGCTCCAGGTTCTAATAGAATTTCATCTAATTACACGAGTTGTGCTCTATTCCAAGGATTGTGCTACTGATGGGAACCTCTGGGCTAATTAAAAGCCACTTGACCTTTTCGTAGTGCCAGTGAAATCAACTTGTATCTGCTTTTTGTTGTCTCCACAGAAACCCAAAAACCTTACAGCTGGCTCTATAGTTGAAAGGTTATCTGAGGACCAGAGGGTGTGGCCATCACTGCTTACATTCTTGACATCCTAGCTCTTGACTGCCAAAACACACATCCCCTCACAAGAAGCTGAAGTATTGTTTCTGTTAATGTCTGAAGGGGAAAAAATGAGTCACGAAGTTTCTCTTTGATTTTAAAGAATTTGTAGGGAATGCTAAAAGAGATGGGGTGTGTCCTTACAGAATATTTCAGGTACCAAGCACATAGTTCATAAGAATAAACATGAAACCCTAAACAACTAAAACGGATACAGAAGTGATGATTCATCTAACAAACGTGTTGAGCACTTTCACGTGAGCCCATTTGGGAGAACTATAAAATGAAGGAGATATAGTTTCTGCTTTAGTGTGGAGGAGAGCATGCAGGGAAATAAGGCTGTCGAGAATCCTAATGGACCTGACAGATGTCCCAGGAAAGGTATAAGGTGTCAGCTCCTGTGAGAGGTCACACAGGTAGGATTGTTCAGACTGTGGAGAACAGGGAAGCATGCTTTGGGGATGTGGATAGTACTGTAGGAAGACTCAGAGAGGAGAAACCACAGGCTATTCTCCAAGATTCCAGGAAGGGCATCCCACACAAATGGGGGTAGGATGGATACTCTCTGTGTCAATGAAGGCTCTTGTAGTAGTCCTGGCAAGAGTTGATGGGGGCTAGTGTATGGGGAGATCTGGGAGGAGAAAAGGGTATATTCAAGTTTGGGAATGACATTGGATATCAGAGCAGATTTCAACACAATCATCTTGTGATGCCTGTAACCTCTCTAAGGGGAAGGGCTGGCTGAATAATTGGATGTCCAGGTCTGGAGCCAAGCAAGGGTGTTTGGCCAGGAGATGGGGATGTGGGAACCATTGACATGGGGATGCCATGTGTCACTGAACCATGAGTTTCAGGCCTTCAGTGACAGAGAACGGCCATAAAATGAACTCAGAAGTACCACCAGCATTTAGGGCTGTTCTGGGAGATAAGTCCAAGAAGGAGACTTAGGAGAGGTAGCTAATTAGGAGAACAATTAAAAGCAGACTTTGTGTAATAAATCAAGCACACAAAGAAGCTGAAACCACATGAAGTAATGACCACAGGTATCAGCCAGATAAAGAAGCACATTATCCTCTCATCTGAATGTGACTTTCCCTCTTATTAGAAAATTTCAGTAAAGAAGAACGTTGGGTCAGATTGGGATTTATATAGCAAATAGCCCCCCAAGAGCTACAGAGCAATGGCCCTAATCTCTGCAGGCCAAAGAATGAGAAGTTTCTGAAGGTACAAAACAGGACAGATTAAAAAATGAGGCAGGCAAAGGGACTAGGCTTGGGATTGTTCCAAAGTTCACAGCCTGGTAATTGTACAGAGAGCAGCTGTTTGCTAGGCTCTTGTTATGTTTAAGGCTTAGACACCAACACCATCCAAACCATGTCATTCACCAGTGGTGACATCTTTCAGTCTGAATCTAGTAGCTCCCTCCTAACAACCCTTCTCATCTACCACTAATGTGGACACTCCAGTAAATACTCATTAAAAATCAAGACTCCATCTCTTCTGTGGGCATGCACCAATGACAACCATGACTGTTGGGCAGCATTGCTAGAATCAAGTTGCTATAGCAGCATGGAATTGGGCTTTGGAGTTGCCCTTAACTTCAGCAGTCAGGGACTGTGTCTCCTGAGACTTCATTGTTGCCATCTAAGGAGTGGGTGAAGTGATTCTCTGGCTCTAACCTTGCATGTGACCTGTGGAAATAAGTTTTCTACACACAGAGAGAAGTAATATGGGGAAAAGTATACAGAAGACTAGATGCACAAATATACATCTGAGAGGGATAGTATGATGGCTGGAGGGCATCTGATGAGGATGTAATATGTAAAGATGAGGGTTGAGGACTGAGGTCACAGCCATTAGCCAGAGTGCATAACACCAACTCAGAGTCCTGACGTTGTAGGCTCTAGATTTGGAGAAAGCCATTAATTATTTATATAGAGTGACCTTGGTCAGGGAATCACCTTTGACTCTTCCTCAGCTGATGTCACAATCAACTGATCAGGTGATTAAATCATCAGAATTACATCACCAGCTACTCACCTATAAGTACTGTTCAAATGTGTCTGTGGGCTTTGATGCAGACACGAACTGAGAACAGCTAGAGATGGCCCACTTTTTCTGCAAGATTGATGAGTATCTATCCAACTCAGTTAATATTCAAGTTTTTACAACCCTATTTGTCTGTAACATCCAATCATTTATAAATAGCACAAAGACATTAGTAGATCCTAAGGCAGATGGAGGTGTCCATGTTTTCCAGAACAGAAGGTCAAAAATTTCCTGTTTCTTAGAAGTCTTGTTGTCACTGTCTAAGATCTAAGAAGAAACATTTCTGCTGATCTGATACCTAACGGGTGTTCCAGACTTCTTACCTGGCAGTGGCAGGTGGACTCATCTGTGTGTTTTGGTTTGAAGGTGGGCAAGAAGATTCTGGCTTTGTCTGGTGATGAAATTCTGGAAAGCATGACATGTTTGGGTCAGATGGCACAGTGAATACAATTGGGAGCTTTTGGGAGTTCACTGGGATAGCTATAATTTAAATGGCTTTATTATTTATTCTGGTGCTTTTAGAAACCAGAAGTAGTACCTTGTGGAGGTTGTAAAAATTGCATGGATTGTTTATAATGTAAAGCACACATTACTGGATTTCCCCAGAAATACAGAATACTCCACCAGAAGGCATTTTAGGGATTATTATAGGTGGATTAATTTTGAAGGACTTTGGTTTTATTATGAGCTCATCCACCCACCCCTTCTTGCTTCTAGGTTCCTGCCTTGCTTTCATGCCCTGATTTCCCTCAATACAAGACTGTGATCTCAAAGTGTGAGCTCAACATCCCTCCCACCATATCTGCCCCCTGACCCCCCCAAACACAGGCGTTGCTTTTGGCCAGAATGTTTAGTCACAGCAACAGAACAAGAAAAAAACCACCAGATTCAGCCAGGCCTCTGCATTGGAGTTACTTAGCATGCCACTACTGGTCTAGCTTTTCATCATGGATAGATTTTAAGCAGCCATCATCGATCCTTATGAAAGACATTGAATATACTCTGATGTGTGACTCGTAAAGCACTTTCCCAGTTGTGACAGTGGGCCATAAAACCAGAGAAGCATGCACACACTGACTTAATTTGGGTGTGACTCTGCACTCTGCCCAAGGTTGACCACAGACTAGACATCACTGATTGAAGGGACTCTGATTACTTGAAGTGGCGTTTGAGTCAGTGATAGGTCCATTAATCACACACCCATAAAATCACTTTTTGTCATCAACAGCTACTTAGAACATCCACCCCTCTGGAGCTTCACGATGCCACATTCTTACATTACTAACATTAAAGCGTGATGCAAGGATTCCTGGATGTTTTAGTACACTAAGATTCACCATAGATTTCATTTGGTTTTACAATTACTTCAGTTCCTAACAAATCCCCAGTTCTCTATCATGGCCCTTGGAATTCACAGACTTGAGTAGGCCCTGCTTCCAAGTGTTTTACCTTCTTGGAAGAGCCAGCTAGAGACCCATATTGGAAATATAACTCAGACCCACATAATTTTATTTCAACTAGACATAAGCTAGAAGGAACCTCAGTTGAGAAAGTGCCCCTCACAAGATTGACCTTTGGGAATTTTCTTGATTAATGATTGATGTAAGAGGACCCAGGTCACTGTGAGAAGTCCCACTTCTGGACTGGTGTCCCCAGTGCTATAAGAAAGCAGGCTGAGCAAACCCTTAGGAGAAAACCAATAAGGAGCCTCCCCTAACCCTGCCTCCATGGCCTTTGCATCAACTTCTGCCTCCAGGTTCCTGCTTTGTTTGAGTTCCTGCCCTGACTTCTCTCAGGAATAAATTATAATATGACCTGAAAGTTTTAAGCTGAAACAAACCCTTTCATCCTCAAGTTGTTTATGGTCCTGGTGTTTTATCACAGCCTTAGAAAACCTATGGCACTTGGGGAGTTGGAAAAGGTTTCAGAGTCCCAATCCATGTCCCCGTCAGTGACTAATGTGCTTTGCTAATTCTCTGGGATATGGGGCTGGCCTTTTTGAGTGACAATTAATCATTTTAAACTAATGGGGAACAGGATTTCCAAGGTGGGCATGAAGGGATGCTATCTTCTCAGGGTGCTGCTATTTATCAAGCTGTGTGTGTGTGTGTGTGTGTGTTAATAACACCAACAGTGTGCACATGTGTGTGTGAGGGCATGTGCATGGGTGACATTGGCTTCAGAAAGATATCAAGGTCTTCTCAAGGACTGTGGGAGAGCAATGGCATGAGGTTACTGTGGCTTCTTTTGGTTAATGCATGTAGATAAAGACAGTTGTCCTACTCCTGATTTTAATCATTACCCTTACAAGAGAGGATGTTGGGATAGCCTGCAAAGTCTTACATTCATCTGAATGACATCACACACACAGATCCCAGGCTTTAAACCCTCACTTTCCATACAATGCTAACCCTATAGAGCTAGACCCAGAACCTAGTGAGATGGCAGTGGGGTGAAACAAAAACAAAACAACCATGTAAACAGTTACCTTCTTCTGCACCAAGGACCTGTATTGGATTAGAAAAAAGATAGAAAAGATAATGGTGAATGGGTGCAGGAAAATTTAACCAACACCATGAATATTGGGAGTCTTATTAGTGGAGTTTGGGGAAAAGTATTTAGTACAGACTTTTAAGGAGATATGCAAATAGTTTTCCTAAAAGACTACATTAAACCCAAGGTATTCTCTTCTATGTACGATGTAACAAATATACAGTTGGCCAATGGTGTTAAAGGGTGATTTGACTACTAGAGAACTACTCACTCACAGTTATCAAAAGTCTTTAAAATATTCTTATTTGAACAACTGCCTTGGTGAAACGCCTTTTCTGAGAAACCAAATCTGGCCAAGCTGCAAGGATGCTCATGACACTGTTCTCTATAGCACTGGAGTGCTGGAAGTACTCTACAGGCCCAGAGAAGTAAGAAGTGGTCCCTTGGGAGATGGCTCAGTCGCTGAGAGCATTTGCTGTGCAACTGTGAGGACCTGAGTTCTGATCTCCATGACTCTTGTAAAAGTGAGGCATGGCTGCATGTGCCTGTGGCTGCAGCCCTGTGGGAGGAGACAGCCAAGATGGGTGGATCCTGAGAGCCTCTGGCAAGCTGGGCCTTGCCAAACTTCAGTTTGTGAGGGATCTTAAGGTACTAAAGACAGACAGCAACAGAAGAAGCAGCTTGACTTCTTCCTCAGGCTTTCACATGCACACACATGGGCCTGCACACCCACATACATACCTACATGCTCACACATACTGTACACTCATACACATGCACACACATGCACACATTGCGCACAGGCACACACACACACACACACACACACACACACACACAAAACACATGTACTAACGCAAGCACTAATGCATGCATCACATACATGCATGTACTCTTCACCACACAGGAATTGTTCATTTTGGACTTATACTTGGTTACTGAGGTATTATGCAGGCATAGAAAAACTCCACAGTAAGAATCGAGTAAGAGTACACTATCCACAGGTGGCATGGGGGTTTGTTTTAAGTGTCTATATGTGTGTGAGTTTGAAGAAAGACTGTAAAGTGTGTGTGTGTGTGTGTGTGTGTGTGTGTGTAGCATGTTTGACTACCAGGTTGTGAGGCTTCTTTAAAAAATGAACAGAAAATGTTATTTTTCTTAAATGCAGGTATTGTCCTTTCTAAACATTTCCTTTCTCTTTCTTTGATTAAAAATGATAGGCTTCCTGTGATGAATGTGATGAAGAATCTATATGTTTATTGGGCTTTCACTCTGACCACACTACACACACACACACACACACACACACACACACACACACACACACACACTTTCTTCCTTGAGACAGGGTCCCAGTATGTATTTGAGGTCTCAGCTTTAACAGGCAATCCTTCTGCAGTGGGCTCCGTGGCCTCCAATGTGCTTGCTTGTGGGTACCACCATGAACTGGCTCTACCTATGAACTCCAAAGAAGCAGTTCAGTGCCTCACTGCAAATAATTTCCAGAGTCCATTGCAGACACTGTCCCTGCTACGGAGCCTCCAGGAATCAGATAGACAAAGAACTCATGAACTTGGGGGACAGAAAATTCATGATATGGCTTAGGAACCTTCTGAAATAAACAATGTTCTGATAATAAATAAAACCATACTTTTTTGTGGGCATAAGGAAGATTTATTATACCTTTCATCAAAATTTCAAAGGGCTGTAAAATCTAGAAATATTAAGAATCATTGTTTTATAGATAAGTTACAAAGAGGTGGGGGGGGGGGCTCTCTGACCAGTTTTCCAGAGTTATCTGAGAATAAGTTGACCTTGAGCCCAGCTCTCTTGATTCCTGTTGGCTCTGGAGACAAAAAAAAACCTTTAGCAGCAATTTGCTTAGAGAGGCATCCTGCGTCTTGTTTGATGCTAACCAAGTGAAGGCCTTTTGATTTTAAAGACCACAGCATCCCCAGGATTTTGGAATGGAGGGTATGTGTATTATGGATAGCAAATCAAAGCTAATCCGCAGGCCAGGTACAAAAGGTAATGAATCTCTTCTAAATGAGGGGTTTGAAAGTCTTCCCACGGAGTAGTCCCAGCAGTTCAAGCTGCTCAGTCAGGAGCAGCAGGAGCTCTCAGGCTTGTCAGAGGTGAAGGGAAGGAGACCTATAAACACCGTGAGCAGCCTGCTTCAGGGAGAGCCCTTGCTCTATTTTGTTGGGGCCCAGCTGATTGTTTTGCTTAAGGCTTCGAATTCCAAATCAAATACAATTAGAAAACCACAGTGAAACCTCTCTAGTTCTATTGTTAACTTTTTTTTTTTCTGTTAACAAATATATTTGAGTGAGGTAGAAGTGCTTTTCTCCTTTGTTCCACTCCCCCCACCCCCTTTTTCCTTAACCCCTTTAAAAACTTATTTACATTGCCTCTCATTTTCAGACAGGGTCACAGCTGAAGGGAGCAGATCAGGACGATGGCTCTCCAGGCATGGTCCCCTGTTCTGCCATTTGGGAAGTTCTGACAGTGGATTCCTTCCCAGGCTTTCTTTGCTTAAGACCGCATGGGATCCAGTGTGCCCTGACTTAGAAAACTGGAATTCCACCCGAGCTTGAGTCCAGGCAGGTAGCCTGCAATTTCTGCTGAAATAGATCCTTTTTACCACATGCGATCAAGTAGGGTCTTAGTGTGCCAACAAGCATGGCCCCTGCCCTTTCCAGCTGGCTTTTTTATACTGGAGAATTGGTCTCTAGTTGCAGCTTACACAAAAGCAGGCAAAGATCTTGGTAAAGAATCTGTTAGGGTGAAGCCAAGTTCTAGCAGAAGCCTCAACACCCCCACCCCACCCCCCACCCCCGCCAAAAAAAATTTGCAAAGAAAGTAGACAGTCCCTTGAACCTCCTGTGCTCCCTGCTAAGATGATCAGAATCTTGCTTCTCGCAGAGATAATACACAAAATTCCCTCTTTGTTAGACAAAATAGCTACTTACCTTACTGAAGTCTTTTGCACTCCTCTGCCTGTAAAAGAGAAAAAAAAAAAGAAAAAAGAAAAAGAAAAAGAAAAGAAAAAAAGATGGTGTTAAATAAAGGCAATTTATCATGGGCAAGATAAAATCATTGTGAACCTTATAAACCTTTGATTACATTTTCATGGCCAAATTAACAGCCCATAGTCCAGTGTGATATTCATCACTGCCCTATAAAATGAAACCAGGCTATTTTTCTTGTAGTTTTCCAAGGGAAGGAAACCATGCTAAGCCAGTATGGAAGCTGCTAGCAGAGCTACCCGGAGGACTGGCTTCTCACTTTCAGAGGACTGGAGCCACCCCCTCATCCTTCCTAACACCCGAGCTTCCATGCCAGGTTTCATCAGCTCACTTAGACCTCTGCTTAGCCAGCTCTCAGGTTCTCACTTTGAGAACGTGAGTTTTAAATACAAAGCCATCAGGGGCACCAAGATCCCTAGATGGTCAGAGAAAGAATGGGGGCAACCAAGAGAGAATGAGACAGAAGAAAAGCCATGAAACTGGATAGGAAGGACCTGACTGCTAGGTGGATGGGTTTCAGAGCAGGCATTAAGCATTCAATATGTGCACAAGCCTCCAGTATTCGTGTGTGTACACACACATACACACACATACATACACACATACACACACACACACACACACACATATACATACATACACATACACACACACACACATACATATACACACACATACACACATGTGCTTGTTCATGTGGAGGCCAGAGCTTGGCAGTGAGGTCTTCTTCCTTCATTCTCTTACCTTATCTTTTGAGACAGGGTCTCTCACTGGCCTGCTAGGCTGGCTGGCCCGTGAGCCAGAGGGAATCTGCTTGTCTCTGTTTCCCCAAGTGTTGGGGTTACAGGCTTGGTATGTGGGTGCCTGGGATCTGAACTCAGATTCTCATGCTGTGCTGCAAGTGCTTTACCCCCTGAGGCTGAGGAAAGTTTGACTTGCTGGGATTTGAACCTACACCATCAGCGTGAGTGGTACTCAAAAATCACATGCATTCATTTTACAAAGGCCTTTCAAACATGTAAGTGGAGTTAACTGAGCGTGTAAGCAAAGCTTGCTCTCTGAGCATCCCTAAGCTCTCTTGCTTGAATTCCTTTATGTGTATAGGAAAAGCAGGTTGGCTGTCCTCCTGTTAGATAAAGCCCTCAATGTATAAAGTCACTGATATACCTCACATATTGACTGGGACTCCAACCTCTGCCTTTGATTTGTTCTTACCCACAGAATGGCAGCAAGGGCATTCATCCTGGTGGGTTACCGGAAGAAGAGCATGAGACAGAAGTGCGAATCTGTGGCATGCAATGGCTAAGAAGAATATCCTATGTGGCCAGACCGGTGAGCAAGGCAGGGAGGAAGTGGGCCGAGGGTGTGTTGTCCACCTGCCTGAGTGTGTGAGTGAAAGGGAGAGCAGGCTGGAAGGTTAGGGTGGCCTCACCAGTCTCAGTGAGAAGCCGGGCATCTAGACCTTTGGAACTGGACAGGATCAGGCATCCTGACCAACCTCGGCTGCTGGTCTCATGTTTAAGCAACTCCTTTGGGAAATGGTATGCTCAAATTACATCCAAAAGAATTAAAAACATATGTAAACACTTGCATGCAGAAGTTCATGGCTCCGTTATCCATAATAGTCAACAAGTGAAAGCAGGGACCAGGGATCCCGCTTGCTGGGTGGAGTGGGTGGATGGGGTGAAAGCAGGGGCCAGGGATCCCGCTTGGTGGGTGGAGTGGGTGGATGGGGTGAAAGCAGGGGCCAGGGATCCCGCTTGCTGGGTGGAGTGGTTGGATGGGGTGAAAGCAGGGGCCAGGGATCCCGCTTGGTGGGTGGAGTGGGTGGATGGGGTGATTGCCTCGGGTGACTTCTGTTCTCTCCCCAGCACCACATAAACCAGGCATGGAGGTAAAATATCAGTACTCCTATAATCCGGAGTACTGAGGAGGTAAAGGCAGGAAGGTTAGTAGTTCAAGGCCAACCTGGGCTACAGGAGACTGAGTCTGAAAGAGAGCTTCCTCAGTCTTAGCGCCTCTCCCAAGTTCCTGTGGGATGGGCACAGGCAAATTAAGAGATAGTATGGATAATGAAATAGAACCAATATCCATACTCCTAATGACTTTGTGGCCAAACTGAGATTAGCTTCAGCCGTTTCAGTGCTTGAGATTCTGGTGTGTCAAAGATGCTGGTGGGATGGCTTAATTTAAGACGGAGTGTGTACAAAGTACATTATATCCTTGCCCACAAATGGACTCAGGGAACCTTGTACAATGATTTTTTTCTTTTTAAATGCAGAAGCTGAGGCTGGAGAGAAGGCCCAGCAGTGAAGAGTGCTTGTTGCTATTTCAAAGGGCACATTTGGTTCCCAGCATCCACAGCATTAGTTGGCTCACAGCTGCCTGTAACTCCAGTTCTGGGGAAGGGGATGGTGTCTCATACTCTCTTCTGGCTTCTGTAGGAATCTGAATGCCAGTGATACACACACACACACACACACACACCCTCTTCTTCCCCTCCTCAAGTAAATATGAAAAATACATCCTAAAAATCATAGATGTTGCTGGGTATGGTGCTCCATGCCTTTGGTCCTAGCATTCAGGAGGCAGAGGCAGGCAGATCTCTATACGTTTGAGGCTAGCCAGTCTACAGAGCTAGTTTCAGATAGCTAGGACTACACAGAGAAACCCTGTCTTGAAAATTCAAAATGAAACCAAACAAAACCAAACCAAAACAACTCCAAACTAAACCAACCAGCCAACCAAATATCCTAGAAGTGATTCTAAAGTTGTAGTTTTAAATTATAGCACTCATGGCACTCAGCGCTGTGGAGTGTGTGAACTGTGTCCTGAAGTTCTCTATAGTTACATATTGATTTTCCTAAATCAACAAAAATCGTGAGGGGAAGTTTGGCTTGCTAAGATTTGAACCTGCATTGTCAGCATGAGCAGTATTCAAAAATCAAATATGTTCAACCTGCAAAGGCCTTTCAAATATTTAAGTGGATTTAACTGAGTGTGTAAGCAAATCTTGCTCTCTAAGATTCTGTACACTCGCTTGATTTCATTTATGCATGTTGGACAGGTGGGGTGGCTGTATTCCCGTTAGATAAATCTCTCAATATATAAAGTCGCTAATGTACCTCACAAATCTAATGGACTCCAGGACAGGTCAGCGTTGGGATCTTCCACATTAATAAATTGAGTTTTCAGGCGGAACCCCAGCCCTCTCTGACTCCTTCCACGTAGAGCAGGTGGGCCCTGTGGTACCTGAATGGTCCGTTAGCCTCACTGGCTCATGTTGCTTCAACGAGGGCATCCTTGCATTTCTTTAGTTGCCCATGCTCTGTCTGCCAGAGCTTGTAATTAAAACGTGACCACAAATACACAGGGAACGTTCTAACATTTGTCTCCTTGATATAACAGGTGCTTAATTTAACTTTAAAGATACTGCTATCTTCTACAGATGGGGTCTTTTCTTTCTTTCTTTCTTTCTTTCTTTCTTTCTTTCTTTCTTTCTTTCTTTCTTTCTTTCTTTCTTTCTTTCTTTCTTTCTTTTTTTGAGACAGGGTTTCTCTGGATATCATTGGCTGTCCTGGAGCTCACTTTGTTGACCAGGCTGGCCTCGAACTCAGAAATCCGCCTGCCTCTGCCTCCCGAGTGCTGGCATGCGCCACCACGCCCGGCTCAGATGTGAACTTTCTTGAATATTCTTTAGTTATTAGCTTAGTTTGAAATGGATTGGACTAGAATACTTCTGTGTTATGTATGGCCTCTGCCATCCTTGATAAACTAAATTTCCTCTGAACCCCAAATTTAGACAGCAAGAAAGAGGATTGTTGAAAGTTCTACAGAAAAAGGAAAACCCCACGAATCTGTTTTAGCTAAGACAGCATTTCCTGTCTGTGCATACTCTGATGGCTACACTTGGCTTCATATGGAGTTTCTATTCTGAAATTACTATAGGATGCCCAGTAGGATCTGACATGATTCAGAGATATGCTGTGTTTCTCTACCCAGTTTCTCCTAATAGCAATATCTTATAAACCTAAAATAATAATACATATTATGACAATGTGTATTAATAATATGAATATACAATAAAGTTCATATAATAATAATGGCGATAATAACAATTTATGCTTTCAAATCCTTAGTTTCAATTCATAAATGTGAATTGGTATATCTCTAACCCACACTTTCTTTTCTTTAAAGGGCAATGCTTTTTTGATATTTACAAAGATTTCCTTCACTTCCCAAATCATCATAGTGTACTTTGAGGTGAGCTGGATTCATTGAACAGATGTGATTCCAGTGTGGCTGGTAGAGAAGAAAGAAAGCTAGCCAGTCACCAGGGTGTTCTATGTCCTAAATATGAGATGCTTAGGTTAAATTATGCTTTGGCTTGACCCCAAACCCCAACCCACTGAGTTCACTGAAAGTTGAACGACACATCGTGGTACAACGAGCTCTGTATTTCTATGCCCTTGGTATATGGGGTGCAATAATACTGTCTTTCACATGGTGTATCTGAGTGACTACACACGGTAGCCTACGCAAAGGGGCACAAGATACATGGCTGCTTATTTGACATGTGCAAGGGCCTTGGTTCAATCCTAGGAGCACATACATAAACACTCCATCCAGGGACTGGGTACAGTAGAACACAGAAAATGTGACTGCTCGGGATGCTGCTGCTGGGTGTGTGGACATTTGGATGAAAATAGCAAAGGGTCCACAGCCAAACTGTTATTCTCTTCTGTTTTCTTTCAGGTTATGTCCAGGGGAGGGTCTGTCTATGTTGATTAGAAAGTCCCAAATGCCTATTCAATATGTGCTATTTTCCTTTGTAACAGAAAGAATTTTGTTGAAAATACCCAGCTAGCATTGCCCATTGTGCCTACTTCTCCTTTAATGTTTGGTTATCCACAGAAGACCTAAAGGACATCATCCTTCACGGAAATGATGCCCCCCACAGCATTGTTTTGTGAAGTCAGGACTTCGCTGTAAAAGAGTGGCAGAGCTGGTAGAGACAAATGGGGCCGAAAAGACTCCACAAGGAACCACCACATCTACTATCCAGGGAGAGCAAAGGCAGTGGTGGAGGCCACAGCAGCATTGTTTGCAGTCGATGCCCTGGGAGCCAGATCTCACAGCCTCTGCCTTCAGGCACTCCTTCCTCAGTGCCTTACAGAGAAGCAGCTGAAAGAAAGGCACAGCCTGCTGCATAGTTCCTGCATAAGCTCAGAGCTCCTGGGCTCTGCTTACACAGCGGGTGCCTCCCAAGGTGACCTGAATCAATGGTAATGGTGCTCCTCATGAGGGCTCTGATGGAAGCAAATTGGAGGGCACTGCTCTTTTCCTATAGTAAAGCCCTCCTGTTCATGGCTATGTCCCCAGTCTCCTCCTGGGCTTTGCCTGTGTGTGCTCGTCAAGGTGCCTACCTGATTTTCTTTCTGAATTCTAATAATTTATGGATGTAATATTTACTGAGACGCTGTGCCATCTGCTGGCCTGGGCACCTGTTCTTCTCAGCCACTGGGAAATCATCCTTTTTAGCTCTACTGAGAGGAGTCAGTGAGATCACATGAAATTGGTCTTTGGAGCATCATGTCTAAAATGATGAAATAAATATAAACTATATTCCCAGAGAACCCAAAATACAAGGCATCTGCATGGAACCAAATAAAATTACATTATCAGGACTGGGAACATAGAATTGTCTATTCAGAAAATTACCTTCTAAAAAGATGACTTTTGCTATAGGTATGAACATTTTGACTGTATGAGTTTATATGCACCACATGAGTGTATGAGCTCCCAGAGGCCAGAAGATGTCATCAAGTCCTCTGGAACTGGAGTTACAAATGATTGTGAGCCACCATGTAGTGCTGGGAACTTGATTTGGATCCCCTACAAGAACATTACAAGCTTTTAGGCAAAAGTTCTTAACTGTTAACCCATCTCTTTAGGCTCCGGAAAACTCTTGATGAAATAATTCAATATGTTGAAAATGTATCAAAGCTCTGTGCAATAAAGATTGGAGCTCATTTTTCATCCAGAATGAGTGAGTTCTTTCTGCACAGGTGCTTGGTCTTTTGCTCCATATGCATAAGTAAGTATAGATGTGTGTGTAAGTATGTAATTGTGAGAATGTATGCGTGTGTGTGTGTGTGTGTGTGTGTGTGTGTGTGTGTGTGTAAGTATGTAATTGTGAAAATACATGCAAGCTGAACCTGACTGGTTTGAATGGAAATATATAAATGAGAATGCAAGAATCTGTATATGAACTTATGTGAGATTATGCGTATTTGCTTATGTAGAAGTTTTTCCTTCTGTGAATGTTATTCTCTTCTCCTGATTCAATAGAATTTTATTGCTCCAAACTTTCCCCTAGCCCTACAAGCAAGAGGCATTTGGACAACAGGGAAAAGTGTTCTAGCAATTAACCCTTTACTTAATCTCCTGCTGTTTCAGGATGAGGTGCATACTGGCTAGTTTTATGTCAACTTGACACAGGCTCGAGTTATCACAGAGAAAGGAGCTTCAGTTGGGGAAGTGCCTCCACAAGATCCAGCTGCAAGGCATTTTCTCAATTAGTGATCAAGGGGGGGAATGTCCCCTTGTGGGTGGTGGCATCTCTGGGCTGGTAGTTTTGGTTCTATAAGAGAGCAGGCTGAGGGGCTGGTGAGATGGCTCAGTGGTTAAGAGCGCTTACTGCTCTTCCGAAGGTCCCGAGTTCAAATCCCAGCAACCATATGGTGGCTCACAACCATCCTTAAAAAAAAAAACGAAATCTGATGCCCTCTTCTGGAGTGTCTGAAGACAGCTACAGTGTACTTACATATAATAAATAAATAAATCTTAAAAAAAAAAAAAGAGCAGGCTGAACAAACCAGGGGAGGCAAGCCAGTAAAGAACATCCCTCCATGACCTCTGCATCAGCTCCTGCTTCCTGACTTGCTTGAGTTCCAGTCCTGATTTCCTTCAGTGATGAACAGCAATGTGGAAATGTAAGTTGAATAAACCCTTCCCTCCCCAACCTGCTTCTTGGTCATGATGTTAGTGCAGGAATAGAAACCCACTAAGACAGGTGCTAAGTGCCAGAGACTGCAGTCTCTGGCTTCACAGAAGGCAGGTCAGCTACAGTAGCAAAGTAACTTAGACTTACATAAGTAACCTTTTTAGTATTATAAAGCCACACTAAATATCTTGTAAGACAAAGTCTTACCCCTGAATCTGTCTCACCTGGGCCCCCTCTGGACTTCTGGGAAGGGACGTTTTGGAGGGAAGTATGCACTGCTCTCCTCTGGTGGTGCTGGGGGTAAGGGTTGGTACTTCTTGGGAAGAGTGATAATAGGCCTGTGGGAAGAGTCACATGGATAAGGATTGAGTTGGTCCACAGCCATGTCTTCCTCAGACAGTGAGTTCACTCTGACCTTCCCTCGCCCCTCCCTTGCTGTGGGTTTGAAGCTCAAGTGTGGAGGATGCTTTCTGCAGCCTGGACCATTCTTAGCATCCTCACTCTTCCAGAGTAGTGTGCTCTGATGTTCGTTTTTCTTTCTAGTGTGTGCGACACTGTAGTGTGCCATATGTGTTTCAACATGCTACCCATTTAGACCTTAGGAAGCCTGGGGAAAGAAAATTATGTTCTCCTGCTTATTTCACACGGGATGATCTGCATTTCAAAAACTCCCCTAGGGGTTAAAAAAAAAGTGCCGGGTGTGGTGGCGTATGCCTTTAATCCCAGCACTCGGGAGGCAGAAGCAGGCAGATTTCTGAGTTCGAGGCCAGCCTGGTCTACAAAGTGAGCTCCAGGACAGCCAGAGCTATACAGAGAAACCCTGTCTCAAAAAACCAAAAAAAAAAAAAAAAAAAAAAAAAAAAAACCCAAACAAACAAACCAAAAAACAAACAAACAAACAAAAAACTCCCTTAGGAATCATGCAAATGTTTGCAAGTCAATAAAAGCTTTATCCATCCATGTTCTCCAGCCATCCACGTACTTATCCACAAAGTCCCTCATGCAGTTTGGTGGATGCTGATGTTTTGAAAGGAATTAAAAAAGACAATCCTTGGCTCGAGATTCACCCCACCCCCATGCAAAGGAAGAGTAAGGACTGAAGTGATGTTTTGTCTGTGCTGATCTCATGAGTCCGGGCAGCATGTTGGTATCTAGGGAGGAAGCTTCGTGGAAGAAAGAGCAGCCAGTGTGGAGACACTTGTACAGAAATGGGTACCTTCATGGTAATCAGAAGGTTCTAGGTTAGTGTTAGGCATTTACTAACATTGCATAACACTATATGCCTGATGCATGTTTGGCCAGCTTGGTCTTGGGCTGGTGAAATGTCTCATCAGGGAAAGGTACTTGTTGTCCAGGCTGAAGACCTGAGTTTTATCCCGAGGCTCCTCCTAGTAGAAATAGAGGATCAACTACTGTACGTTATCCTCTGGCTTCCCAAGCGCACCGTGGCAGGTGCACACTACCCACCATAAATAAGCAAATGTAAAAAAATGGAAGTCATTTGCTCCAGATGTGTGTACTAAGAAAGGAAGATGAACGGAGGGAGATTTGCTGACCGCAGAAGGACTGTCTGACGATGTGAATACACGGAGGCTTGCTGGATCTTGTTCACAGAGCTTCCAAGGCCAAATGCCCGTGCTCCTCCTTTTCAGGAGCTGGTAAAAATCATTTAAATGAACAGCAAAACAAGTGATTAAGTTAATAAAAATCAATTTCAGCCGGGTGTGGTGGCGCACGCCTTTAATCCCAGCACTTGGGAGGCAGAGGCAGGCGGATTTCTGAGTTCGAGGCCAGCCTGGTCTACAAAGTGAGTTCCAGGACAGCCAGGGCTATACAGAGAAACCCTGTCTCGAAAAACCAAAAAAAAAAAAAAAAAAAAATCAATTTCATATGAATGAGTGTTTTGGCTGTTGTCTGTGCATCACGTGCATGCCGTGTCTGTGGAGGCCTCAGAGCCCCTGTGACTGAGCTACCATGTGGGTGCTGGGGATCAAACCTGGTTTCTCTGAAAGGGTAGCTAGTGCTCTTAATCTCCGAACCATTGCTCCGGTCCCACAAATATGATTTTAAATATCTTACCGAGGAGGTGGCAAAGGGGTCTGTGAAAGGAAACAGAACCAGGAGTTAAATTCACTATTTCGCAGGACCACTGATTAAAATCTTCCTCCTCCTCCTCCTTCTCTTCTTCCTCTTCTTCCTCCCCCTCCTTCTCCTCCTCCCCCTCCCCTCCTCCTCTTATTCTTTGTTTAGGAGCTGAGGACTGAACCCAAGGCCTTATGCTTGCCAGGCAAGCACTCTACCACTAAGCTTGGTCCCCAACCCCAGAATGGTTTGATTTACCAGTGAAAATGAAAAATGATTGAAATCCCAGAACACAGTTTCCAAGTGACATTTAAGCTGCACCTCGCTGTGTACCTGTATGTCTGTACGTCTGTGCCTTTGAGGAGTAACAGGTACATTTTAATATTTTTCACTTACCTTGTTCACTTTTGGGTATTTTAATATTTTTCACTTACCTTGTTCACTTTTGGGTATTTGAATCCTAAAGCATAAGACAGAGAAGCCAGTGAGCCCAGTGGAAAACTGGAAAATGTCATCAAGTACTCTCAGAAAGGACTCTGGAGAGCGCAAGCCTGGTGGAGAGCTTGTCTCTGGCAGGCCTTGCCCTTCTCCCCTTTCCCTTTGTCTTGCTAAAACCCATTAGATTACATTCCTAAAGCTAACCTCCAAGGTGCTTTCCCTTCCGTGTCCACTTTCTCCTCCTGAGGCCGACTACCAAAGTCCAGCTATCAGAGCCCCCTTGGGCTCACCCAATTAACATGCCCAATAAAAATTAAACACCTCATCATAACAGTGTTTGTCATTTTACCTTTATAAACTGTCATTGTCCTATGTGCCACATTTGCCTCCTTTCTGTCCTCTGTTCCCAAGTGACAAATACCCCTCCCCCCTCTCACTTGTTTCCTTCTGCTTCTCTCTTATCCTCTTTTTTCTGTCTTTGTCCCTTATTCCCTGGCCTCCGTCCCTTTGGGCCAAATAAATGTCCTCGGTGCTGAGAACTTGGTCTTGGGGTTTGTGAGCCAATACTTTTCCTTTCGATGCTTACATATGCTTCTATAGAAACCACTCATATTCAGTAAGATTGATGGCACTCTTTTTTTTGTTGTTGTTTTGTTTTTTGTTTTTTTTTTTTTGTTTTTGTTTTGTTTTTGTTTTTCGAGGCAGGGTTTCTCTGTATAGCCCTGGCTGTCCTGGAACTCACTTTGTAGACCAGGCTGGCCTCGAACTCAGAAATCCGCCTGCCTCTGCCTCCCAAGTGCTGGGATCAAAGGCATGCGCCACCACCCGCTCTTAATGATACTTATTGGGATCTGATCATTTGCCAGGCACGATACTGAACCCATTAGTGTAGGGATCTATTGCATTTCCACCCACCCTATTGGAACGAAGCATCTAAGATGCGGGGTAAATTCAACCTTCCACAAGCTAGAGAAACAGAAGCAGATCACTGTGAGTGGCATGACTCTCAAGGACCCACGAACATCACCCTCTCACTATCCCTCATCCTTACTCTTGGAAACCACCTTGCACTTTCTGCTACTATGAGCTAGGCAATTTCATGTTCATCTACGTGACTGCATGCAGCATTGTGTCTGTCTGTGTCTTTGTCTCACCCAGTGTATTGTCTCCAGCTCCGTATAAGTGGTCACAAATGGTAGGCTTCCCTCCCTTATGGGACTGAGTAAAACTCCATTGTATAGATGTAGACTGTCTCTTTACCCAGGCAGGACAGACAGATTGCTTCCGTGGTTTGGTTTGTGGATAACGCTGAAGGGACATAGAGTGGAGACGGCTCTTCAAGATCCTAACTTCAATGCTTTGGATGGTTATGACAAGTCAGGTTCTTGGGTTGCAGGATCTGATTTTATGTTTTAGAGGAAACACTATACTGTATACTGAAATACTATAGCTCAGATGGCTATGCCAGCATGAGTTCTTGCCAACAGCAGGCACTGCCCTGCACCTTGTGATGTCACTGTAGATGGGGAGCTCATACTTAAAGCATCCTTCCTCACTCTCGGAAGCTTTTGTAGTAAGCATGGCAGACCTTCCTGATGCCACGGGTGTGTATTCTGTGTCTCTATTAAAATGCTGGGCTTTCTCAGGCATCGTTTAGTATTCTCTCCCCTCTCTTAAAATTTTAGTAATAATTCTATGAACAATAGCAACAAACCACAGGTGTCCAGCCCGTGGCCTCGGGCAGCTTGTGGTACAGGGTAGCTTGCTATGTTGCAGTGTCATGCGACATAAATGTACGTATGCACTCACAAGCCACGAACCTCAGGTTGGACATGGATTTCCTGTGCAGTTCAAGACAATGAAATTTCTTTGCCCTGTGTTGCATAGAAAAGCCAAAGGCCTGGGCACCCCTACACTCTGTCAGCCACAGCAAGCAGGTATACCGGCAAGCACCCAGTGCTAGAGGCTGCTCCATGCTGCTGGTTCATCCACCAACATTCCACAAGGCAAATGGTCTGGGTGACCTTAAGGGTAAGCACACTGAATCATATTGAAGGAACCCATTGCATGGTTATCAGCTCTTGAGGCAATTCAGCTAAAACCCAGCAAGGTTCTTTATTCCCCACCAGGGGGCCTTGTTTAAGAAAGCACCAACAGGTCAGGTATTTGTAATAATGAGGAAAAAAAAGATAAGATTTGGACTGGATTTTTGTTCAGACCAACCTTTAAAATTATTTTTTTTTAGTAGTGCACAGGTCAAACTCAGGACCTTAGGCCATGGTAAGTCAGCAGTCTACCCACCTAACCACACCTCCAGCCTGGCCCTGACTCCCGGTTCTGCTAGTCACTATAGGTTCAGTCAGTAATAACTGTTGGCATATAGTCTAGGCTCTGCCCCCACAGTTACCTGGCAACAGCCAGGTGTGCCTGACTCACTATAAAGAAACTGCTTGCCCCCTCCTCTCTCTCTTGCTCTCTTGTTTTTGCTTTGTCCCCTTACCCTGTTCCCCCTCTTTCCCCATTCCCTTCCCCCCTTTCTCTCCATGTGCTCCTCTATTCTCTCTCTGTCTTTCTCTGTCTCTACTTCCTCAACTCCTCTCCCCATTCCCTGAACCATCCACGTGGCTCTTCCCAGCATGGGCCCGCAGAAGCACCCCCTCCCCCCACACACAGCTGACTGCAATCCATCAAATATATTCCTCTTCTCTCTTTCTTTTTATAAAACACAACAATAATGAAACAAATTCCTGGACTGAGGAATCGGTGGGCATCCTCACCCACAAACGGGGAGATTTCTTATATTGCCTTGGAATTAAAATGTGGGATAAAAGGAATTAGAGCATGCCAAGGTATGTTTCCTGTTCTCAAAAATCTGCTATTACACTTTTTCTACCTCCTCTTCCATGGGGTTCCCTGATGGCTGAAGGAAGGGGTCTGATGGAGACAACCCATTTAGAGCTGTGTGTTCCAAGGTCTCTCTATGTGTCATGTCTGGCTGTGGATCTCTGAATTTGTTCCCATCTGCTGCAGAAGGAAGCATCTCAGAGAGAGAGAGAGAGAGAGAGAGAGAGAGAGAGAGAGAGAGAGAGAGAGAGAGAGAGATCTATTAATGTAAGAGCCAGAGGGATAGAGGCCACCAGGAGGATGAGACCCTCTGAATTAACTGAGCAGAGTTTGGATGAACTCACAGAGACTGAAGCAGCAGCAATCACAGGGCCTCCACGGCCTGCACCAAATCCTCTGAAAATATATTATAGCTTTCAGTTTAGTATTTTCATGGGACTCCCGAGTGTGTGAGCAATTGGGTCTCTGTTTCTTGTGTCTTCTCTTGGAGCTCTTTTCCTTCTGTTGATTTGTTTTGTCCAACTTCAATGTGATCATTTTTGTTTTGTCTCATATACTGTTTTGTTGTTTGATTATTAAAACGTTACTAATTTTTAAAAACTTTGAGGCACAAATTTTGATGCACACTTAGGTTCTACTGTGCAAAAGGAGGCCAGAGGGGGACATTTTGGTTACTTTCCCGACGAAGTCCACAGATGCTCTCCAGCTCCACAGATGCTTCTCTCTGGGAAGAGTTTCTTGTCATTCACAACAGAGGACCTCCAGGGGTCCACCTTGAGGAATTTCCCCTCCAAGTGTGAGGAGGTGGCTGGCATGTCTGCCCTCTAGTGGCCAGTGCTGTAATCGGTATTCTCTGCCCAGAGACTGGTCCTTCCATTTTCAAAGTTTGGTGCTCCCATCTCCAGCCAGGGGTCTTGTTTCTGGGGATGTGATTGGGGAAGAGTACAGAGCATATCTGTGGAAGCTAACTGGTCCTGGGCCTGACTATTTTAACGCCTAACCCTGAGGAATCTAATGGCATAGTGTTATGTGAGGTTGAAGCAGAGCTTCCCAGAGAGCGGGAGGCTTTTGAGGTCTGTTTGAGAAGGGTAAATGTGAGAAGTGGCTTGCAGTACACTGTAAGACCTGGATGTCAAATGGGCAAGGGTTCTGTAAGCTGGTCTTAAACACAACCATTGTTAAAAGTAGATCATAGACTTGTGAACTCGAAACAAAGATCATGAACAGCAACACACTGCTTTTTGTGCTGTGCTGCTAATATGTTCCACCGAGGTTATTGCCCGTGCTATGAAACGCTGTCTCTCCCAACTCTGTGCTCATGAGCACTCTGGTACTTGAAGCCTGGCATGCTGGGAATATCTCCACCATGAGAAATGCTATAGAATCAGTGGACTTATTGTTTGGTCATTTGTCTGGTCTTAAGAAAGTGTTAGAGGAAGTGTTAGCCAAGCATTCTGCACTTGGAGTTGAGAATTGCTGGAGTTGCATTGCCCATAGGCGTCACACTCTGGAGAGTGTGCCTAAGGAAACAGCCACCAAGGACTGAATTTGAAAGTGAGTTTTCAGCTTAGCTTAGCTAAGAAATCCTCCACATCAATATTCCCTGGGAGCTGTGACATATCTGTCAATGCAAGAGCTTGGCAAAGTCAGTCAGAGCTGGGTGTGGTAGCTCATGCCTGTAGACCCAGAACTGGGGAGGTAGATGGGATGCAGGAGGATCTTAAGTTGGAGGCCAGCCTGGGTGGCAGAATAAGTTCAGGGGCAGCTGGACTGCATAGCAAGACCCTTACAATCTCAAAACAAACAAGCACATTTGGCTCTATGAAATTGGGATAAGATAGTATTTTAACTCATACTGTTACTTTAAAGGTGTTTGGTATATATCTCTCCATCAGTAACACACAGAGTGACCTCATTTATATATGTGTTTGGATTCTCTTTTTCAGATACCAAACTGTTGAGGTTTCGCAAAGCTTGTGATTGAGTTTTGCTGTTACCATTAAGGAGTGACTTTTGTGTCTTGTTGATTAACTATGGAGGAGTTCAGAGAAGAGACCTCCTATAGTCCCAGTGTCTAGAAATGTTCATTTGGCAGGGCCTGCTGGAGAAGCATCTTCAAGTCCATCAAAACCTTCAGAGATTAATTGCAGCGATAAATGATCAAAGCCATCTTTGGGGAAGCAGTGGAAAGGGACCATGTTAGGCTAAGCCAAGGATGTTGGGGGAACTGACCAGCTCTCACATCTCCTTTGATAACATCTGAAGGTGCTGCTTTTAGGAACAAGCATTCCATCAGCTTTCAGACTGGGACCAGTGAGGAATGTGAGACGGAACAATTCTTCCAGCTCAAGACTGGTGCCTTTTGCTGCTTCAGATGTGTCTGGATGCAGACGAGTGGGCGGGCAGGGTAAAGTGATGGACAAACGTCAGGAAGGGGTCGTGTGGCTTCACAAAGTGCTGGAGAAGATGAACTTCTGCTCCCACAGCTGAGATGGGAGGGTTCAGTGAAGGAACAGGGTGCAGCTGAATTTGGAAGCACAGATGGAGGTGGAGCTAGCAGTAGCCAGAACTTCTTGACTTGCCCCTTTGCCGGTCCCCACCTAATGAGACTGTAAGGCATAAGGTCCTCTCTGGGTGGTCACCAGATAGTGTGGAGATGCTTATCTAAGCACTATTAACACAAGTTAAATCATACAAGGAATCTTACAAATGTTCTCCACATTTCCACAATGTGTCCAGCAAGGTGTCACACATGTGCTGTGGGAGATGATGTCATAAGCCAGGCTCTCTGTGGCCGAGGCCTCTGGCTCACTTTTAATCAACTCATCCACCACAGCTTTACTTGCAAGCTAAACTCCAAACTCGGTACACAGGAGATGGTTTTAGTCTTCAGGGGAACTCAGGAGAATGTGCCAATGGGAACAGAGATCAGGGTGGCGGTGTGGTGGTGTGGCGGTGGTGGTGTGGTGGCGGTGTGCAGACCAGCACCTGAGGGTTAACATCATCCCAGTAACGTGTGCTTCCACTTGCTGTTTGTTCTGAAGTAGACAAATGTCCTATCAATGTGAGAAATTCAGGTTCAGTTCCCAAGACACGTTTAGGTCTTGTAGTTGGAAGTAGTAAAGTCAGGATTTGAACCCAAGACCAACTGTGTCCAAATCCAGTATATGGTCAGTCACCATGTGGCTTCTAACCACCAACAATTCTATTTTCCTTTCTTGGGTTCATTGTTTCATGTCTAAAATTCTGTTTTCCTTTCTTGGGTTCATTGTTCCACATCTCAATTCCCTGTCCCTTATTCCTGAGACTCTTCTGGGAGATACAAGGCTTTTATGAGTGGGAATTAGTATGGGCTTCTTAGTTATTTTAACTCCTAGCAAAGAACTCAACAAATCATGGACTTGTGTGGTCTTGTATGACTCTGGCACAAAGCAAGTTTGGAAGGAGAGCCCTCCTGGAACAGCATGGACTGCTAGGACCTTGAATCAGATTAATTCCAAAGTGACTTCTGATTGCTTCACCATCTGAATCCCTTTAAAAGCAAATTCACAGGATCCCTCTGGAGGGCACTGTGTGGAATCTGGATCCCTCTGGAGGGCACTGTGTGGAATCTGGATCCCTCTGGAGGGCACTGTGTGGAATCTGGATCCCTCTGGAGGGCACTGTGTGGAATCTGGATCCCTCTGGAGGGCACTGGCTTGCTTCTCTCGAACAGCTGTGTGGTTGTATTTTTGAATTTACTTGTTCAGTCACCTAGCATCATTCTTTTTCTTGGATGTTTTATTGTATTTCTTCATAAAGTGATTCCTGAATAGAGTATGCAAGTCATGTCAAGAAAAACTGGTTTAAGGTATAAGCTTGGTTGGCATCCCAGGAGCAGAGATGCACATTTGAGCTGCCTGTGTTCTCAGCTTCAGATCTCTCAGGAAGCTAAGCCTTGCTTAAAACTATGGCGCTCCTTGGAAAAGAGGAGGTGTCGTCTGGATCGGCAGTGATCGCTAGTGGTTCATCTCACACACTGTAACAACTTTTACCTCCAAATAAAACTTTGCCCATTTCTAGGAATGAAAACAAAGCACAGCAAAGCAAACCCCTCAACCTTCAGGGAAGATAAGGTCTTGAAATTTGATGCTCTCCAGATATTAATTGCCAAAAAAAAAAAAAAAGTCAGGAGACATTTACATAAAACTGTAACTGCTCAACTTGATGAAAAATGTCACCATAAACCCCCCCCCTGTTTTTGAATCATCAGGTGTTGTTTCCTTTTCCTGTGACATTTTGTGAGAATATGTTTGCATGAAAAATACAGAATTTTATAATGAACACAATTCACACTGGCATTTCCTCTCCAGGTCCCTGATCCTAAAAGCAGGGCATCTATAGTCACTTCCTCCTTTCTGCCTGTAGTACCTGAGTTCCCAGGGTGATGCTGGAGAGCCATCAGTTCTAGAAGTGTTGGCAAGGACTATAGTCAGGTAGCAACTGTCATGGAAGAACCTTTCCACAAACCTCCCCTGGCTTTAGTGGGCCTTGATCTCCCTGAGTTACTCTCTCCAGTGATAACCTTATGGGATACTCAGGGCTCACTTTCAAAAGCAGCTTTGTAGCTGTGTATCTTAGTCATTTTTCTATTGCAGTGATAAAATAGCATGGCTAATACAACTTATAGGAAGAAGTACTTATTTGGGTTTATGTTCCAAAGGGATAAAAGTCCAATATGGCAGGAAAGTGTCAGGCATGTTGTGGCTGGAACTGCAAACTGAGAGCTTACATCTTGTGTTGCAAGCATAGAACAGAGAAAGGGAAAAAGAGAGGGAGAAGAAGAGGAGAGGGAGGAGAGGGAGAGGGAGAGGGAGAGGGAGAGGCTATGTTGTTATGGGAAATTATTATTCCATAAAGGATCTTGACTCCATTTTTCTATAACTACTAAGAAAAGCCTGGCTTGGTGGCACACGTCTTTAATCCCAGCACTCGGGAGGCAGAGGCAGGCGGATTTCTGAGTTCGAGGACAGCCTGGTCTACAAAGTGAGTTCCAGGACAGCCAGGGCTATACAGAGAAACCTTGTCTCAAACAAAACAAAACAAAACAAAACAAACAAACAAAACCAAAAAGAAATAAAACAACTACTAAGAAGCTCTGAGGTCACTAAGAGGACCCCTAATTTCTTTAGGATTTTTATCTTTCTCTATCGTAATGTGCAAAGTTTCATTTTCTGTTGCAGGATCTTGAGAATTGACACAATGTTAAAGAAGTGACAGCAGAGCAGAGGTGAGAGGTGAGAGGTGAGAGGTGAGAGGTGAGAGGTGAGAGCTGTCCCCTGACTTCTATCATCTGGCCCACAGTACTGCCAGCCTTCCTGAGGAGGCCTTCAGGGTCCCAGGAACTTCCAGATTAGAGCCTTCTCCCACAAGTCCCCTGCTTGCTGGGTCCACCTGGGGAGGCCTGACTCCTGACCCGCATCTTCTAGCACTGCCTGCCTCTCCAAGGCATCCTGCCAGCATCAGAAACATCCAGCCAACACTAAAGACTACTAGATGACTAAAGGCCAGCATAAAAACACAATCAACTAAAGCCAGGGAATTTTGGCACCACCAAAGTTCAGCTATCATACTACAGCAAGTCCTAGGTTCTTAACACAGCTAAAGCACAAGAAGATTGCCTTAAATCTAATCCTACAAAGATGATAGAGTCCTTCAAAGAGGAAATGAATAAATACCTTAAAGAAATACAGGGAAATACAATCAAGCAGGTGAAGGAAATGAACAAAACTGTTCATTATCTGAAAATGGAAATAGAAGAAGTAAAGAACTTACAAACTGAAGAACTGGAAATGGAAAACCTAGGAAAGAGAACAGGAACTACAGACATAAGCACCAACAACCGAATACAAGAAATGGAAGAAAATATCTCAGACACAGAAGATACAATCAGAGAAATCAATAGATCAGTCAAAGAAAATGTTATATCTAAAAAGTTGCTGACACAAAACATCCAAGAAATCTGGTACACTATGAAAAGATCAAAGGTAAGAATAATAGGAATAAGAAAAGAATAAAATTCACAGCTACAAGACGCACAAAATATTTTCAACAAATCATAGAAGAAAATTTTCTAAAGAAAGATATGCCTACAGAAACTCTGAGGAGTTCTGACACAACCAGGATCACAGGAAGGACAGACTCCAGTCAGACATATCGAGGGCAGGTAAAACTAGAGATAATCAGACGGAGGGAGACAAGCCAAAGGACCAGCAATGGAAGAATGTTCCTTTTTCTCCACATCCTCTCCAACATGTGTTGTTACCTGAGGTTTTGATTTTTAGCCATTCTGATTGGTGTAAGGTAGAATCTCAGGGTTGTTTTGATTTGCATTTCTCGTTTTGAACATTTCTTTAGGTACTTCTCAACCATTCGAGATTCCTCAGTTGTGAATTCTCAGTTTAGTTCTATACCCCATTTTTTGATTGGGTTGTTTGGGTTTTTTTTGGGGGGGGGAGCCTCCAGAATGTACCAGAGACATGGAAGGTGAGAGACTCTCAGGATTCAAAGGGAAGGACCTTAGATGAAAGGCCTGACAGTAGGGAGAGAGAATTTATAGAGCCCACCTCCAGCAGGAAGATAGAATATCAAGTGAGGGATGGGGTTGTAATCCTACTGTCACAACTCTGACCCATAATTTTTCCTGTCTGAAAGAATTGCAGGGATGGAAATGGAGAGGAGCCTGAGGAAAAGAAGGTCCAGTGACAGGCCCAAAGTGGGATCCAGGTCAAGGGGAGGTCCCAAGGCCTAACACTATTACTGAAGCCATGGAGCACTCACAAAAAGGGACCTAGCATGATGGCACTCTGGAAGACCCAACAAGCAGCTGAAAGAGTCAGATGCAGATACTTGCACCCAACCAACCAATGGACAGAAGCTGCTGACCCCTGTGGTTGAATTAGGGAAGGCTGAAAGAAGCTGAGGAGAAGGATGACCCTGTGGAAGAATCAGCAGTCTCAATTAATCTGGACCCCTGATCAGATCTCTCAAACACTGGACCACCAAACAGGCAGCATACACCAGCTGATATGAGGCCCCAACACACACATAATAGAGGACTGCTGGGTCTGTATTCATTCAGAGATGATGCACCTAACCCTCAAGAGACTGGAGAGGCTCCAGGGAGTTTAGAGATCAGGTGGGGTGGGGGATGGGGACATTGACATGGAGACATGGTGTGGGGAGGAGGTATGGGTTGTGGAACATTCGGAGGGTGGATGGGGAGGAATAAAATATAGAGTGTAAAAAATTAAATTAATTAATAAAAAATATGTTAAAAAAAATAAAAGAAATACAGGAGAACACAGGTAAACAGCTAGGAGCCCTTAAAGAGGAAACACAAAAATCCTTTAAAGAATTACAGGAAAACACAATCAAATAGGCAAAGGAAATGAACAAAACCTTCCAAGATCTAAAAATGGAACTAGAGACAATAAAGAAATCACAAAGGGAGACAACCCTGGAGTTAGAAAACCTAGGAGAGAGATCAGGAGTCATAGATGCAAGCATCAACAACATAATACAAGAGATAGAAGAAAGAATCTTAGGTGCAGAAGATAACATAGAAAACACTGACACAACAGTCAAAAAAAATATGCAAAAAGCAAAAAGCTCCTGACCCAAAACATCCAGGAAATCCAGGACACAATGAGAAGACCAAACCTAAAGATAATAGGTATAGAAGAGAGCAAAGATTCCCAACTTAAAGGGCCAGTAAATATCTTCAACAAAATTATAGATGAAAACTCTCTAACATAAAGAACGAGATACCCATGAACGTACAAGCTTACAGAACTCCAAATAGACTGGACCAGAAAAGAAATTCCTCCCATAACATAGTAATCAAAACACCAAATGCACAAAACAGAGAAAGAATATTAAAAGCAGTAAAGGAAAAAGGTCAAGTAACATATAAGAGCAAACCTATCAGAATTACACCAGACTTCTCACCAGAGATTATAAAAGCCAGAAAATCCAGGGTAGATATCATACAGACCCTAAGAAAACACAAATGCCAGCCCAGACTACTACACCCAGCAAAACTCTCAATTACCGTAGATGGAGAAACCAAGATATTCCATGACAAAATCAATTTTACACAATATCTTTTCACAAATCCAGTCCTACAAAACATAATAGATGGAAAACACCAACATAAGAAGGGAAACTACATCCAAGAAAAAGCAAGAAAGTAATCTTTCAACAAACCCAAAAGAAAATAGCCACACAAACATAATTCCACCTCTAACAACAAAATTACAGGAAGTAACAATCACTTTTGCTTAATATCTCTTAATATCAATAGACTCAATTCCTTAATAAAAAAGACATAGACTAACAGACTGCATATATAAACAAAACCCAGCATTTTGCTGCCTACAGGAAATGCACCTCAGTGACAAAGACAGATACTACCTTAGAGTAAAAAGATTGGAAAACAATTTTCCAAGCAAATGGTCCCAAGAAACAAGCTGAAGTAGCCATTCTAATATCGAATAAAATCAACTTTCAATCAAAAGTTATCAAAAAGGTTAAGGGAGGATACTTCGTACTGGTCAAAGGAAAAAATCTACCAAGATGAACTCTCAGTTCTGAACATTTATGCTCCAAATGCAAGGGTACCTACATTCATAAAAGAAACTTTACTAAAGCTCAAAGCAGACAATGCATTCCATACAATAATAGTGGGAGACTTTAACACCCCACTCTCAGCAATGCACAGATCGTGGAAACAGAAACTAAACAGAGACACAGTGAAACTAACAGAATTTATAAATTAAATCAATCTAACAGATATTTATAGAACACTTCATCCTAAATCAAAATAATCTACCTTCTTCTCAGCACCTCATGACACCTTCTCCAAAACTGACCATATAATTGGTCACAAAGCAGGCCTCAACAGATACAAGAAGATTGAAATAATCCCATGCACCCTATCAGATCACCACAGACAAATGCTGGTCTTAAATTCCAACAAAAACAATGGAAAACACACTTACACATGGAAGCTGAACAATGCTCTACTCAATGATAGCTTGGTCAAGGAAGAAATAAAGGAAGAAATTAAAGACTTTTTAGAATTTAATGAAAATGAAGACACATCATACCAAAACTTATGGGACACAATGAAAGCAGTGGTAAGAGGAAAACTCATAGCTCTAAGTGCTTCCAAAAATAAACTGGAGAGAGCTTACACTAGCAGGTTGACAGCACCCCTGAAAACTCTAGAACAAAAAGAAGCCAGTACATCCAAGAGGAGTAGACAGCAGGAAAGAAATCAAACTCCAGGCTGAAATCAACCAAATAGAAACAAAAAGAACTATACAAAGGATCAATAAAACCAGGAGATGGATCTTTGAGAAAATCAACAAGATAGATAAACCAGAGGGGACAGAGACAGTATCCAAATTGATAAAATCAGAAATGAAAAGGGAGACATAACAATGGAAACTGTGGAAATCCAAAAAATCATCAGATCTTACTATAAAAGTTTATACTCAACTAAATAGGATAATTTGGATGAAATGGACAATTTTTGAGACACATAACAGGTCCCAGGATCAGATTAACAATCTAAACAGTCCCATAAGCCCTAAAGAACTAGAAGCAGTCATCAACAGTCTCCCAACCAACAAAAGTCCAGGACCAGATGGGTTTAGTGGAGACCTCCAAAGAAGACTCTTCAAACTATTCCACAAAATAGAAACAGAAGAAACACTACCCAACTTGTTCTATGAAGCCATACTTACGCTTATATCTAAACCACACAAAGACCGAACAAAGAAAGAGAACTTCAGACCAATTTCCTTTATGATTACTGGTGGAAAAATACTTAATAAAATTCTTGCCAACTGAATCCAAGGACACAGCAAAATGATCATTTACCACGATTAAGTAGGTTTCATCCCAGGGATGCAGGGATGGTTCAATATATGGAAATCCATCAATGCAATCCACTACTTAAACAAACTCAAAGAAAAAAAGCCCATGATCATTTCATTAGATGCTGAAAAAGCATTTGACAAAATTCAACATCCCTTCATGTTAAAAGTCTTGGGAAGATCAGGAATTCAAGGCCCCTACCTAAACATAGTAAAAGCAATATACAGCAAACCAGTAGCCAACATCAAACTAAATGGAGAGAAACTTGAAGCAATCCCACTAAAATCAGGCATTAGACAAGGCTGCCCACTCTCTCCCTATCTATTCAATATAGTACTTGATGTTCTAGCTAGAACAATTAGACAACAAAAGGAGGTCAAAGGGATACAAATTGGAAAGGAAGAAGTCAAAATATGGCTATTTGCAGATGATATGATAGTATACGTAAGTGACCCCAAAAATTCCACCAGAGAACTCCTAAACAACTTCAGCAAAGTGGCTGGATATAATATTAACTCAAACAAATTAGTAGTCTTCCTCTGATAAACAGGCTGAGAAAGAAATTAGGGAAATGACACCCTTCACAATAGTCACAAGTAATATTACATACTTTGGTGTCACTCTAACCAAGCAAGTAAAATGTCTGTATGACAAGAACTTCAAGTCTCTGAAGAAAGAAGTCGAAGAAGATCTCATAAGATGGAAAGATCTCCCATGCTCATGGATTGGCAGGATTAATATAGCAAAAACAGCCATCATGCTGAAAACAATCTACAGATTCAATGCAATCCTCATCAAAATTCCAAATCAATTTCTTCATAGAGTTAGAAAGAGCAATTTGCAAATTCATTTGGAACAACAAAAACCCAGGATATTGAAAACTAGTCTCAACAATAAAAGAAATTCTGGGAAATCACCATCCCTGACCTCAAGCTGTATTACAGAGCAATAGTGATACAAACTGCATGGTATTGGTAGAGAGACAGGCAGAACATTAATTGAACAGAATTGAAGACCCAGAAATGAACCCATACACATATGGTCACTTCATATTTACAAAGGAGCTAAAACCATCCAGTGGAAAAAAGACAGCATTTTTAACAAATGGTGCTGGTTCAACTTGTAGTCAGCATGTAGAAAAATGCAAATCAACCTATTCCTATCTCCTTGTACAAAGCTCAAGTTCAAGTGTATCAAGGACCTCCACATAAAACCAGATACACTGAAACTTATAGAGCAGAAAGTGGGGAAGGGCCTTGAACACATGGACACAGGGAAAAATTTCCTGAACAGAACACCAATGGCTTATACTCTAAGATCAAGATTTGACAAATGAGACCTCATAAAATTGCAAAGCTCTGTAAGGCAAAGGACATTATCAATAGGACAAAATGGCAACCAACAGATTGGGAAAAGATCTTTACCAAGCCTACATCTGATGGAGGGCTACTATCCAATATATACAAAGATCTCAAGAAGTTAGACTCCAGAGAACCAAATAACCCTATTAAAAAATGGGGTAAAGATCTAAACAAAGAATTTTCAACTAAGGAATATTGAATGACCGAGAAGCACCTAAAGAAATGTTCAACATCCTTAGTCATCAGAAAAATGCAAATTAAAAAAACCCTGAGATTCCATCTCACACAAGTCAGAATGGCTAAAATAAAAAACTCAGGTGACAGCAGAAGCTGGCGAGGATGTGGAGAAAGAGGAACACTTTTCCATTGCTAGTGTAATTGCAAGCTGGTACAACCACTCTGGAAGTCAGTTTGGCAGTTCTTCAGAAAATTGGACATAGTACTACCTGAGGTATACCACTCCTGGGCATATACCCAGAAGATGCTCCAACATGTAATAAGGACACATGTTCCACTATGTTCATAGAAACTTTATTTATAATAGCCAGAAGCTGGAAAGAACCCAGATGTCTTCCAATAGAGGAATGGATACAGAAAATGTGGTACATTTACACAATGGACTACTACTCAGCTATTAAAAATGATGAGGGGCTGGAGAGATGGCTCAACGGTTAAGAGCATTGACTGCTCTTCTGAAGGTCCTGAGTTCAATTCCCAGAAACCTCATGGTGGCTCACAACCATCCGTAATGAGATCTGACGCCCTTTTCTGGGGTATTTCAAGACAGCTACAGTGTACTTACATTAAATAAATAAATAAATAAACAAATAAACAAACAAATAAATAAATGTTTAAAAATGATGAATTCATGAAATTCTTAGGCAAATGGATAGAACTAGAAAATATCATCCTGAGTGTGGTAACCCAATTACAAAAGAACACACATGATATATACTCACTGATAAGTGAATATTAGCCCCCAAACTCCAAATACTCAAGATACAATTCACAGACCACATGAAGTTCAAGAAGAAGGAAGACCAAAGTGTGGGTGCTTCGGTCCTTCTTAGAAGGAAAACAAAACACTCACAGGAGCAAATATGGAGATAAAGTGTAGAGCATAGACTGAAGGAAAGGCCATCCAGAGACTGTCCCACCTGGGGAATCTATCCTATATACAGTTACCAAACCCAGACACTATTGTGGATGCCAAGAAGTGCATGCTGACAGGAGCCTGATATAGCTGTCTCCTGAGAGGTCCTGCCAGAGCCTTAGAAATACAGAGGTGGATGTTCTCAGCCAAACATTGGACTGAGCACAGGGTCCCCAATAGAGGAGTCAGAGAAAGGACTGAAGGAGCTGAAGGGGTTTGCAACCCCATAGGAAGAACAACAATATCTACCAATCAGACCTCCTAGAGCTCTCAAGGACTAAGCTACCAACCAAGGAGTTCACATGGCTCCAGCTGCATATGTAGCAGAGGATGGCCTCGTCAGGCATCAATGGGAGGAGAGGTCCTTGGTCCTATGGAGGCTCCATAGATGCCCCAGTGTAGGGGAATTGAGAGCAGGGAGATGGTAGTGGGTGGGTGAGTGGAGGAACACCCTCATAGAAGCAGGGGAAGGGAAGATGGGATAGGGGGTTTCTGGGAGGAGGAGAAACCTGGAAAGAGGATAACATTTGAAAGGTAAATAAAGGAAATATCCAATAAAAAAAAGTAAACATAAAAGAAAAAAGAGTAAAATATACCACTGTCACCAAAGACTTTTGCATATTGAGTGATCAGGCCCTGACCTGTGAGCCCTTGGGGCTTCTGCTCCCTTTCTCTGTCAGAAGTGGAAAGGCTTTTGCACAATTCACCTCAGTGTTTTTTTAAGAATGGAAGTACATCAGCTGATAGAGTAGAGCTGTAGTCAAGTGGGCAGAGTAGCTATTCTTAAAGGATCTAAGAAGCACTGGGAAGATAGTGTCTCCCTGTCACACTGGGGAGACCAATGGAGTCACATGGGGATCTGTGGGTCTGGGTGGATTGCAGAGGAGCTGTGGTCTGGGGTGTTAGAGTCCTTGAGGTATGAGAACCTTACTTGCCCAAGTGTGATTGCGTCTCCCATGCTGCCACAGCAGAAGTGAGTGGGCTTCTCGACTGCCTGCTCTAGATCTTGAAGAGAAATGCAAATCAGTTCTCCTCAGGAAGGTTAGGTACCTTCTGCAGGTCTCATGGCAGGCAGGGGGGAGCCCAGGCTGATGCCCTTGCTCTGCCCAACCTGCTTCCTGCTGTGAGCATCCTTCGCTTTCTTCATTCTGCCATCAGCACTGTGGCCCCCGGTGGACTTTGCTGGGAAGCCAGGCAGGGATGCTGAGGGAGGCTAGACATTTACTCTCCTGGTTCTGGTCATGGTTTATATCCTTTGTATATTAACTGTTCACCAAAGACTCAGGGGTAGAGGCTTGTCAGCCTGTGATACTTTTGGGAAGTTCTGGGGATCTTAGGAAGGAGGAGGGAGTTAGGGGAGGAAGTGAGGTCATTGGGGGCCTGTCTTTGTTGGGGATATTGGTACTCTGGTCCCCTCCTCTTGCTTTGCTTCTCAACTCTCCTCTAGCAGCACACTATCCACATGGTGCTCTGCCTCACTCAGTCCCAAAGCAGCAGAGTCACCCAGGTGTGGCCCAAGATCTCTGAAACTATGAGCAAAAGCCACCTTCTAACTTGGCTTTCTTACAGATTTTGTTGTTGTTGTTGTAGCAGCGGTGGGAAGGTGGGAAGCTGACTACCATAAATCCCTCCCTGGGAGGTGCTCAGCCTCCATCCTCCATCCTCCAGCCCCCAGCCGCTTGCTCCTGTGGCTTTCGGTAGCTCCTCCCCATCTCTCTGGGCTTAGGGTAGGGGTGGTCCCTGTTGGTGTCAGCCCTGCGTCTACAGTCTACATTCCTTTGTTCTTTTCCTGTGCTCAGCACACTTCTGTACTGTTTTCTTTGTAAGTTAACTTTCTTAGATTGCCTTGCTTACCGTCTGTCTCCTCTTGGGACCTGTAGTGCTGCCCTTCCCCACTAAAGGTGCCGTGTGCAAAAGACACTTTGAGATTCAGCACCAAGCACATGCATGGTGAAGCTGGTGGGGCTTTAGCTATCAGGGACTGTAAATCACGAGACATCTTTTTCACTGGACATTGTAAGAGGAGATGGGGGCACAGGAAGATGATGAGATGGGAAAATGATGAGACTGATAATGGATACAATCCAACCAAATTTCTCTGGCTGCCCTTAGTTTCTGCTTCCAGCATTAGTGGAATTGATTGCTTGCTTTCAGGTTTGTACCTGGGCTTCTGTGTTCAAATTGAGCTGTTTTGCCTCAAGCTGGAAAGCCCATTTTCATATTCATTAATCAACATTCTAAAATTAGATAGGAATATCTTGTAATTTCTTTCCAGGCACGTGCTTATAGAAATGACTTATTGGAGCGCAATCCATATGTTTTTTAAACAATGCCTTCCTCATATAATGTAGAACAGAGTATGAATTTTCACAATCAATTTCTTGGTCAATAAGGTAAGGCTGTAAAAGAGTTAGGAGGCATGCTTGGCTGCAGAATTGAACAGTCTTTTCTCAGAGCAGAATTCAACACAGCTCCTAGTATATGGGAGCCTGTGGCCACAAGCAGGACACAGACCATAGGAGCAGGGGAGGTAGACTGTGGGGTTTTAAACTCTGAGACCTTACCTTTAAAGCATTGGCTTCTGACATCCTTGGAGGTAGGCTTGTTCACCTGTAAAAGACAATGTGGCATCATTAGCTTCAACTGATCATGCCACAATCAGGTGTCCAGCTACTCTGTATTATGGCTAGAGTCCTCAGCATAAATACATATGTCCCTGGGCCTACTGATCTCTGAGACTGCTGTGTGTACATGGCCAGCGGTTGCTAAACATCTGTGAGTATGTGGATTACCACCAGAGAAGACCTTGGTGACCCCAGTGCTATTTGCCATAACATCCAAGGTTTGAAATCCACTTTGCCTCTTTCTTCTGTGAAGGCTTGGCACCCAGGGTCTTAATGGTCTCAGCTTTCACGTCTTTATGATAGAGAAAATAAATAGCCAGTGTACGCCACTGGATTATAATGAAGACCAGTGTACATGGCCAGAGTGGGCTAGCATAGTGGAGTGTTACCTTTAGTGACAGCTCAAGTAATGTCATTTCATTTCTGTCATGGACCAGCTGTGAGGGCATGGTGACTCACTCAGCCCTGTTCTGTTAAATTAAGGTGGAAAAAAAAAAAACCAAACAAAAAACATTGCTTCCTTGTCAGGATGGTGTGTGTGTGTGTGTGTGTGTGTGTGTGTGTGTGTGTGTGTGTGTGAGTGTGTATGATGATATGGAGCTCCCAGAATGTGAGGCATCACTCTGACACAGCACAACAGTAGTGTCATCGCTGGGGGCATAAAGGACTGTTAATGACAATGGTATTAGAAGAAATGAGGGAAGATGATGGATGATAAAGGGCCAAGGCCTTGGAAAGACCTGCCCAGCCAGCACTGGGACCTTAGTATTTGTCTTTACAAATGCTGACTGAGCTGAGCAAGGTGCCTGAGGAGGTCTGAATCTACTGAGCCCCAGTCCTTACACTTGGCGAGGCTACCATTCTGCAGTTCAGTGTGGTTGGGACCCAGTGGTGGCTGGGTTTTTCTGTGACCCTATATGCCTTCATAGAGCCGTCAGCTTCCAGTCTTGGAGAGCAGCTGCGAGAGGGCTTTTGAATGTTCTTTCTGCAGCCTCAGCTTTCTGACTGTGTGAGTTGACCATTCACCTCTCTGCCCACGCCCCATCACCAGCCTGCTTAGGCCAGCAGGGAAGGCTCTCTCCACTGTACACAGGCTTTGTATGTTTAGGGTTTCAGGGTGGGGTCTCCTCACTGTCCCTGCCTGTGTAAGGTTTTGGTGACATCTGATGGTGAGTGTGAGTGTGCAATCATGTCAAGCATGTCAGTATGTGTGTGTGTGTTATAATGGATTGATGTGTATGTAGTGTGTGTATGTGTGTATAGTATGTTGTGCTAGTGTGTGTTAAATATTGATGTGTGTTTGTGTGTCTATGTGTGTGTAGTATGATGTATATTGGTGTGTGTATTTGTGTGTGTATACTGTGTCTATGTGCATGTAGCATGGTGTATGTTAGTGTATGTGTTTGTGTGTGTGTAGTGTGTCTATGTGTGTATAGTATGGTATGTGTGTTTTTATGTGTGTAGTGTATCTATGTGTGTGTAGTATGGTGTGTGAGTTTTTTGTGTGTAGTGTGTCTATGTGTGTGTAGTGTGGTGTGTATTGGTGTGTATATAGTATATATATGTGTGTGTGGTATGGTGTGTGTGTTGGTGTATGTGTATATGTGTATGTGTGGTATGGTGTGTTTTATGGTGTATTGGTGTATGTGTAGTGTGTGTGTATGATACGGTCTGTGTTATGATGTTTTGGTGTGTGTGTAGTGTGTATACATGTGTGTAGTATGGTGTGAATGTTGATGTGTGCGTAGTTTGTATATGCATGTGTGTTATGGTTTATGGTGATATATTGTGATATTGTGTGTGTGGTGTGTTTTCCCTTGGACAATGCAGTATCCACTCTTTGCTTTAACAACTAAAAATGTCTGTAGTCTGAGCCAAATGTCCTGAGGGGCAAAATCTCCCTGTTGAGAACTACTGATTACAACGCATATAATAACTATGGGTGAACAACTGCTTTACACACTTCTAGATGTCAAGACCACCATCTCTTGTCACTGCTTCCTTCCTTAGACTATGTGGTCCTCTGCTAGATTGTGGGTGCCTACTCACTTCTACGCTTCCATGTTGAGCAGAGTGTTGGGTATACCATAAGTGCTTACTAGTGAAATACTAGTCTAAGGCAACATAGTTAAAATTGTCCCAAGAAACTGAGATAAGAAAAGCCTTCCATAAGGGTTATTGAAGATCCAGTAGACAGATAGTTTAATCTCAAAACTAATAAGAAGCAGCTCCTAGAAATAAGGTTGTTAATGAAAAAGCTAATCTACTTGCCACAAAGAGTTCCTTACTTCATCACGGATGGCTAAAGTAAAACTATCTGAGCCGGGCCAAGGCCTTACTTAATTTATCAGAAAGTTTCTCTCCTGGCAACCCTTTGTCCTTGCCTGTCCTCTCACCCGGCTCAGCTGATTTACAGTGATGGGATCATGGTTCTGCTGTGAAGTGACCTGACAGAAAGAAGAAACTGAGGCAAGCAGAGGTGTGGACTGTAAGACACTCAGATTCTTCCACGGCTGGGTTTAGACAGGGTCTTGTGTAAGCATACAAAGGCTTACAGATGATCTGTTATGTCAGCACAAGACAGGCTAGTGTGTGGCCAATATCAAGAGAACCAGCAAGTCTAATGAGCAGAGGGGACATGCCACCAGGAGAGTTGGTGGGATATGCAGCAGCATGCTCCCATCAATAGTGTTATGGGATAAGAATCTAACAGTGAGATTCCTCTTCATAGAAAACCCATGAGTACACCAGTGCCATCCAGTTTTGTTGAGACTTCCTTGAGTTTGGGTATGGTTCTGTAGAACTTCTGGAAGGGCACACACAGACACGATTTTTACATGTGCCTTAAGTCTTTAAAACGTTCTCATTAAGTGTTGAGCACATTAACCAAAATTCTGCAGGGGGAAATGCATAGCTGTACAACTTATGTGGATAAGCTCTTGCTCACCACATTGCAACTTATTTTGTGAGTGGATTCAGTGAGAAGAGAGGAGTCAGGTCATGTTAATGCAAATAATAGTCTGTGTATGATTCTGTCTCTATAGGGAATAGTGACCTGAAATGTGTCAGAATATTATCACCAATGACATGCAGACCAAAGGGGTAGGTCTTCTTTATTTTTATGGATATATATTATATATAATTTATATATAATTTGTATATATTTTTATTTGACTTTTTAGACAAGGTTTCTCTGTGTAGCCTTAGCTGTCCTAAAACGCAATCTGTGGACCAGGCTGGCCTCGAACTCAAAACTCAGAGATCTGCATGGCTCTGCTTCCTGAGTGCTGGGAGTAAAGAGCCTACATTGGCTTTTATTGTGTGTACACACACACACACACACACACACACACACACACACACACATACATATACACACACAGATATACATATATATATACATATACACATACATACATATATATATATATATATATATATATATATATATATATATATATATACACACACATATACACACACACACATATATGTGTATGTATATATATAAAACATTTTATTTAAACAAAATACGTATGTGTCTAGCACATTTTCATTTACAGGATATTTCCATAAAATTATCTGCGATTTCTCTTGATACCCTTTTAGGCCAGCACATAGAATGTTCCTATCCTGTTTGTACAGGTATTGCAGAGGTTTGATGATCACGAGACACTTCTCACTGCTCAGGTTAACAGTTGGCAATGCTGGGCTGAGAATCTTGGCAAAATGACGTTACTATCGGAAAGATTTGTGTACTAATTCAGGGTCTGAAGAATGCAATGATAATTAGATAAGGTGTAAATTCTTTAGCCTGCTGCCTGACTCATAGTAAGTCTCTAGCAAATGTAAAGTTTTGTTCCTGCTAGACTCCTCTAAAGGCCTAAGAGCCCATAAGTCACACAATTGAGCTCCCCTAAGCCTCCCCTGACTGGGTCATCTGTTATGATGCTGCGTGGCAGGAGATGGGGTGGGGGGCATATGTATGTGAGCTAGGTAGTGCCCTCCATGCCAGGCTCTCAGGGAGCCTTTTACTCACTTCTTCCTGCTGCGTCATCCTCACGTCCCTGGTTTGCCTCTCAGTGGAGACAGAAGCCTTGGGAGGTAACAGAAGGGGAGCCTCCATCGTATCCTTGAAATAGCGTGTGTCTGTGGAAAAAGAAAGCTGGCAAGCTTGTAACTTGGAAGCTGGCTAGATCTGGCACCTTGCAGCTCATAAAGTATTCACACATCCTCACACTCATGGGGTCATCAAAGCTCAGGTGCCAGGCAAACGCTTCTCTTGGGGGGTGGGTTTCAGGGAGGAGGGCAGAAGACAGGCAAATTTTATTTTAATATATCATATGGCGCTCTCAAGAGTGAGGGTGGGCAAAGACCAAAGGGACTATTGTGGAAGAAAGAAAACACTCTCTAGTGTATAGTGTGACTGGAGCATTCACCATGGAGGAAGAAAATTCTCTCACAGAGGCAAACCATCCCACCTGAACCTGCCAGACCAGGAAGCTGAGGTTCATTGTAGACCTGCTTGTTTTCATTCACAGCAATCCTACCAAGGATGGCCTGACTACCCTTCAGTGTTTCCACACCTGAGAAATACTACCAGCTCTTGAAGATTAATGTTTTACCTCTCTCTCTCTCTCTCTCTCTCTCTCTCTCTCTCTCTCTCTCTCTCTCTCTCTCTCCCTCCCTCCCTCTCTTCTATCTATCAGTTTTGTTTCAGACAGGGTCTTATACCATGGCTCAGGCTGGGCTGGAACTCACTATATGGCTCAGGCTGGTCTCAAACTTGTGGCCATTCTCTTGCTTCAGCCTCCTGGGTGTAACTATGGAAACAAACTTCTGCCCCTGGAGCTCATCACCAAACCCCTCCCACCTCTTTATTCTACTATTCTCTTATGCCCTTTTCTGTTGTCTATCTCTATAATGGTGACCACTGCAATGTATTCAGTCAGTGTTTTTGAGTACTGAATACAATGTAATCATTATCATTATATTATCAATATTGTTATTGTTTGGAGTCAAGGAATCACCATGCAGCTCAAGCAGGCCTTGACCTTGGGATCCTCCTGCCTACCATCTGAAGTGCAGCAGTTAAGGATGTGTATGACTTTACCAGTTCATCATCTCTTACAGAATAGCTCCCCCTAAAGACATTTCTACAGATTCATGTCTGTGAGCCAGGCCTTCAGAAATCTCGTGTGGCTCCTCTTTCCCTTTACAGAGGCATGGAGAACCTGCTGACACTGCCCAGGTGGAAAAAGGCCAGAGTGGGTACAAAGCCAGTGTCCTTCCCTCCTGGTGAGTGGGACTTTCGTACTGGATCCATTTGTAGGCTGGCAACCTTCAGAGCGAATCAACTGAGTTAAAGTTTTCTCTTTCCCTGCTCTCCCCACCAGTCAGACTCTAACCTCACACATCTCACATTCCTGTCTTCCTGTCTGTCCATCTCTCCCGTGTTCCCAGCACAGGGACAGGCAGGCCTAAGGCTCAAGCAGAACTCTGCCTTGACCATGGTAGTTAGCAGGAACAGAGTTCGACTCCGTATGTCATTCATACCATCTTCAGAGAAGCTCTCTGAGGTTGGCTCTACTGTGGAGCCTGTATTCAGATGAAAATCTGAGCTCTAGAGTGAGTCTGCAATCACTATGCGACACTGTGCATGGGCATGTCTCTTCGGAGTCCCAGAGTACCTGCGTATTCCGATTCCTGGATAGGTCTGGCTGGTAAAATTTTCATTGATGGCCACGCCTTCAGCAGCTGGAACTCAGGATCTTCGTAGTCGTTGTTACTGTTGCAGTTTTCTCCATCTGGGAGCCCAGCCAAGTTCCTTCTCTAAGTGGGTGGAACACTGGAGTAAGTCCAAGGGAGGGACCATGTGGACAAAGGCGGCATGTCTCATTGCTACCTTAGGGAGCAATGATGACTTTTTTGCAGCAGGCATTAAGATTCTGGGGTCTAGAATCTTACCTAGAAATGTAATTCTTGTGATAGGGAGACTTCTAAAGATGTCTTCCAAATACCCTTATCTCTTTGATCACTCAATCAAAGACCTATCTTGCTCTGCTGAGAGGGAATAGGGCAACCATAAGTTGTTAATGAACTGACTTTCAAACACAGAGGATTCTGGGTCATCTCAGTGGGCTCAGGAAACACTGAGCCCCAGAAAGCAAGAGGGAGACTGTCAGTGCAGTGGTGTCGTATGTGGAAAATCAAGGACCAGTGAAAGCGAGTACAGCTCAAAGGTGTAAAAAGTTTGGCAAGGGTCAATCTCATTCAAGGTTCAGTTTGCTTCTATGCAATGGTAATAGTGATTAGCTTTTCTATAAACGACTGATAACAATTTGGCAATAGAAAAGAAAAGAAAGACAGGAACATATGAAGAACAACAAAACGCTTGAGTACACTGCCCCAGAGAAGTGAATCTTGTGCTAAAAAATCCGAAGGCACGCTGTTGAAGATCAAGGTCATGTAAGAAGATGTTAGTAATTGAGAAGACGCTCACTCACTGTTCATTGATTGGAGCCTTAATGTTGTTAAAATAGAATGTGTTAAAAATTGATGGACATATTCAGTAGGATTCATATACGAATCCAAGCTGTGTTTCTCAGGAAATGACAGAAATGTTTATAAAATTCGACAGGCAGATACTCAAATTCCTATGATAATGCCACCCTTGCCCTAGTCACATCATGCACCAAGGGAAGGACACAGAAGATGCCTGTGATCCTTACCAACCCTTTGGCACCTTGGGTTTGGAATTCTGGTTTCCAGGGCTGAGGTACAATCAGGTCAATGACAATGGTCTGGATTCAAGGCTAGCCTGAGCCATGGCATTTTGCTAGGCTAGCCCAAGTAGGCTAACAGGTGCCCTCACTATAGGTCTGGGTCTGAAGCCTGTGGATGGCAGGAAGGGGGAACCAAGTCCCACATAAATTCTCAGTTGAGTGTGCACCTTCAGGTTGGGTCTGCAGCCAGCAGCTGCTCTGTGTAAGCAGGGACCTGGCATTCATGATGCATAGCCACCAGGAGTCACTATAACTCCCTGGATCTCAGAATGCCCAACTTTACCTAGAACAAACATTCGTCTTCATTTGAACCTAATGGAGAAATCCGGGTGACAGGATGGAATCACGTCTGTAAATGCTGACTACTTTAGAGGTCTAAGGACTGCTGAACAGTGCCAAGAATACCAAAGGTATTTAAAGGTATTCAAAGGTGTCAGAAACATCTGTTTCATGCACATTCCCCAGGAGGTACCTCAAAATAAGGAAGTTGCTTCTTTATTTTATGAATACAGGGACTGACATTGGTAACTTCCCAAAGTCACACAGGTTGTAGGTGGGCAGTATTCTTCCAACACCTCCTCCCAACCCAGCATCGGAATTAAGAATTATTTTTGTATCTCAAGATGAAGTGTGGAGAATCCAGGGCATTGCAGAGATGGATCACTAACCAGTCAGCTCAATGAGAGATGGATAGTGTGATCCTGAGCTTCGATCCTACCCCTGTAGAGAGAATTCTACTTCACAGATAGGGCAACCTTGGAACTCTTTTTTTGATTCTTAATATTTTATAGTCAAGGGTTAAAAAAAAAGTATAAAGTTGAAGTTGTTGCTTTACAGCCCTGACTGTATCTGTGGCTTTCCATAGTATATTCCTGATATATGGTTGGTAAATAGAGTCATAGATTTTAATTAGGCTGAGGATATAATTATTCCTAAGGGTGTGATTTAAAATATTTATGTTGTAATTTGTCTAGTTATTAGGGTCCAGTTTAATTTACTTTTGGGTTAGATGGTCAGATGCATACTCCTATGGGTAAGTAGAGCAATTAATTACAGCTATACATGCTTATCAAATGGGGAAGCAGAAGTAAGAGCACTTATGCACAAAACTCCTCTCAGTCAGGGTTCTGACTAATGCTCTGACTGGCAATGTCATAGACTGAGGGAGGAGCCAGCCTGCCTGGCCGCACTCTCAGTTATCTCTGGAAAGGTAGAGAGAAGTCACAGGGAAGCCCAGTTTCCAGGTAGGCAACAGGGCAAGAGAGACTTGCCAGGCTCATGAGCGGAAGAATCTCTGGGCTCCCGTCTAGCTCAGAGCAAGGTATAGAACATGGCTTAGTAAGCAGTGCTCTCCACAGGAAAGCTGGGAGATGGGGTGAGTCAAGTGTTAACTTCTCAGCGTGCTAGTCCACATATCCAACAAGTGCTTCCCAAGGATAGCCCAGTCAAGGACAGGTGTGAGCTGAGGAGTCAGGTCAGTTACCAAGATCAGCTTTGACAGATCCTCTGGTGCCCAAGCCAGAGCAGAGTAGAAGACCAGAGCTTGCTCACCCATAGGGAAGGAGCTAAGTCTCTAGGTACAGAGCTGCATGGCAGCACTGGAGCTGTTCCTCAGAGTGCAGGCAGCACCACCACGCAGTTGGCCTTCCTGTTGGGTCTTCAGAGATAAACTAGGCTACGAGGGACATTTTGGTTGGGAGAGTATTGGTGACAGCGTGGATTGTGCCACTATGCCCTAGACCTGAGTTGTAGAGGCCATTCTCTGACCACAGGGAGGAGATTTCATTTCCCTGATGCAGACGGAGGTGACTAAACCAGCTTATTTGGCTGGAGGTGGAGAGGACATATAAAGATTCTTGGACCTTAGAAACTTTCCTCTGATTGCCGGTGGCTTCTGTGAGGCAGAGGCAAGTGCTCAGAGTTTAGTGGAACTCTGAATGATTGACAGGGTTTTCCCAATATACACAGTGCAGGGACAGGTGGGCATAGGCTCCAGGGTCACACCTGGAACTGTTAGTGGAGTGAGAGCAAGCTGGCTCGTGGGCACAATGGCTAGAAGAGGCCAAAGGGCATCTTTGTGTCCGGTAAGCTACTTCTAGTATTTTCCAGGGAAAGCTTGGGACCTGCTAGAAGAGCCAAGGACATGAGCTGGAGTCAATTTGACATTTCACCCTTCGGCTAGTGTTTCTGGGGGCAAGAGGGGGCAGAAAGGCTGCTGTCACCCAGGAATGAAGAGAGTGTTCACTGAATTTGAACTCACTGCCACAGGAGTGACCGCAAACAGCCTGGCTTCCTGTTTCCTGAGAGGGGTTGGATTTAAATATAACAATTTACATTTACATTTGTTATTATCCATTACATGTCTTCCTCAGGAGTCCAAACCCCAGGTCTGATATTTATTTTACTCATGAGCCATTATGTAAAAACAAATGTTGTATATGTGTGTGTGCATGTGTCTGTGTACACATTCATGTACATGTGCGTACGTGTGCTCATGGGTAAGGCTCCATAGCTTTAATTAAAAATTTAAAGGCATATTTCAAACAGAAAGAAGCCATTTTTTCAGATATCATCTATAGCCATACAAAATATGTAAATTATATGAATAAATAATTTAACATAATTACTTATAATGTTTGATATTTGGGTTAATGTGTTGAATTTTAATCTTTTTCTTTAGTTGTTAAAATTCTGGCCAGTGCTTCTAGTAGCTTCACGAGATGCTCACATGTTCAGTAGTTTCAATATTATCGAATGTTTAGTGTGATTTCAACATGCTATTATTTAGACTATGTTGCAAAATATCAGTGAGTTTGTTGAAATATTGATTTGAAATGTATACTGCTTCTTTGTTTTAAACTCTCAAACATGAAGTTTTAGGACTAAAAAAAAAGAGGATATTTTTATAGTATTAAGTGAACATCATTGTGAAATTTCCTTCCAAATGTTTGTTTCATTTTAAAATTTCACCATGAATGTTGTAAAGCACACATCTGGAGATACATGCACCAGACCTGTCCTGTGTATTAGTATTTTTTATTTCTGTCAGCTGTAGCAAAAAGACTGTGAGATTTAGAACACAGGCTGAAAGGCGGTTTTCCCTATCAGGAGAATGTGCCTCTTACAAGAATTGTTTCTTTCTTTTAAATTCATTGTGTGACATAATAAAGAAGCCCAGACAAGAACACTTACTTTGTAAGGGTCAGAGACTGACAGTTATAGAACACAGCAGACTTACGTGATCCGGAAGTGGTTCCAGAACCGTCCGACACCGCCCTGCAAGAAAACACAGATCACGTGTCACTACAAACCCTGGACCAGCTCACAGCATCAGAAGCTGGACCTTCATTTCCTCTAGGAATCCTGCGTGCATTTCAGCTCATTTTTGTGACCCCAGTACTTGTCTCATATCTCATATTTTAGCTCAGGTAGAACAGAGTATAGAAAAAGAATACAGAAATCAACCCCCAACTCAGGCTGACTAGGGAGGCAAGAAACTCTCACTTCTCATAGCAGGTCGGCATTCTCCGGGAAATAGAATTAAATGCCAGGCGCAGTGGCACACCCCTGGAATCTCAACACTTAGGAGGGAAGGTGGAGGCAGGAGGATCACAAATTCAAGGTTGCTTAGTATGACCCCGTTGTAAGAAACAAAATCGTGGCGTGTGAAAGCACTGGGAGTATTGAGCACACACCTGGGACAGTCTGCATTACCGAGAAAACAGCAGCAAGCAGGGCTGAGGAGTTGGCTCAGACTGTAGACTGTGCCTCCCTGGCCTGAAGACCTAACTGGGAGTCCTAGAATCAGTATAACAAAAAGCCTTGCGTGGTGATGGCTGCTTGCAATTCCAGCGCCCAGGGGTGCGGTGGGGTTGGGGGTTGGGGGATGGGAGATGTCGGGGTGGGCGTTGAGACGAGCAGATCTTGGGAGCATGTTGACCAGTCAGCCTACTTTGCTTGGTAAGTTTCAGGCCAGCAAGAGACCCTGTTTCAACAACACAACACAAACGAAACAAAGCAAAATGGTAGATGCATTCCGAGGAGTCTGTCTTCTGGATCCCACAAACAGGAGCACACATGCGAACTCAAGCATGCCCTCCTCACACTGCCCAAACTAGAAAACAAATCAACAAACGGATGAAAAAACAGGAGTTGGAAGGGGAGTTTGGTGGAGCACCTGCCCCTGCAGTCAGGACCAGGCAGCTGAGGAGGAGGCCTGCAAGCCGCAAGCCGCAGGGCTCCTTTAAAGAGCTCTGACAGCACCTGCCTCCTCCAGGGCAGGCAACTACTTTGTGGGCGGAGCTTCCCAGCTCCAGGCACGCCCCAACATCCAGAAATCGAGCCACTGCGCTTTTGTTAGACCAGTAGAGTTGAGGCTTCTCTCAGCTCCCCAGTTTGGACTCATTTACGAAAACGGCTTAGATGGCGCAGCCCACTCAGTACACTGTTCTAAAATTTCCTTCTAGATTATACGAAACCTCCCAGGAACTGCTCATATGGGTGGGGAGTCTGGTTCCTCGCAGACTGGATGCTCCTTAGCTGTGTGGTAGTTTTGTAGGCATTAGTCTTGGTTGAGGAATGTAAAGGAAAAAAATACATTTTTAAGACCTCATATTTTTATTAGCATACATGGGAGACATTTCCTTTAGGCTTTAAGAAGCTATAAGCGTCTTAGCAACGAGTCCACTTTGATCCAATGGCAAGCATCGTTTCTAAGAATGCATGCTCTTCCCTTTTCTTTTGGCTGCTAGGAACTTTAGGACTCCTTGTGTATGGTCATCCTGCTACTGTCCCCACAGAGCACAGACCCAGTATTCCTAGGTCTCCCAAATGTCCATGTCAAGTCCCCTCTGTGCCTGCCTGTGTGTGACTCACCTGTAACTGTCACACACCCTTAGTTGGCTTCCTGTGCTAAGTATCCATTGCTACCTGATGTCCTTGCTTCCTGGAGCTTCCATCTTCCACTTTCGACCATGCAGGCCTCATCCGTCTCACTAGATCATTCAGCACTCATTTTCGATCTCCTCCAGAAAAGAGGCAAGCATCGGATGAATTCCTTGTTGGGAGTCTACACTGGAGGACTGCGGTGTCTCCATGTTCCAGATTCTCTAAATGTGCTCCCACTGGGACAGAGTTTTAATACATAATTTGGAGCATGGTCCTAAAGATGTACACCCATGGGCTGGAGAGATGGCTCAGCAGTTAAGAGCACTGACTGCTCCTCCAGAGGTCCTGAGTTCAATTCCCAGCAACCACATGGCGGCTCACAACCATCTGTAATGGGGTCTGATGCCCTCTTCTGGTGTGTCTGAAGAGAGCAATGATGGTGTACTCATGTGCATAAAATAAGTAAATGAATCTTAAAAGAAAAAGAAGTACACCCATTTATGTCCCCTTGAGACTGGATGGATAGTCTAGGTTCCCTGAGTTGGCCCTGGAGCCATCTTGCTTTCCTTTTCACCCTATCCAGCTCTTCCTGGGTAAATCTATTAGCTATTCTTGCTGTGATACACACTGTTGAAACACTGCTTGTGGGAGGAAAAGATTTAGTTCATCTTATAGCTCGTAGCCTATGTGAAGGGAAGTCCGAGCAGCACCCCAAGGCAGGACTTGCAGCAGAGGAGTGCTGGCTAAATGGCTTGCACCAGGCTCATGGTCAGTTACCTTTCTTAGACCTCCCGAGACCACTGAATGAGGGGTGGCATCGCCCGCGGTGGGCTGGCCTCTCACACATCAATCATTCATCAAGCAAATGCACTACGGGGTTTGCCCAACAGGCCAGTCTGAGAGACGCATTTCCTCCATTGTGTTTCCATCTTTCCTGATGACTCTAGTTTGTGTCAAGTTGAAAAAAAAAATCCCGAACAGTACAATTCTAAGTCCAGGTCAGCTCCTCAGAGCTCTGCCTCAGACTGGCCTCGCATTCTCAGCTTCCCTGTTTGTCTCTTTGTAGTCTAATTTTAGCAAGAACCCTACCAAGGGCCGGGGCGTGGTGGCGCACGCCTTTAATCCCAGCACTCAGGAGGCAGAGGCAGGCGGATTTCTGAGTTCAAGGCCAGCCTGGTCTACAGAGTGAGTTCTAGGACAGCCAGGGCTATACAGAGAAACGCTGTCTCGAAACAAACAAACAAACAAACAAACAAACAAACAAAACCAAAAACAAAAACAAAAGAACCCTACCAAGTCTGTCTGGCCAGAACCCCCTTCCGTGTCTCATCACCAATGATATCTAGTTGGGGTCTACATCTTTGACCATCTCCCAGGGGACATCTCTTTCCTTTGCTTGCCTTCCGTGAGAATCCTGTTAGGGCTCTTTTATCCCAAATGTTTCTTCTTAGTGACTTTCCATCGTTGCCCCGACCCTGAACATGGGCTGTGGATTCCCTTTGTTGTTGTTGTATTCATACTGAAGCCACTCCCTCTCTCTCCACTGACCACCCCCTTCACTGTAATCCCTCTTCTGAGGTGGAGACAGTCAGCGATTGCTTCTTTAAAGCTATTTAAAGGCTGCCTCCCTCCTGCACCCCTACCCTGCTCTTCTCCCTGGACTCCACACAGCAGACTGTTTTCTCCTCGCTACAGCACCCCCTGCATTGGCATCAATAACACAGTGCATCTTGTCTCTCTGTCTAGAACATGCCCCTCCCTCAGCTTCGCCCATGCCTACATCCTTTCTGATTCTCAGATCCCCTTTAGAACATCATCTCCCCTGGTGACACCTCTGGCCACCAACCTCAGTTGCTAAGTCAAAGAGCAGAGGTCCACTCTGCTTCCTCACCCCTGCTCATTGGATGACCCTGCAGACTCCCCATGCCTCATTTCCCATCTTAGTGGATGCTCCCACTGGGCACACTTCCTAGCAGCTTAGGCACTGGCAGGGCACAGTATGTGTTGTATCTTCGGGGATTCGGTGAGTGAGATAAATGTCCTTGGCTTGCTGGGTCCTGCATATGACAGTTTTGCTTCAGCTAGTGGCAGAGACAGGGATAGCAGGCCCCAAGGTCCTGAGGTACCTAGGAAGGCGTTGGGTAAAGGTGCATTCACATCAAGTTGGGATGTGAACAATAAAGCTGCCTTGTTTTTCTCTCACTCTGACATTTGTAGTCCATTCGCTATAGAAGTGAGTCCTGACTAATTAATACACCCCTTTTTTCATTAGCTCATAACACCCAGGAATGAAGCCAGGAGATACATTTTATAGGTTCAGATCATGGCGCCTGCCCCTTGATAACACCTATAGCCCAGCATGACACAGAGACTGGTTGGTGGTTTACAGCAAATGGCACACCACATGAAGAGTCATGTTGTATATAGCATGTGGCCCAGTGGAAATTCCCTAGAACAGGGGCCAGTGACAGACTGACAGACTTCCAGGATCTCAAGTACACAGACCGTGGCCTCCTTCATTGACAGATAAGCTTGGATTTCACCCTTCCTCTAGCCAGGCCCCAGATCTCCACTACAGTGGTTCATTTTCTTTGGAACTCAAGCATTGACTGATCCTGTAGTTTAGACTGTGAGTGCCTATGGTTCATGTGTGTGTGTGTGTGTGTGCGCGCGCGCGCACCCACATATATGTGTGTATGTGTTAATGAAGTCTTTCTGAGGTGGGGCCTAGTCATTGGACATATGCCTTTGGAAGGGATTTTGGGACCCAGCCCCTATCCTTTCTCTCTTTGCTTCTGTGCTGACAAGAGACAAGTTGCTTTGATTCACAACATGCTCCCATCATGAAGGTCCTTCTCGCCACAGATCTAGTGCAATAGAGACAACTGACCAAGTACTGAACTCTCTGAAGCTAAGAGCCCAGACAGACCTTTCTCATCTTACGCTAATTGTCTCAGATACTTTGTCAGAGTGTCCAGAAGCTGACATGGCTGGCTTAGGGAGGAAAATAACCGAGGAAGGAAGTTGTTTAGTAATCTTCCACATTGGCTCACCGATGTGAGGGGTGCCACGAGGGGAGTTACCCATCACCCACAGGCCCCGATCAGCTCCAGGAAACACCTGACTTCTGTGTGCCCCTCAAGGAAAACATCCTTTCACAGAGAACATTTTTTTTTGTTAAGTTGTTTTTAAGAGGGATGTGAAGATGAATTTGTGTGGTGTAAGGCCCAGGGGTCTGCAGGGGACAACGACCTCAGCCCCACAGGCATCAACTTCCACGACTGACCTCTTGCTTCCAGAAGCAGGGTCAATGACGATGAAGGCACACGACCAACACCTTTCAAGGTTGTCCATGGCACGTGGTGTAGATCAGGTGTTTAAGCAATGAGAAATGAAAGAAAAGAAGGGGGCGGGGATTGACCAAAGGCAGGGCCCTCTGTAAACCTGAGGAATGGGGTCTACTTTTTGTACAACTTTCCAAGGTGCCATTCTTTCAACTTGGAGAACTAATGATGGAGAAGTTTCTGCCTTTGCAAGAATGCCAGGCAGTCCGTCAAGTTGGACGTAGAGACTCTGATTCTGTTCATGTGTAGATCATCCTGGAAGCACAGGTATCTGGAGCTGCAAGCCTGGTCCATCTTCTAAGTTATCCTGGTTGGTTGCCATGGAGATAGCTACTGGTGAGGCTGTTAAAAGCAGGTCCCCAGACAGGATATGCTATCTAATAAATAAAATGGGAGGCCTACAGAGCTTTAAAGCTGTCTCTTCCCTCAGGAAGCAGGGCTGTTAGCAGGTCTCAGACAGTTGCCTTATCCAAAAAGAAAAAAAAAAAAAAAAAGAAAAAGAAAAAAGAAAAAAAAAGAAAAAAAAAAAAAGAAAAAAGGTTTTTATTTCTGTTATGGGAGAGTCAGGTGATTGGAGAGCCGAGCAGGGCACAATGTTTTGGGTTGACTCCAGAGCCACAGGCTACTGGTTAGACTTACCCAGATATGTACTGAAAACCAAAGGCTCAGAGATGGCCTCTGTAAATCTCTGAATGTGACAGAGCAAAGGCATCTGGGATCTCCCTGGATCTACTTGCCACTTGAGGTCTGCTGGGTTGCTGGCTACATGGTGTTATCTGCGGCCACAAGTCCAAGTTCTGGTCAATGTGATTTAGGCAGCGAATCAACTCACAGCTGCCAGGAGCCTTTTTAAAGCTGTCACTCACTTTCTTACCTTCCTCTAGCTCTGGGGTGCACAGGCGTCATTATTGTGGGCTCATAGGGTTCAGGCCAACAATAAGCAATAAGATTGGAGGAACGTTTGGAACCACCAGGGCTCTCAGAAGCAGAGATCCCCACAGGCCTTAGGCAGGCTATTTCTGGATTTGCCTTATGTAAGCAAAGAGAAATATATAATAACTATTTCTCATGGCTGAGCCTCTGCTGAAGTTTTTACATGGCTTGCAGCCTTTAATGTTTTTAGCTCCTTGGAGATGTGAGCTTTGGAGTTTGCCAGTAACATAACCAGTGCCCCTAACCAAAGAAGGGAGAAAGGCAAAGATGTTTCAGTGGAGTTGCTAATGAGATGTTTTAGGTTCAAATACTCACCTGTCACTTTCTGACCATATGGGCTCAGGCAAATGCCCTCACTTTCAACCGTCGTTAACTGATGTTACCCTGTGGAAGGGCTCAACAGTGTATATATATATATATATATATATATATATATATATATATATATATATATAGCTGCTGAGATGTTTTAGTCTGTGTTATTCAGGTAGAAACTCACAGCTTCGAGACTGTGTGATTTCTTGGCTCAGTGCCCACAAACACTGTGCTATCATCTGTGTTTGTCTTTTCAAGTTCAGTCCGGTAGACAGGAGTTTCTCACTCAGCCCAAGCCTATATAGCCCTGTTGACCTTTCATAGAGATTCCTCAAGCCGGCTCCTCGGCAGTGAAGCTCAGGGATTAGTAGCCACTAACTTCTGGCGATCCCTTTGGTAAGGGCTGAAAGACTGAGGTTAAAGTTGTTTGCTGTACAACCGCCAGTGCATTTGGTGGGGTCGGGCTCTTCTCTACTGCCTTCTTGCCAGCCTATCTAATTTCTCTTGGGTCCAGTTAATCTTATTTATATGTGAGTACAATGAAATCAATCCTATAGCTAAAGCTACGCAAGGTTATAAGATGCCTGGCACACACCAGGGGGAGGGGGGGGAAGGAGGGAGAGAGAGAGAGAGAGAGAGGCTTTTCTGGGTCTTCTAGATTTATTTGCTCATCTGCAGCCCCTTTGATACCAAGAACTGACAATTCAGAAATCTCAAACAGTGAGAGGGAGCTCTCGCTGGAATCTGGGGCACAGACCCAATGTTCTCACCAGCATCCCCTGGAAAGTCATGCCCTTCCCTAAGTTTTCATCTCTTCATTTATAATGCACATTTCTTGGTTGGGTCTGTCAGACTTTAATGTTTTCTTTCTTTATTATTGTGGCTGTCCCATGGGCCAGGGATAAAACTGGCTGACTGCTCAGATAGACGAATGAATGAGTGGGAAGGAGAGGCAGCCCACCTACACGCCTGGGAGCTCTTCAGGAGTCCTGGACTAACACCGTGGCTGTCTAGACCACCGACAGCTCTTCAGGAGTCCTGGACTAACACCGTGGCTGTCTAGACCACCGACAGAAGCTTCTAGATTCTTGGAGCTTTCTTTCCTTTCTCTGTCTCAGCAAGTGGTTCTCTAAAGCACATTCTACAACTTCCTGCACTGGAGTTACCCTGGCAGAAGTGATGCTTTCTTGGATTCAGCAAAGGGCAGCCAAGCCTAATCCCCAGGTGGGCTGTTGGCTGTGGATTCTTCTGCTGTGTTTGAATTTTGGAGGCAACTCCACAAACCGCGTTTTGTGTTTCCAGGAATGTGGCAAGAGCCTCACTCCGGCTCAACTGTCATTTAAAAAAATTTTTTTCTTAATTTACATTTCAAATGCTATCCAGAAAGTTCCCTCTACCCTCCCCCCACCCACTCCCACTTCTTGGCCCTGGCATTCCCCTGTATTGGGGCATATACAGTTTGCAATACCAAGGGGCCTCTCTTCCCAATGATAGCCAACTATGCCATCTTCTGCTACATATGCAGCTAGAGACACGAGCTCTGGGGGTTCTGGTTAGTTCATATTGTTGTTCTGCCTATAGGGTTGCAGACCCCTTCAGCTCCTTGGGTACTTCCTCTAGTTTCTCCATTGTGGGCCCTGTGTTCCATCATATGAGTGAGCATCTACTTCTGTATTTGCCAGGTACTGGCATAGCCTCATATGAGACACTTATATCAGGGTCCCTTCAGCAAACTCTTGCTGTCCTATCAAGAAGGAAGACCAGTGTGTAGATACTTCATTCCTCCTTAGAATAGGGAACAAAATACCCATGAAAGGAGTTACAGAGACAAAGTTTGGAGCTAAGACGAAAGGATGACCTACTATGTTTTTAACGAAAACATAAAGAAAACATAGGGCAAACAAAGGGGGAAATGCAAGCACCATAAAAAACCTAGGGGTGTGTGGCTCTCTTGAGAGGGCCATTCTCCTGTGTGAACCTTCATGGGTGTCCTTGGTTACTTCAAGTCCATCAAAGTGTTTCAGACAGTCCAGTGGTCTGTGATAGCACCTATGTCTGGGCCATTAAATGTCTCCCTCCAGAGACTACCCCACCCGGGGATCCATCCCATAATCAGTCAACTGTCTTCTTGATTTATTCCTATCCACTAGTGTTCTGAAGTTTGGGGAGAATAGGGTTAATATCCTGCTCATTTAGCAGTTGCTGCAATGCATAGAATCAGCCAGCAGAGGACACTAGAGGCCCACATATTTTGTACCTGCTGGTTTGGCTCCCAGTCTTAAAAATCCTTATTACTTTTTCTTTTTAAAGTAGGGGGAATATGAACCTTTAACTCTGGTTACCTTAGAAAACGAGAATAAAAAAAACCCAAATGTTTCCCCCAAAAGAAATTTCTTGTGTCTTTAATAGAATCAACAAATATCTTACCTTCCCTCAACCCCAAGCCTATAGAGACTTAGGACAGAGGGACACATTTTCCAAATAAGGTAGTCACTTGTCCACAATTTCATTTCTTAGGCACTGGAAGGAGATAACCCACACGTTCATCTTGTTGGACAATGTAGCACATGCATGCCACTGAAGGGGCAGCTACATTGACCATCAGTCACACCCCACAATGTGTCTGTCCATGGAGGACTTTGTTAACATTCGGTTTTTGAGACATTGTTTCTATTATATAAAAATGGATGTTTCTGTGGAAGGAATTATAAGATGCAGACATTCAAAATAGAAACAGTGTTGCTTCACTGACACAACTGATACAAATGTTTGATTGCAAACATCCTCACACCCAGACACACAGATACAAATAGATACCTACAGACACCCACACTGACAACCACAGACATACAGGCAGACACACAGAGATACATACTTACAGATACACACAGATACATAGATAGAGACACAAGACAGTAGTGTGTATCTTTTCATATTGTGAACATCTTGTGAGACACACACACACACACACACACACACACACACACACAGCCACTCTTCACTTTGTGCATCAGTATACATGTTCACACTGTGCACGCTGTTTTCTTGCCTGCTCCTTTACGAACAAGCTGTCAACAATTTCATGAGCACAAATGGGCTTCCCCCCAGTTAAGGCTGCAAAGCACCCACTCTCATGGATGACCTACTATGTTTTTAACGAAAACATAAAGAAAACATAGGGCAAACACAGGGGAAAATACAAGCACCATAAAAAACCTAGGGGTGTGTGGCTCTCTTGAGAGGGCCATTCTCCTGTGTGAACCTTCATGGGGGTCCTTAGTTACTTCAAGTCTGTCAGAGTGTTTCAGACAGTCCAGTGGTCTGTGATAGCACCTATGTCTGGGCAAGCCATTAAAAAAAATCTCTGTTGATTTCTTAAAAATCTTTCTTTTCTTTATGTTTCTATACAGCTAGCTACACTGACATGGCTTCCAAGTTACCAGCTCATGTATCCAATAAACAGCTTTATTGCCCTGGACAAAGCCCCTTCCAATGTCCTAGTCTTCTCCAGGATTCCCGTGGATGAAAGGTGTTGAAAAGATTGCATATTTGAGACCAAAGACTCTAGAACAGTTTGGAGGCATCCACCTCGGAGGGAGGACTCAGACCTGGAGGGGAGCACACCAGGGCAGACGGAGGGGAGGAGGCGGGAGCTGAGGATCATCAGCTGGTTAGACTCTGGCTTCACTTTGGGACTGCACCTTGGCTTTTGTGCTACTCTGTTGCAGCCCGTGCTGGGTGCAGGATGCATGTCGTAAGCTGACCGGCAAGGCACCTCTCCACACCAGGTACAGAACTCTCCAAGATTCGCCTATTCCCTTGACATTTCTTCTAGCCCACGGTTCCATTTCTCTCTTACTTCAAGCCTCATATCTAAGTCCCAAGTTTCTAGTGGAGTTCTATGGGATTTCCTGTTTTTCTATTGTACCCATTTTGGGGGTGGGGGAGAAACCTGTCCAAGAGAGTTTAGTTGACTAGGCGCTAGAGAATAGCTCAGAGAGGAAGGAACTTGGGCTCAGAAAGCAGCCCTCTGCTCAAGGCTGCACAACTGAGTGAGCACCACGATCCCCACACATCTGCAGATTTGTGGGCCCCACAGACCAGCTGTGCTCTGGGGCAGCTGGAGGGAAAGGCTGCAAGAAGTTGGTCATGTTACAGGGTGTCATTCTTGTCAGTGGAAACACAGCCATCTGAGATGAGTGCGTTTTTTTTCTGGAAGCTAGGCTCATGTGTTTACCTGGCCTGTCGTCCTGAACTACATTGGAGTGATGCCCCAGAGGTTTGAGGCTAGACCACAGGAAGCCTGTAGCTTCTGTTCTGGCCCCTTGAGTTGCTGTTATTTGGGCTTTCCCCCTTGGGATGCAAACTCCGCCACCAGTGTGTTATAAGCTGAGCCCAGATCAAGGGCTCTAGCCTTCCAGTTGTCAATGTCCAAGTACCAGTCACCTTAGTGAAGGGTATCCCCTACTGTCCAAGTCTTCTCCATAGAGGCCCAGACATCAGGGATAGGTAGGGAGGGAGGGAGAGAGAGAGAGAGAGAGAGAGAGAGAGAGAGAGAGAGCGTCAGCCACTGCTCCTTCACATGTACATCAAAGACAGAGGATCAGAAAAGAATAGATGGGAAAGCCCAATAGGCTACACTGTCATCGCATCACTTAGAGGACACAGGACGCATGACTCACCTCTGGCACCGCTGAGGCTTGGCCATGACCTAGGCAGGAAAGAGAACAAACGTGAGCGTTGGCTACCGAATTCATCATGGGCTCCAAAAGAATGCACACTCGAAAGATGCATGCCACGGTTAATTCTGTGCAGACTGGGCAAGTATGTTCATATGTGTGCAGGTGCACAGGCACGAGTGTCCACGCGTAAACAGCTGTACTTGTGTATGGATGTGTACACATGTGTGAGCTTGTGTGTGGAGGTCAAAGGACAGCTCAGCTTGTTCCTTGGTTGACTTTGACATTTGGAGACAGGATCTGTCATTGGGGTGGAGTTCACCAGGTAGGCCGGGCTGTGGCCAATGAGTCCCAGGGACCATCTCATTCCTATCTCCCCAGTGCTGGAGTATAGTCACCTAGTCACCTACTACTGCTTCCTGCTTCTTAAAAACTATTTATTTATTTATTTATTTATTTATTTATTTATTTATTTATGTGGGTTAGAACTCAGGTTTCTACCCTTGCAAGGTAAGCACTTTATCCTTGGAGCAATCACCCACCCAGCCCCCGGTCTGTGTAATGCAAACATGAAGCATGTTTATATAAACTTGAGGTAACATTTTATTAGAGATGGTATAGAAAATAGAAGACATATGTAAGAAAAAAAATTAAAAAACAGAAGAAGAAAAAAAATCAATACTGTGTTCCTATGTGTATGTGTCTTTAATGAGGATACATGCATACTTTTATAATCAAAACAATGTATTAATGTATATGCATGAATGTGTGTGCATGTGCGCATGCATGTATGTGTGTGCATGTGTGCATGCGTGTATGTGTGTGCATGTGTGCATGCGTGTATGTGTGTGTGTGTGTGTGTATGTGTGTGGTTGCCATGGCACATATGTAGGGCTCAGAGGACAACTTTTTGATTTGGTTATCTACTTCCACTCTACCAAGACAAGGTACCTCATTTCTCTGCTTCCTGCTCTAGGATGGCCTGTCCTACGAGCTGCCAGGCAATGCCCCTGTCTCCACTTCTCATCTCCCCTTAGTAGGGCTGCGATTACAGATGCCAGTCACAGCACTAGGCTTTTTGGGTGGGCTTCAGGCATGAAACTCAGGTCGTCAGGATCGAGTCGGTGCCGAATGCACACATTAAGACACATAGGTGTTTAGGTGTCTTCATGTGAGTGTGAAGGGTGTCCTTGTGACATTCTATTTACTGAAAAACACATTTGTTGGCCACTGTGGCACATTTGGAGAGAATTTAGGCTCTTGCTAATTGTGAGTATTGTAAACAAAATTGCAAAACCCCTCCTTTCTTGCATTTCAGTCTCATCCCTGAGCATCTCGGAGGGCAGACAGTAATCCAGTCCAAAGAAAGCACCAGAGGGGGGCATTCTCAGTCTCCGGCTGCACATTCCTCAGATGCTTTCTGGATGGCTTTGTATTGATTCATATTAACTCATGTTTTTACCCATTGAACACTAAGGGCTGCCCGCTATGTCTCACCACCAGGATCCCTGTTCCAGCCCCACTTTACCTATTTGACACTTGAAATCCTTATTGCTCCAATTTCGTTTCTGCGACGGCTACCACGTTTGAGTAATTACATGCCTCTCCTCTTTGCTAAGTCACTTGGGCACGTCTTTGTTCATTTTCTGATGACAAGTTCTTGGCGTAGCCACAATCGTCACCCTCGGACGGTGTTCCCTTGGGTGTAACTTTTCCCTAGATTTGGCTTCTGGCCGGGAAAAACCCCAGGGCAATGGAAAGCTCCAAGGACTGCTGCTTCCGTGAGCTGGCTTGTTTTTGCCTTTAATAACCGCTGGCCCTCTCTGCACACCTTTCCTCCGAGGCGCTCTAAGTGCGTCACAGCTGCAATTAATTGAACATCGCAACACACATTTCGTGTAAATATTTATGAGGCCTATCTGTGGCTGGGATGTTGGGCACACAATAGTTAAGCAGTGAAGCATTAGTAACCAGGAGACCAGAGCTCAGGAGTCCGGATGTTGCCCCTTCCCTAACTTCATCTTCCAAATGACCTTGGGGAGCCGATGCCCTTCCAAACAAGAAACAGGGCACAGGGATGCACAAATAGCCCAATCCAGGCAGCTGCTGAGAGGCAAGGAAATGGCTTTAAACTCCGCTACTACTCCAGCCTGGCTGTCGTCTCCCTACCCAAACCTGTGGGATGTGCTGAGTCTCACGGGGGGTGTGGGTGTGGGTGTGGGTGTGGGTGTGGGTGTGGGGTGGGGGGTGGGGGGGAGCCACCATACGTCTGCAGCCCAGAGCCCTGTGGTTAGCAGTTGGTGTCCTTTCAAGTATGCTGAGCTTCAGCAGAAACTAACAGTAAATTACCTAGAGAGATGAAAACTCTGTATGTGTGGCCCGTGAGCATACTCCTGTTCACCCTAGATACATGGCCTCTCCTTCACCCCCAGTCCCACCCCATTCCCACCGGAGATCCTGGCGTCCAGATATGTAATTTATGACATGTGCAACAGAAGGAGTTTCTATGACCGTGGCCAGTGAGTTCATTATGAATGGAGCAAACATCCAAGGGACTGACTCCAGGCTGGGATTCTAAAGTGGGCCAGATGTAGGTAAGAACTTCTGTGCCAAAGGCGAAGTCTTCTGCAGGTCCCAGGGAGGACCCTCAACACCCACTGCCTTCTGCCTTCAGCCTCCCCAGGATCTTAGAATGGAATGCCAGGCAGGAGAGCTGAGACCCAAGTCACAGTGTGCTCTTTCTCTCCCCAGACTCTGGGATGAGGCAACTATTGGTACACAAGTGAACAAAAGATGACAAAAAAAACATTGATCATCTGTCTGTCTGTCTGTCTGGGCACTGAGCTGGCCCCAATCTTTTCAGCAGAGGTTAACACTCTTACACTTATCTTCTCAATTTCTTTTTTCCCTCGAATGCATTTTTTTTTTTAGTTTAGATTTATGGATTGATCATTTAATAGATTTTTTTTTTGAGACAAGTTCTCTCTATGGCCCATTTGGCCTTGCTTTGAACTCCCCATCTCCTGTTTCAGCCCCTCAAGTGCTGGGATTACATATGTAACAGCCCAGTCCCCACTTTTACTTTTTGACTTACAGAAAGCCATAGGTGTTACTACCCAGGTGTTGTGAAGAGCCTAGTGCTATCCAGCATTGCTGTTCTGATGACACAGAAAGGAAGGGTGGCTGCCACAGGAGGAGGATGGAGCATTTGAGGGTACAGTGTTTTGGTTTTTTACAAGAAAATAGGTCTTAGGGGTGGTTTAGTAGCTGCAGCATGCACATAATTAACGGAGCTGTGTGCACAGCTCGAATGTTTGAGAGCTGATCTCATGTTTTTATGGGTTTTTATGTCATACCAAGTAATAGCCATACACAGAGATGGGAGAACATGTTTGGAGGTAGTAGATGCTGGTTTCTGCCATAGGTTGAAGCCGATGAGATCTCTATCTTCTACTCAGCAGATGTAACTAAAACTTAACCCGCCTAGAGTGGCACAACAAACTACTGCCAGAGTCAGGTTTCTACCCTGAGTTCCATGTTATTCCCAAGCCTAGAGCAGCGACACAGCTTGCAGAAGGCTGTGCATCTGGAAGCTTCCTCCCCATTGCCAAGGCTGTCTGAAAGTGGCTGATCTGCTTCACTCCGGGTGGGGCTCCACAGGATAGTTGGGTATTCATATGTCATGTCCTTGGGGAATTCTGCACCCTAGGGGCTCTCTGTGCGTCGATGCAAGCATGTGAATTAGCAGAGGACGTCTCAGCAAAACAGGGAAAGGGGCTGTTATTCCAGCGGAGCCTGCCGCTAAGATCCAGAGAGCTGGGGAAAAAAATGGGTTGGGGGTGGGGGAGGCTGGCACTGTTGCTGGAGATGGAAGAAGAAGGAGGCTGGGCATGGTGGGTCTGTCTGGATGGAGTGTGGACATCATCCTGACACTAGCAGCTGCCGAGCTCTTTGGAAAGGCTCCCGTGTTAATGCTCTTTGCAGCCTGACAGCCGACGGTGACTGAATGAAAGATGCTGCTGCTAGCTGACTTTGTGGGGATTTGATATGCTCCGCCTGGGCTCCAGTGAGGGCAGCATGTTAGTAAGCTGCCCCTTGCCAGGGAATCACAAGATGTATTCTGGCTTCCTTTTGCCAACAGCATCAATAACATAGCCATGTGCAAATGGACCACAGCTGGAAAGAGCACAAGACTAGCAGCATCCTTTGCCCTCATTTTCCAGCTACAGACTTCCCTTCACATCTGGGCCTGAAGGAAGCAGGTTTTCCCTTCCTCCTGCACTTCCTGCGTGTGTGGGAGGTGTCATCACTGTGGCAGGCAACTTCACAAACTATAGGATGATCAAGATTTGCCCTCACACGTCTGTGGTTTTTCTGATATGAAAGCTTATTACAAATCAATTTTAAATCTGGAATTATTTTTAATTTTTAATTCTTTTAAATAATTGAATGCGTTTAATGAGCTTTAATTTTTAAAGAATACTAAAACAAACACTCCCCTCCCCCACCCCTCCTGCCGCCTGGCACACTGGATGTGAGGACACAGACAGTGTATGCCTATCCACGGGAACACGGGTGTGCTTTCTGGGTCCTGTAGAGATGGGACTGAGCCATGTCTCCAGGGTTGAGCTCCTGGAATAGAGACTAATAATTCATTGCCCCCTGGTCGCCCCCTGGTCGCCCCCTGGTCGCCCTCTGGTCGCCCCCTGGAATCTGGTAGCAAACCCTGAGGGTAGCGATTCATGTGATCTTACATCATCGGCCTTTTCATCACCTAAGCTTCCAAGCGCTACTGGTTCTAAGTCAACATCTTATTTAACCGCTCTTCACAAAATTGGAAGGTTAAAATTCTGTAGCTTTTGAAAGACAGCTGTACTGGCTAGGTTTGTGTCAACTTGACACAGCTGGAGTTATCACAGAGAAAGGAGCTTCAGTTGAGGAAATGCCTCCATGAGATCTAGCTGTGAGGCATTTTCTCAATTAGTGATCAAGGGCTCCTTGTGGGTGGGACCATCTCTGGGCTGGCAGTCTTAGGTTCTATAAGAGAGCAGGCTGAGCAAGCCAGGGGAANAAAAAAAAAAAAAAAAAAAAAAAAAAAAAAAAAGGAACTCACACAGAGTGTCCTGAGGACCAGTGTCTTTGCCTCCACCCTCAGACTCTCATAGACCACCTGTGTCAGATGGTGACTTAGAGATGTTAGCAACTCCTTTCATTTTGCAGGTGGGTGACGAGACGATTGATTCCCTCAGGAGCCAAAGGTGCTGTGCTCCACACCCGGACTGGTGAACCCTGTTTAGAGAAGGAAGCTCTCACTGGAGAACTATGGGCCTAAGGTTTGGAGACACACAGAAGAGTCAGAGGGTGGAGAACCTGGAGGACTCAGCAGGCTGTTGTGACTGGAGGTACAGTGGAAAGTTTGGCTTGGCAAAGATGTGCAAAACTGTATCTCAGTAAGGTAATCTAGGAACACACAGAGTGGTTGGAAAAGGGGCCAGCTGGGATGTCCAATGGTCTTGGGGGATGGGGGAAGAGCATAACGGATGGATGCAAGTGCCTTTCTTATTTCTCAAGGGACCACAAAAATCTCCTGTATTTCCTGGATGTACACGTCACCCTTGTTTGACTGAATTCAACCATACAACTGGAACAGAGCCCATCCTGAATTCTCAGACTAACTATAGTGGCCCCTAAAAGGAGAAGGGCACCTCGTCTGGGGCCCGGAGCTTAGTCCATAAGCACAGGCATATTGGCGAATGAGCAGGACTAAGTAGATGGGTGAGAGAATGCAAGCCACGAGCACATGCTCAAGGAGGCATGGGTCCAAGGCATCCCGTGAGGATGTAGGCTTGGAAATGCTTTGCAGGCCATGTCCTATCACAACGAGGCCAATAGAGAATCTAAACATAGTAGTCTACACAAGTTCCCTTGGAGTGGGGAAGGTCTACATTTTCACAATAGTGGAGACTGGGGAGGGTCCCATGGTCCTTGGAAACTAGTGAAATTTATTCAAGGTGAAATCGTATCAGCTTTCTACTTGATAAGTGAACAAATGGTCCTGATGTTTCTTCAAATTTCCATGGTGAGTTTCTAGAATCTTCCTCTTTCGGACATACCAACTATACACATCTGTGGCTATTTTGATACACATATACTCTACACTATTGAAGTCCAGAATGCTTTTATTTGCTTAATTCCTGTGAACACTGTTTGGGGCAAATGGCTTGAGAAGTCCTCACATATGGTACCACCCATATCTCCCCGAGCTTTTCCTTACTCCAGTAACCATCTTCACTACCCATCTTCCAGCTCTTGTGCAACTTCTTGCTCTAGTTAGAAAGCAAAGTTAGAAAGCTACATGCAATTATTTACATGCTACTAATATCGATGAACTTCCGAGGACAGGCAGCATGTCCTTGAGTGTTGCGGTCCTCTTCACATAAGCAGGGAAGGCTTCTGACCAAGGCTCAAAACTGACGATGGAGCTGGTCACCTGGATGGGTGTTACCGCAGGCAAGTCAGACAGCAGGATGGCTTGTCACACCTATTTTAGCTGGGACATTGCTTCAGTAGTCTGAAGAATTGGAAATCCTCTTCACCTCTTTTTGATCTTGTCTGCTTGGTCTCTGCCTTACATTCCCAATCCCCTCTTTCCTTTTTCCCAGGTTAGAGTTCTCTCTGCCATCCACTTAAATGTATCTAGTATACACTTGACACTGAAAAGGGCTCTGGGCACAGTGACGTGTCCAATAACCTGGGTTTTCAGCACTACAACACTGTCATGACTTGACTTTCGCCTTACATTTCCTTGGTCCCTTTCATCAGATGCTTATCCTGGCACCTACTAAGAGCTTGTTGTGTGGCTCAGACAAAAGGTGACAGACACTCCAGTGGATTCTTGCATCCTCAGAGAGTGTGTTGGGTCACTTGGAAGCTTCCCCTATCTTCTGTACCTTGAGTGGATACAGTAAATGACCCTCGCCAGTGCTGTGAAGTCCCAGAGCAGCTGTATTTGGCAAGACAAAACCTGAGTCTGGAAGAGCAGCCAGGCAACAGTGCTTGCCAACTCCCGTTCTTACATGTCTCAGGAGCATAGCAGTGGGTGTCCTTGACTCCTAAAGGTGAGGACTGACCTTTCAGGGTATTGAGATGTCACAGCCATCTGCCACTTGTTCCCTGGAGAACAGGTTTGGAGCAGGAAAGGGAAATTGCTTTGAGAAAAGCAAAGACAGAGATCAGAGTGTTGGGTCTGCTACTGGCTGGAGTCTGGATTTGGCTAGACCTTCAGTTGACCAAAAGATCCTATTTCCCTGGGTCCCTACAGAGCCAGCTTCTCTTCTGCCATGTGCAGGACTTACTGCCTTTCTGTTTTTGCATCCCCAACCCTCCCACCCCAGCACAGATCAAGCATCTTCTTGGCCAGAGCTGTGTTTTGCTCATTCCTTAAGGAGGCCCACATAAGGGTCAGAAATGATTGTAGTAGGAGAGGCACTGACGTCCTTTATGATAGCCTCTTCTTTTCATTCATTTGATGCTGTTCAGCCAGAATGAAAGCACAGGGACGAGACCAGAAGCCTCTCACTTGGGCTCTAAGGCTCGAGCAGTAAAACTGAGGTTCTCGAACCTGAGTGTGCATCTGAGTCACAGGAGGGCTAATGTAAACACAGGGGGACTGTCCCTCAATGCGTGCACCTCTCACAGGATCTCAGAATCTGAGAAAGTACCTTTCTGAGTTCCAGTGCATGCTAAGATTGCTGGTGCCAGACCCAGACTCTAGAGACATCACTGCAGGAGACATCACCCTTGTCATAGATATGATGCGACAACCAGTTGTGCAATACCCATACTCCTCTTTGATGGGGTTTTGCAACAGGAGTAGAATAGTGATGCCTAGGAACAGAAAACCAAGCACACTTGCCATTGGTGTCTGGAGGGCATTGGTTCCTCAACCTCATGGATTCCAGAATCCATGGGTATCAAATCTCTTTTTAATAAATACTTTGATATTTGTGTTTATCTAACCGTATGCATTACTCCATTTAGACTTTAAATCTCTCTAGATTACTCACAATAACTAATACAATATAGGCAGGATGCGAACATCTGATAGGCAGCAGGACTTAGGGAATAAGGAAGAGACAACACTGTACGTGCTCACTGCAGAGTGTTTCTGACCTACGGCTGGTTGAATACCTAAAAGGGGAATCACAGAGATTGTGTGCTGATTGTTAGAGTCCAGTAGTGATAATGGCTTTGAAGTTCAGTTCTGAATTCAAATCTAGCTATCCTGATTTACTATTTCTGTGATGATGACCACAGCGGGCTACATCCTTAGACTGATTTCTATACTTATAAATAGGGATACAGATATCTGATTCCGATCAAACTTGTGAATGTTGAATTTACACACTCCTTTTATGGTGTCTGGTGCATGCCAGTGCCGGATACTGATTGAGTGTGGTCTCAGCTGGAAAGCTCTCACTGGTGTGTTTCAGTCTCTATGTCCATGGGAAATTGCACACAAGAGAAATGTTGGTTGTCAATGGAGCCAGGCAAATACCTCGAAGAGTTGCAAGACTCTCTAATCTTAGTGTTGTACGTAGATTATGGATGTGGGGATGATCTGCACAGCCTGAGCCATGTGGCCCATGTGTGCCCCAGCACTAAGCTTAGCAACACACTTTACCAAGAAACTCAGTGGACATTTGAGTTCGGAAGAGGAGACTTAGTATTGATGCTTAACAATGTGAAGGCAGCAAGATGTGAGCGCAGGGCTGTTTTCTATCTTAGTGACAATGATAGCCCTGAGGTTTATCACAATCATGTCACAACCAGCTGGGTAGCCTCAGAGAGAACTTTTAGTCTCTTTTCACCTTTAAATGGGAGACTGACAATCTGATTGACAGGGTTCAGAAGTACTTAATAAGCTCTTAAGTTGCGACCTAGCACATATTGCATAGGCACAGACTATTACTTATTGAGAATCTACTATTGTCCAGGTACTACAGAGACCATTGGTTCACTCTCCAGATATCACACTGTCTGGAGGGCAGGGGACTCAGCTATAGAGGAGAATCAACCCTTCCCAAATAGCATTACTGAAGTTCACTGCTGGAGATAGCTCCTGGAAGCCACACCATCAGTTAGCTGGTTGGCTGAGATTTTGGCTTAGGCCCAGGGGGTGCAGCATGCACCGTGACACTGACCGTCATCAGCATGCGCGGTGACATTGCCCGTCGTCAGTGCCCTCCCTCCTCTCTTGCTCAATGCCAATGATTGTCATTTTCATATGGGAAATGAACACGTTGGTTTAATAGATACTAAAGTAAGAGAGTGGACCGAAATATGTCGTTTTCAGACATTTTAATTTGATTTATATATCTCAAAAACTAATTTATATTCATATAATGCTTTCATTATAAAATATGCAGTGGTAGAAAGATTTGTGTGAATATGGGAATTTAAAAAAATTGGTTTATAAATGGCCTGGAACAGGTTGCAGAAGCGCCATCAGTTGCTCTTTTTAATATATCTTGAGCATGCTATGACACATCCTGAAATAATTTGCTTCTGGGGAAAAAAAAAACCACTACGTTCCTCTCTGTCTTTTCCCCCTAAAATGTAACTGTAAATATTACTTTGATGTATGTAATTGCTTCAACCCTCTCTCTCTCGGAAGGAAGGCTTCTAACCCTTCCATTTCCCATCTCCTGCTTTTGTCAAGAAATAAGAAAAACAGACTTAAAATGCATTATTCAAATGTGTGTAATGTAAACATTAAAGAAGTCTGAGCGCAGCTACAAATTTCCCTTTTCTTAAAATGTTTGTGAAAAATAACTTGTCTGTTCTGTCTGGAGGGCATTCATCCACTCTGAAGAGGGAGTTGACTTACTGCAGTGTACCTTAGGATGGCAGAGCTAAGGCAGAGCGGTACATAGTAGGACCCGGAGAATGCATGGATTGGCTTGGACTAGATGAGGGGTGCCAGAATACCAAGACCTTTGGGTACTGCTGGAAAGAGAGGCTATCCCTGGATGACTCTGATGAGTGACATGTTCTGAGCACCAGGTTTGAGTGTTAGCATCCACAAGCCATTATCCCAGTCATTCAGGGGGCAAGGGACACACCATGGTTCTGGGTTCTCAGGGGGAGAGGGATAGATAGATGATCTCTAAGGTGTCTCTCTTGGGCTGTTTAGAGACTTGGGTGAACTGTAGAAGAAGCCCTGGCCAGCAAAGCTATGGAGTCCTGGGCCCCTCAGGCTGGCTATCCAGCCCACCTCAAGTCTCTTCTTCGACTTTGTGAAGTAATCCAGAGGATAACATTGTTTTTGTATATATGAGTCTGTGTATCTGAGTCTCTGTCTGTGTGTATGAATCTCTGTGTGAGTCTCTTCTGTGTGTATGAGTGTGTGTGTATGTGTATGTGAGTCTCTGTGTATATATATATATATATATATATATATATATATATATATATATATATGTGTGTGTGTGTGTGTGTGTGTGTGTGTGTGTGTGTGTGTGTGTGTGTGTGTGTCTGTGTATATATATATATATATATATATATATATATATATATATATATATATGTGTGTGTGTGTGTGTGTGTGTGTGTGTGTGTGTGTGTGTGTGTGAGTATGTATATCTCTGTGTGAGTCTCCCTGTGTATCTGTGTTTGTATAAATCTGTATGTATCTGTATGTGAGTCTCTCTGTGTGAATCTACATATGTGTGAGTTTCTCTTTGTGTGTTATGTATATTGAATGCGTGTGTGTGCATGTGTGTGTGTGTACTTCTGTATGTGACAGTCAACTTTACCTGTCACAGAATTAAGACTTCCACTCCTCTGATAATAAATAAATAAACATCCTGACCTATTTTTCAGCAGCGAGACGTTCTGGAATCTCAGATCGCCGAATCCTTCTTTCGTTGTCCTTTTATTGCCCCTGGGATGAGAGAAAATGGATTATAGCTGGGAAACAGCAAGGAGCTGGAGGAAAAAAATTAATGAAGTGCATTCATTCATAGAAACAGCCCCCCAGTCGGATTTGAGTAATTAACGCCTCGCACATCTTTCTGGCGTTTTCTTCGCATCTCCACTGGGGCTAAAAACACGTTTAAAGAAACTTAATTACTTGCAATTGTGTTTTGGAGGCACCGTTTTACCGGGCAGGGCTAAGATGGAGGAAATGCCTAGGTCAAGGTGAAGGTGAGGCTGTCTCTCCTCCTTCAGTGCCTCACTCAGCTTGGTGAGTTCCTCTGCCTCCTTTATCAAGGGAAAAGCGAAGACTGCTACTGTCAGCTGACAGGAGGCCCTTAAGCTACTGTGAGGACGACAGTGACTTGAGCCAGGCACAAGTCTAGCTGTTTTACTGCTTCCGCTGAATTTGAGAAAAGTCTAGCAAACATTGTCCCACGTAAAAAGGCAGACTATTTAGCAAGCACAGCTCCGATCCAAGTAATATTTAGGCACTCTGCTAAGGCATTTTCCACAAAGAGATTAAATGATTTTTAAATTGAGTTAATTTGTTAAAATTCATTAAATACATTTACTATCACGAGCCATCATTGTTATGCATCTTAGCTCATCTAATTAGTTCGGTTCCACATACTCTCTTCTCTTTGCAGACATTGCCTGGGCTTTATCAAATGCTTCCTGGGGGATTCCTTTCCTGCACAATTGCCCCTTGACAACTAGTTAGTTAGCTGATCTAACTTCACAACCCTCATGCTCTCTCCGCGTGGCTTAACCTTGTGCCTTTGTCCTTGAACATCCTCTACTCCCTGCTGCCTGAAGCCCTGTTTGTGACAGGCCTTGTCTTTTCTCCTCAGCTTCTGCTTCCACGTCAATTCCACTTGCGTCTGTCAAATGCCCTGTCCCCATCCTGACCTCTGAGCCAACCTCCTTCATGGCTCCTAGCTGAGTCTTTATTTCACTCTTCTATTTACTTGTTTACTAGTCTCTCTCTCTCTCTCTCTCTCTCTCTCTCTCTGTATGTCTACATGAACACTCTGCATACTTACCCATACATGTATATGTGGAGGCCTGAGGTGGACATCAGTGTGTTTGTGTGTGTGTGTGTGTGTGTCTGTGTGTGTACACGTGTGTGTACTTATCATGCACATAGGATGTGCTTGGAGATCAGAGGACAGCTTGGGGGAGTTGATCCTTCCCCCCCCAACCTCTCCCCCCGCCCCCACATGGCTTCTGGGAATGTCATTTTTGGCATCAAGAGCCTGTACCCGCTAAGTTCTCTTGCCAGTCGCACCAAGGGTTTGTTTTGTGTGTGTGTGTGTGTGTGTGTGTGTGTGTGTGTGTGTGTGCCTGTGTTGGGGGCAGGGTCTGTCACGGAATGTGGGGCTCACCATTTCTGCTATATTGATGGGCCACTGAGTGGGCATTATCGAGCTGTCTCTGCCTGTCCCAGTGCTGGGGTTACAGACGTGTACAGCTATTCTCTGCTTTTACGTGGCTTCTGGGGATCCAGATTCTTACACAGCCAACCCTTTACCCGCTGAGCCATTGCCCCAGCCCCTCTCCTGTGCTTTAATGTAGAGCTGTCTGACAAAACCATTGAGCTTCATCTTGACCACTGCAGAGACCTGAAGGCTTGTCTTCCTGGGTCTGGGTTTGTGCCTGACCTACAGTCAGCCTATGTGCACTTGTGGGAATGCACACAGGACTTGGGGCTTCTAAGACAAGCCTCAGGCTCACCTGAGGTTCCCGCCTACCTAGAATTTCATGCACAGCACTGATACACAGGATACAATGGGGGGATAGCAGGGATTGTCGCTGTGGAGCTTGACCCGTTAGAACCTGACTGTGCTACTTCATGATTCCAAATCTGTGTTCCATTCCCCACCCCCCCCTTGAATTAAAAATGATCGGACGATTGTATTATCCCTTGTAGCTTTATATTTTATTATTCTTTTTCCTTCTGAGTAAAAGAGATTCATAAATCTAATTTACACATTGAAGTTTCCTCCAAGTTCTGAACATGAATGACCAACTGTTCTCTACATCTCTCTTTTAGCATCCTTCGGTAGACCCAGGTCTTCATCCTTGGGAGGCTCCATTGTGCACGGCTTAACTTCTAAATGAGCATCCCAGGCAGTGAGTGTGGGCATGCCCTCCATCCACTCCACTCACTGCCATCTTGCTGACTTGTTTCTGGATCCAAACACTTAGCTCCCAAATGGCCTTTCAACTTCAGACCTTCCTCTTCACTCCCATAAGCCAGTCTCTGTCTTGACTCTGCTTTTCATATCTCTAGCTCTGCTTTGAGCGTCTGCCCTCTCATCTTTTTTCTTGGCCTCCTGGAAAACCATCTTCAGAATCACTGCGAGAATTATCTTTCTACATCTCAAAACACCATCAAATACCCCCAACACCTTAAAATTCCGTCCCAGATCACTGTTCCTGTAAGGCAAAATCCAAACATTCAACCACACTAGTCAAGATTCCTGGCCCAGAGTCTTTGAAGTCATCACTATCACAGTGTTCTCCAGCTGTCCTCTCTGCTAGGTCAGACGCTGTGGCCTCTGAGCTGTCTCTTCTCATACTTTGACAGTCTAAATCAGATCAGTCTCTATGTCCTCCACATCTGGAAATACTCGCCATTCTTCCAGGTCAAGTTCAAATACATCTTCCCCATGAGTTCCTNTACCCTCCCCCCGCCCTGCTCCCCTACCCACCCATTCCCACTTCTTGGCCCTGGCATTCTCCTGTACTGGGACATATAAAGTTTGCAAGACCAAGGGGCCTCTCTTCCCAATGATGGCCGACTAGGCCATCTTCTGCTACATATGCAGCTAGAGACATGAGCTCTGGGGGTACTGGTTAGTTCATATTGTTGTTCCATCTATAGGATTGCAGACCCCTTCAGCCCCTTGGGTACTTTCTCTAGCTCCTCCATTGAGGGCCCCTGTGTTCCATCCTATAGATGACTGTGAGCATCCACTTCTGTATTTGCCAGGCACTGGCATAGCCTCATAAGAGACAGCTATATCAGGGTCCTTTCAGCAAAATCTTGCTGGCATATGCCATAATGTCTGCATTTGGTGGCTGATTATGGGATGGATCCCCCGGTGGGGCAGTCTCTGGGTGGTCCATCCTTTTGTCTCAGCTTCAAAAAAACAAAAACAAAAACAAAAAGAAAAACAAAAAAACTTTCAGAGAGCAGGGTCATTAATAGGCTTTCTCCCTGCTAGGCCTTTCTCTGTCTTAAATCACTCATTAGAGCTCAGATTTTAGATATAAACATCAACCACCACCACCACCACAACAAAAACCAGCTATAAAAATAAAGTCTCAGACAGCCCTGAAAATATTATGATAGGATTTCAAAAGCATTTATTTTGCATGCTTCTGACCTTGGATAGGCAGGGCACTATAATTGAGGAGGCTGGTGCAGCTTTCAACAGTCTTATGAGGAGATAGATGTACTGTTAAAGTTACTGCTAAGCATAGTCCCGTCAAAGGCCACAGTCACCTGGCCCCAGCTGAACTCCATGAGGGTTACCCAGTGCATCCCACGTAAGCAGTGAAATAAATGACATCTGCATCCTTAAGTTGCAGGTTTATTAGCTTGTCACTGCCTCCTTAAGTGTTCCCCAGGGAAGAAACCTAAACTAAGTTGTTACACACAAGGCTCTCCATGCTGCAGAAGAGCTGGAGGTTCCAAGGCCGTGCAGGGAAGCCGGCAATGAATTTTGTGGCAATCACCTCTCACTCTGTGGAAGTCACATTGCTCCCGTACTCCTCATCCTCCCAGCTTTCCCTCTGGCTACCCTCCCCGACTCCACATTGAACTCGGTCTGCCTGGGCTGCCTTTTTTTCCTCTTTATTCTTGAGCCTTCCTTCTAGATCATTGTGCATGGGGTACAGTTCACACGACTTTACTGTCTTTGGTGATTTCATTAGGAATGCTCTCACAGTCACATATATTTGAATGCTTAGTCACCAGGGAGTGGAACTCTTTGAAAGGATTGGCCTAGACACAACACCCACCCCCCGCCCCAAACTCCCTGGGACTGGATCACCAACCAAAGAATACACATGGAGGGACCCCTGGCGCTGACCACATATATGGCAGAGGATGGCCTTGTTGGACATCTGTGGGAGAGGAGGCCCTTGGGCCTGAGGGTGTTCGATGCCCCAGTGTAGGGGAATGCCAGGAAGATAGGAGGAGGTGGGTGGGGGAACACCTTCATAGAGGCAGGAGGAGGGGGAGGGGATAGAGAGTTTCTGAAGGGGAGACCTGAAAAGGGGAAAACATTTGAAATGTAAATGAAGAAAATAGCCAATAGAATAAAAAAAGATAGATAGCAAGCTGAGCAAGCCAGTAAGCAACATTTCTCTGTGGGCTCTGCTTAAGTTCTTGCCTTAAACTCCTGCCCCGGCTTCCCTGACTTGACAATAAGCTATAAGATGGAATACTAACCCCCCAAAGGTGTGGCCTTTGGGAATAGGTGTTGTCTTGTTGGAGAAAGTGTGTCACTGTGGTGTGGGTTTTAAGGTTTCAAAAGGCCATGCCAGGCCCAGTATAGTATCTGTCTGTCTATCTGTCTGGCTTGTTCTTGCTCTGGCTAGCAAGATCATTTTTTCCCTGTCATTGTAGTCTCCTTCTTCAGGATTTGGCATACACTGAATACTGGCTGAGACACCAGCCTCATGGACCAAACAACTACTGGATTCTTAAATATTTTGTGGGTAGACAGTCCTAGTTGGAACTCCTGGACCACAGCCTGCTAGCTGTTCTGATAACTCCCCTTTCTCTCTCTCTCTCTCTATTTATCTTATCAGTCCTGTTCCTCCAGAGAACCTTGACAATGTTCATGTTTCATTCTTTCCCTTATATCTACTCCTCCCCCCTTCACTGTTGGATGACCCTAGCGGGAGCTACTTCTATGATGTAGATTCATTAGGTGCCAGTGTCATGTCATATAGTGTGGCAGGCAATGAAATGGTCATGTCCATGGGCCCTGGGTGTGTGAGTGAGAAAGGGATATCTTAAGATGGAATTAAACTGAGGACTTTGTGGTAGCCTGAATGTGAAAAGATTTCCCATAGGCGCACGTGTACAATATTTGGAGCTCAGGTGGCACCTGGGACCCATCTGGGACCCTTCTGGGACCCACCTGGGACCCAGCTGGAAAAAGCGGGTTGTGGCAGACAAGTCTTTGGGTTACTTGGGCTATTCCATTTGTTATCCACTCTGTTTCCCACCCATGGGGGGAGGGGCAGAATGTCATTAGCTACCCTACTTTCTTCCTGCTGTCATGCCTTCTCTGTCAGGTGGCTTTTCCCTTAAACTCCTTAAAGTTGGTTCAGAGTGCATTGTCCCCTTGAGGTGAAAGTTACCCTTTCACATAATAGACTCTTCAACCAGGTATGAAGTATGGGTATCAGTTACCCAGATACGAAGTCACATCCCAGATCTCTTTATTTAGCTAAAGAGTTATTTCTTTTTAATTTTAATTGTTTTAACTTTATGTCCTTATTACATTATAAACAAAAAGATGCTAAACAAAGCACCTTTTAACTTGAGACCAAGAAAATCAAAGAAAAGGAAAAAGTCTTTTGGCAACACGAGCTTTTTTCTAGAATAAAACTGAGTTGTACAATTATTTCCATATTTTAGCCTTTTCTTTCCTTGGGGCTTGCCCTGGAAGGTCTTCCCATGGGAATTGGACTTTCTCCAGATGCAGGGACTATATCATTGTTAGCTAGCTTAATTGCTCAATAGTTTTGCAGGTAAACTGAATTCTGTATTCCATTGTGTCCTTTACAGCAGGAACAGTGGCCTTGTCAGCTAATGTCACACCCACACTGAAGTTTATGTCCTTGTCCTTAACTTTGGGTTTCTTCCCAGTGTCTGTTGAATGGTTTCAAATGTTCCAGCAAAATTTTGCACAGCTTCATCTGACCAGAACACATCGTTCCATGTCACGATGTGCTCAGTAACTCTTTGTCACCACGCTTTCGAGGTTTAAGACCCCTACCTCTCATGATAACTCATAAAGCTTCCAGTAGCTAGAGGTTTTTATTTATTTATTTTATTTTATTTTATCATGTCGGTTGTTGACTTTGAGCATGAGAGAGCCTTGGTACACACCATTTTTTGGTAGGAATCAAAGTCTTTCTTTCTATGCTTCACTGGCATGCGATGTGGAGAGAGTATCAGCAGTCCCGTCTTACCACTAAGATGCTGTCATTTGTGTGGCAGGTGCTCCGCTCACTGCACCAAGAGGAACTGCATACAGAGTATGCATCCCCCTCCACCTGGGGATGAGCACTGACCATCCTGGACTGCCTTATCTGCATCCTAGGTAACTGCATACAGCGCCTCATCTAATCACCCAGCTCTGAACCGTGACACATCTGGACTGCCTTCATTACATGCACGGCACACACAGAGGTTTATGCTCCCTAAGATGGAGCCCCTGTACAGCCCAGTGTCATATGTAGGCGATCTTCAGCTGCTGTTACATTCGCTGTCATCACAGGTCATTACAGTGTGCTGAGTAACCGTGGCTATTTCCTTACTCTGGTCTTTCACCACCTAACAAATACTCTACCCCAGCGGAGTCTTTGTATTCCCTTGGGAAGTCCAGGAGATTTTCTTTCTTGGAATTACCCAAGGGTTTTCCCTTTCTTTAGGCTACATGTCAAGTCTCTCACGGTTGAAATTGGCTAGGACTTGCAAACACCCAGAGAGAAATTCTCTAAATTAAAGTGTTCAAGCTAACTTTTCAGGAAAGCTTTCAGAACCTTCTCAAAGACAACCGGAATCCAGCTTTTCAAGATGAGATGCACAGAAGCCAGCTCACTGGGCCAGTGGCTTTTGATTTTATTATTTGTGTTTTCTTTAGAGACAAAAAGTCCTTCTATGTAGCCCTGAATGCCCTAGAATAAGGCTGGCCTTGGACTCAGAGAGACCCACCTCTGTCTGTTGGGTTTAACACTATTTGACATCTTAAGATCCCTTTCCTTCTTATCACCCAATAATCAAACAGCGTTTTCCCTCTCCCTTCCGTGCCACCAAACCACTGGGGATGCCAAGGGAAGGTTCTTCTAGGCTTCTGGCTCCTTCATCATTGATTGCAATGATAAAGCTTACTCTTTCTGCAAAATCCTGATGTGCAGCACGGTCTCTTGCTCATGTCAGCCAGGGGGGCCCTTCCTGGATATCACTGTTGTCAAGATTTTTTCATTGCTATTCATAAGCTTTAGTGAGCTCACATTACGTTTTGTTTCCTTCTCAGGAATTGCTTACTGTACTAGTCCTTAATAACCACATAAGAGCATTACCACAAGCCGAGATCATAAAGAATGCAGTCAGCAAGCTGGGTAGTGGTGGTGCACGCCTTTAATCCCAGCACTCGGGAGGCAGAGGCAGGCAGATTTCTGAGTTCGAGGCCAGCCTGGTCTACAGAGTGAATTCCAGGACAGCCAGGGCTATACAGAGAAAACCTGTCTCAAACAACAACAACAACATCAACAACAACAACATCAACAACATCAACAACAACAACAACAACAACATCAACAACAACAACAACAACAACAACAACATGCAGTCAGCCCCTCAGACTTTCCCCTTTGAGGCTGTATCCAGGGTGTGAGCTAGAGCTGGGCCTTCATCTGAAAGCTCATCTGGGAAGGGTGTGCTTCTCCGGTGGTGTCTTTTTTTTTTTTTTTTTTTTTTTTTTATCACAAGGCTTCATGTTAATGAAGTAAGTGGCTTTGGAACATTTCTCGTTTAGATGACCACCAAATAGGGCATGGGGCTTGTTGCCAAGGGAACCAACCATATGACTGAAGGATTGGAAGTCATATTTCCATTTCTCAACCTGGGAAGAAAAGGGCCTGAAAACTCTACTGACTAAAAATGGCCACCATCCAGTCCCTTATGCCTAAGCAATGACATTTCCACAAACACTAATGGTATGGGTTCAGAGAGTGTACAGGTTGGTAAATAGGACATACCCAGGTGCCTAATGGATAGAACATCCCAGCTCCACAAAGTGGGAGCTGCTGTGCATGAGACTATTTATTCTATATCCAACCCCACGTACACCTTATTGACTCTATGTTTGTAGTCTTGGAAATATCCTTTGCTATAAATAGGCACAAGTATGTACAGTGCTTCCATGAGTTCTGTGAGCTGGTGTAGTAGGTGAACTGAACCCAGAGGAGGCATCCTGGGATCCCCAGTTTATAGTTGGTTATAACCAGAAGCTTGGTACTAGCTCATGAAATGAGGCGGTCTTCTAGGACTGAACTGAACCTTCAACCTTCAAGGTTGGATGCTTCTTCCATGTGCCCGGGTCAGAACCAAAACTAGGGCACAGCTGCAGGCACAGCTGGAATTGCTGGAGAATTGAGCCGATTACATGTTGTGTGTAGAAATGGGCCCCCACAGTTGAGGGAGTCTCATGTATTGCGCTGAGCATCTTGTGAGAAGCAGCGAGAGTCTCCAATTGCCTGAGGGGTAGAAATTACACAGTGAGGGGAAGTTCTAGGATGTGGAGACATTTGTGGGAATTTCAGTTCATCTGCTCCACATAGTGCTTACACTGCAGGGACTGAGGAGTGGACATTACACTCGAGTAACTCAGGGGTCTCATCAGATCACAAGATCAGTTAGGATCTTCTATAAGCCATTTCATAATCATCTATATCTTCTGCACCTGTGAGTTCAAGTCCCCCAGGTTGTTAGCAGGACCCAGCAGATATCAGAACAGCCTGCCTCTCTAACCTCCAGCTCTTGCATATGAGATGCCAGCTTCTCTAACCTCCAGCTCTTGCATATGAGATGCCAGTGTGAAGCTTATGATAACCCAGTGCCCACGCTTCTAGTTCCCTTGAAAGAGTCACCACAGTAGTTGCTAGAAACTTCTCTCAGAGCTAAATGCTTCTTTTGTTCTTTCCATTGGGTCTGTAGACAGCAACAGAGGTCTGTGTGAACTCTTGCAAGTACAAACTCCTATGCACAGCTCCGTCTAAACACAGAAAGCTATTGGTGTTCTCTTGAGCATCTGTACTAATCTCAGCCTTTGGGATGTCATTGACCAGGCTCCAGGTGCCTCACGTGTCCACACGCTTGCATTGTCAAGCTCAAAAAGGTGAAGTGCTACACAGCGTACCTCCACCATATCCCCGCTGCATATTTGTTTGAGTTCAAGTATACTTATTTGTTTTTAAAAATATTTACTTTATTTTAAATTATGTGTATATGTGTGTCTATGTGTAGGTAGGTGAACATGAGTGCAGGTGTTATAGAGGTCACAAGTGTTGGATCCTTTGAAGCTGGAGTTAAAATGTGAGCTGCCTGATTGAATGTTAGGAGCTGAACTTGAGTCCTCTGAAATATCAGCTCACTCTTAGAGGAGATGGCTCACTATAGAGCCATCTTTCTATACTTATCAAATATCTTTATACAATGCGTTCTCTCAAGTCATTTCACGAAGCCCTACCATCTGCTTCTTACCATCTCATATGTTTCTACTAGTAGACTGGACCATGAAACTATAGTTTGTGATATTCAAAGGGAAGCATGAGAGGAAACTCTACTTGATAATGAGCTGACCACAGTAAGAGTTTTTGCTTTTTACCCCTCTTCCTTTTACCATTTCCCAGTTCTGTGATGTGATGATTAATTTTTTTTATGGGACAATTTAACTCAGATATTGTCTAGATGGTGTCTAGATGCTACAGTGAAGGTGTTTTCTCATTGCAATTAACATTTCCAAACCCTCAGTGGTTTCTGAGTCCAGCAGGTTACTCACATAACATGCCTCATCTGTGCGATCTTCTAAAGCTGAAAGCTGAAGCTGAAGATCCCAAGAGCAAAGGCGATTTTCCTGAGCACCATGTTGTGGATCTAGAATGGTCCAAGTGCTAAAGGCCTCACTACCATCCTGTGATACTACGGGAAGGTAGGGGAACCCTCAGGACGTGGGACCTAGTGGGAGAAGCTAGGTCATTGGGAGTTGCCTTTAAAGGAGCATATTATGACCCCAACTCCTTCCAGTTTCTTTCTGCTTCCAAGTCCCCAGGAGGTGAATGGACCCCCTTTGTTCGGTGTTCCTGCCATGATGGACTGACCTGTAACAGGTCCAAGCAGTGGGGTCAGGTGATTGGTGAATGGTTCTTCTGAAACCATCAGCCCCAGTAAACTATTCCTCTTGTTAAGTTGATCTCAGTTACTTTGTTACAGTGACAGAAAGCTGACTGACATGCCAGAGAATGAATTCTTCATCAAAACTGTCACATAAAAAGCTCCTAGTCACCAACCTGAGGAATTTGGATTCAAAATAACAATATCAACTGTTAACCTTAATCTCCAAGTTCAGGACAGACTTGCCAACTTCCACAAGCTTGCGAGTCAGTCCCCAATGATCTGTGTTTCTGTCGTTCTGTACATGCTAACACCACCACCACCACCACCACCACCACCGCCGCCATCAACATCACCACCGCCACTGCTGCCATCATCATCACCATCACCACCACCTCCATCCTCACCATCCTCTTCCTCTAACTATCTATCTCTATGTATTTATATCAATATCCATCCACAACTTGAAGATCCATCCATTGGGAACTACATTCAGGCAGAGATATGAGAAGGAAACCACATTACCAGACAGTAAACACATATCCTTCTATAAATACCATCCTTTGTGGGCTGATTACATCCTTACAAGTCCCAGAGTAGGCACTCATCTTGTCCCCATTTTGCAGAAGTAGAAAGCAAGACTCATGGTTCTAATCACTCAAGTCCTGTAGTTAGATACCTCTCCCCTTGAAAACTCTAACAGCCAAAGGATTGGATGGTGGGATTGGGGTGGGGTGGAGAGGTGGGAGAATTGTTTTAGGACCTTTAAGAAATCACAGTCCATCAAAGATGGGAGCAGTCCATGCTCTGCCTAGGAATAGAGCTAGATTAGAAAGTGTGAATAAATTATATCACTATAAGCTAAATTCCTTCCTATTTTGAAGTAGCTTCAAGCTTGGGGGTATTAATCAGTGGTCCAGCACTTCCCATCTATGCTAATTACACCCACTGTCTGGATTATGGTTCTAGGGACATCCAGCTAAAAGGGAGTGAGAGATTAGTTGTGTGACACAGACCAGAGCCCTAACTGTTCTACTGACCTTTGTCATCTCGATTAAATAGTTCCAGAATTCTGTGTCCTGTTACCTTACCTATAAAGCCAGGATGTGGGCCAGGTGTGGGGGCACATGCTTAAGCACTCAGGAGGCAGGGCAGGTGGATTTCTGTGAGTCCAACACCAATCTAGTCTATATAGTGAGCTCCAGGACACAACTGGGGATACATAGAGAGACTCTGTCTCAAGCAAGCAAGCAAGCAAGCAAGCAAGCAAGCAAGCAAGCAAGCAAGCAAACAAAACCAGGGAATGGGGCTAATTGTGTGATTTATGATAAATAGCTATTAATCGTGACCACATGAAGCCATGATCCTGCCTCTGTTCAAACACAGGAGAGTAAGAATCCTGATTCATAAGCTGCTGGATGTGGTAGAGAAAGTCCCACCACCCTGTGCTAAGAGGTGTAAAGTAACAGACTTTGTTAGTTCAAGAGCGCCTAGCTTACCAAAGCTTCCTTGACCCTTCATTCAGACTGAAAGGCTCCTTTGAATATCTCGAAACCAATCCCTCTCTACTCAAAGGTCCCCTATAAACTTCCCAGTGATAATTTCATTTTACAACCCACATGTCAGGGAAGTGGAGCCTCTTGGTGACCCTAAAGATGGTGACTGGAAGCATCCTTTAACATCCTTTAACATCTGTGAATCCATATTTCTTCTACTCCCTTTCCCCATCTCAACTTCTCCAGTGTCTTCTCAGTCATCTGGCCTCTCTAGTAACCTTTCTACAGGCGAATGTGCAGTGTGTTGTATGTCAGCTGGGGTGCTGCTTGCGGTTATTCCCCAGATCCTACCCCCATCCCCAATCTGACCCTTCTCTCTGTCTGATTCAAGGGTGGACAGCAGCCTCTGGGTCTGAAGATTTTTCTCAGCTGAACTGAAGTGGGAAGCAAATGCAATGCCCTCCTCCAGCCAAGTATCTCCCGACTGGTGACTAAGATGAATATTGGATTACCTCCTGTCTGAGCCCATTCACGGGGGCTCTAACAAACTATCAGCCTAGGGCCTTAAACAATAAACATTTATTGTGGCACCAATGAGATGTATTAGACATCATCTTTCCATGGAGAGAAGAGGGTTAGGCTACTTAAGCTCTTTCCTCACTCATTTGCTGAGGATATAAAATGACATGAGTCAGAAAGAAAGAAGTCCAGATTAAGTGTTGACTTGTGCTCAGGAGGTAGCTCTTACTCTGGACTTACAAATATGCCTCCTCTAGCTGCCCTGACTCAGAGGGATATCCGTGTTCTCTGCTGAAATGAATCAGGCCTTAGTTCTTAGTGATTTCCACCTGCATAAGTCATCTGTTATGAATGTATCTTCCACCCTAACTTCTGCGATTCCTAATATTAGGGCCTTTTGCTGTCTCCTTGTATATAATGGCAGGAGAGGAAATGTTTGTCCAGGAGAAAATAAACAGATATGGACAGGAACCTCTCCTAATTCCTGTTTGCTAAGGCAAAGAGGAGGTTTAGAATATTTTAGACTGGAGCAATTCTGCTTTTGGAGTGCAGGGATAGTGTGTGTGTATGTGTGTGTGTGTGTGTGTGTGTGTGTGTGTGTGTGTGTGTGTGACTTTCTCAGGTCTGATGTTACAAATGAGAAGGGAAATGAGCTGTCAACTAAACCAGGCGCTGGCAGAGGGAGGGCTGCCCGCTGTCTTCTATGATCCTTTCTAATCAAGCCTTCTTGTGTCTTTTATGTGAATGTCCCTCAGAGCAACTATCATGATGTGAGAGAAAGACAAGAAAAACCCCTAATAAACCAACTTAGAAAATTAGGAAGGCCTGCTGAATCCTTCATGGCTGGTTTCAAGAAAACCTGTAACGTCTTTTCCCACCCCCTTTCCCTTTTCTTGTTTAATTTTTGATTCAGCAAAAAAGAGAAATGAATCAAGGCAAAGAGAAGCCTATGGCTTGTGCTCAGGAATGCTTCCTCCTCTCTCTCTTGACTGTCAGACAATGGAGTAGCACATGAACCATCAGTGTGTGCAAGAACACACAGTCATAGCTGAGGCTACCCTGTTCATAAGCACCCAGATATGTTCAGAGTAGAAGTTATTCTCTAGGTGGTCATGTTCCCCAAATTCTATGTGCATGGTAGAAAATATGGAAAAAGACAATATGTGCCTTAAAAACAATACCTTTAAAACAACCCCCCAAAAGCTCCCTGATTTGTGCCTAGTGAGTCTATCATAGTTAGCCTCCCAAACCCCAAGAAGAAGGGCACCCCTGAACTGTGGTGTATACAAGTGCTGGGAGATGCTGAGAGAACAGGAGAAACTTCCAGGGAAAGCAACTTAGAGCACGATTTCCCTCTGTTCTCTGGCACTCACTGTGGGATTCTCTCCCCTTAACAGGACACCTCGCCTCACTTCTTACCCTCATTTTATTTGGATCCATCCAATGTGAGTTGCTCAGGGTTCTCACTCTAAAACTTGGCATTTTCACCACCTGGAGAACATCTGACCACAGTGCACAGGCCTTCCACAGTCTGGGCCCTGGCACTCTGAGCGCCATTCGCTCTCCTTAGCCAGAACTTCATGCCTCCATGGCAGTCAATATAAAGAAATGGCCTATCCGAGGTACATCTGACTTTCCCAGTGTCTTTCTAGAAGCAGAGAAACGAATACAAATCACAGTCTGAGTCTTCCCACAATTTCTACAAGATCCATGGATTAACATTTAACACACATGCTTTCTTGTTCCAGACTCATCTTCTCTTAGCCTCTCAGCCACTGAGTGTTGAGAGAGCTTTAAGTCAACTACCCTTATCTTTCAGTGAAAAGATGACATTTAATGCGTGTCCATGTCCCCAGCTCTGAGGATGGGGACTCACTCATAGGGACAGCAGATGACTAGGATGAAGTGACAGAGAGGAGCTTTAATACAATTTTGCCCAACATCACACAGTCTGAGGGAGGAGGTACGGGTTTAGAGTGGGCCCCTGAAATAAAAGTTAAGGTACACATTGACCCATGGAAGGCAGTTTACACTGTCTTACTATGTGTGTGTGCATCTGCCACTTGTCTCAATTATTCTTGTTCACAGCGTTACTTGTTAAGCCACATTTTTCACTTTACAGATGGAGAAAAAGAAGCTTAGAGAGGTAACACATTTCATGGAGATAGAGAGTGGCCAGCATCCCAGAGTCACCCTGGAATTTGCATGTCTTTCTTTGAATCAGTTCCTTTCCCATGCTGGTTCTGATGAGCTTTGCAAGCAGATCCATCTTATCATGCGTCTGGCAACCCTAGTTTTCAAAGTGTTCATCAAAAGGCAATCAGACCTGGAAAGGCAGAGTTGAAGCTGATCATTATAATATGTCCCCTCATTTGTGCTCCCTGGGGCTTTTTAATAGCATCATTTGGCACCGGGAGTGTTCAGCCTTTGCTATATTTTTAAGAACACCGTTGGCATTAAATGAGATAATGAATGCAAAATGCTTGGAATGGAGTAAGTTCTCAATAAAAAGTTAGTTTTGCCATCTTTATCAAAGTCAATTCAAAACCCTTTGTCCTCTTTAGTTTGTCTTGTGAGGCAGGAATTGTTAGTGCCTGGACTGTAACAGTGATCAGAACAAAGACGGACATCTCTGAAATGAAGTAGAAGGGGCCTTTGTCCATAGAGTAGAGAGCAGAATGACCAGAGACGTGAGGACACATTGGAAGATGATGAGGTGCCCTGGGGAAACCACAGAAAAGGTGCAAAGATGACAGACAGCACCAGATGCCCAGGTAGAGTTGGAAGGAATCGATCAGTCCATTCAGCATCTAGAGTAAGGCACAGAATATCAATCGTGTATCCATAGGACACTGCTTTCTGAAGAACAGATGCTCACTGGAGAAACTTATTGTGTGATTATGCACTCCAATATTCAAGTGCTGGAATGTTGACCCCTAGATTTACATGATAGTGTCATTTGAAGGTAGAGCCTTTGGCTTAGGCAATGACTATGAGACTACATGATGAAATTAGTGGCTTCATAAGGAGAGAGAGACCCAGCACATGTGATGGTCTTGCCATGTGATGGTCTCTCTGATGCTCTGAGGTAGCAAGAACACTCTCATTAGATGCAACACCATGCTCGTGGACTTCATAGTCTTTGTACCTGTGAGCTCAATATACTTGCCTTTGAAAATTGTGTGCAATTGTGTGGCAGATATTTTGTTATAGCAACAGAAAGCCAATGAGACAGATGATAAAGGGAGTGCTGAGACAACCGTGACAACCCAAGGCAGGAAGTGACAAGCGCCGAGGTGAGGGCAGAACAAGGGAGTGCTCTCTTTTAGTGACGTCAGCCATGGAGGAGACTCTGACGTACTCTATTTTCCTTTCCATATTTGCCCTCAGAGTTCACATCTTTTGAACAACCATTCTTCTCATTGAAAAGCAAAGTTTCCAACACTGTCTTTTTCTCGGCTTTGTCTTGTAGAGCATATCCACCTACTTGGCTTTGTTATTTTTACCTCTTCTGGGGATGTCCTATCTCACCTGGAGTATATAGTGTATAGGATTCCAGAGGAACAAGAGAGCCAGGGGGTGGCATGTGCCATCCTCCATGGTACATTCACAACAGCATGAGGATGACAGAGCAGCCTTTGACTGACCTGTGCTGGCTTCTCCAGAGCTTCATTATCAAGCTGTTAATAAAGAACTCAGATGGTTTGAACTCAGGGATTCCTGAAGCTCAAACTTCAAAGTAGTAACTTGTAATGTCTGGGTGAAGTCCTCAGGGCATGGCAGAGAACCAGTCACCAAAGAGACACTTTTTGTCAGACCTACGTGGAAAGGAAGAAGGAGAGCATGGGAGTTGCCTGCTAGTTACCCCAGAGATGGCACTTGTGTGTGGAAGCTGGCTTATCCCTGCACAGCAGAGTTGAGTCCCACATTAAAATGTAAGAGTCTTGCATGCTGGCTCTTAAGTATAACTGTGCAGAAAGTAGACTGTATAAAGTTATAACTGATTAAATTATAGTGAAAGCAAAGTTGGTAAATACACAAAGTACATTAATAACTAAACCTTCTGGGAATTATGCACTGTCTAGATGGCATGTTTATCTCACCTCTTTTCTTTTCTTTCTTTTCTTTTCTTTTCTTTTCTTTTTTTCTTTTTCTTTTTGGTTTTTTGAGACAGGGTTTCTCTGTATAGCCCTGGCTGTCCTGGAACTCACTTTGTAGACCAGGCTGGCCTCGAACTCAGAAATCCACCTGCCTCTGCCTCCCAAGTACTGGGATTAAAGGCGTGCGCCACCACTGCCCAGCTTCATCTCATTTCTTGGAGATGGAACCTTGCCCCTTCATGACTCTGTATTTAGTGATACCAAGTTAGTATCCTGACATGGGTCAGGGTGGGAAATTTACACAGAAATGCACATGCTCCAAATCAGGACTTGGTTTGCTTAACACTGCACACCAAGAAAATAGTGGAGGAACCATTAATGAAGCTGTCTTAATTTTCTAAGGTCTCCTGTCTATAGCTGTAGTGAATACCAGCAAACTCAGTCTCAGAGTGTTCAAACTGTTAACTAATTCCATGAAGATTTGCTTATTTTTCAATGAACAAGGGAGCTTCTGCCATGTCTGCTGTTTTGTAGTTGTTTTACTTATTAACATAAAGGAAAAAAATCCCTTTCCCTTGTATTGGAAAGGAAATATTGATGTCAGAGCTATCTATAGCCATTTGTCAGTTGTAACCATAGATTTGCTAAGGATATGAGTTCAGCACTGATCAATGAAGTCACTCTGGGGGGAATCAATTAGCTATATGGCATTGACAGTAAAACGCACTGCATATTTCATTATTATGTATAAGTTACATTCTATAAATCTCATATAATAGGGAGATATATGGAACTTGTATAGCTACACACAAGATTTACCCTCCCCCAGCACACTCTGAATTGTATGTTAGACATTTATCAGCACCCCTGGCTAGCCACAGCCCACTTTTCACGGCTCTATGGTGGGAGGAGCTCTGGCTCTGGTGGGATGAGCTCTGGCACCAATTATTGCTGTTGTGTGGCACATCTTAGATTAGACCCTGAACTTCATTGCTCTGGCCCCCACATTTCACAGCTCTCAGGTGGGGATAACGGTCATATCTCTGTGGTTGTCCTGTGGGGTTGGTGTACAATGGAAATTAATTCTACTCTCTTTCAAGTGTAGAGACATAGAAGGAGCACACCCTCGTGGAACTTCCTCCTCAGCTCTTCCCTGATGTGGTAGCATTTTGTATGTGTCTTCAGGATTTTGTCTTGCAAGTTCAATGCACCAGGATCTATCTGTTGTTCATAAGTAGAGGAACTGTAAATATGGGGCAAACTCAAGTTCAAGTTTCCCTTTCTATTTTTGTTCTATCCTAAGTTTAGTCAACAGTATTGATGGGAGAAAAGGAGAGAAAAGACCTAAAATCTTTTTCTTCTGCACCAAAACTTGCAACATAGTTGCAAGCTATAGGCTCAAGTCATTAACTCGACTAGCTATACACTTGAACTTTTTGCCTACATCCAACTTTCTGTGCTCAGCCCTTGGTAAGCATCCAAGCTCTGTCATCAATTAAACCATAACTACATGATAGTTAACTTTCCTCAGGACATTAAAAAATAGTGTTTAGCTAGTGATCCATAAACCAAGGCAATCTTTGGAAGCGACAGTATGTCCTGTTATTCCTATAAACGGCTAGTATTTTCTTTTCTCTGAGCCATAAAGCCTAGAAAGAGAAGAAAGGGGAAAAAAAGGCTTTCTTTCTTTCCTGGCAGGTATACTTTGTGACTCAAAGCCTTCGCGTCTCTTGCAGGATGAGTGCAGTCAGGCGAGAGGAGGAACTCATGTTTGTGTTTCTCATCCTAGCTTGTAGAGAGTAGGTGTGCACGGGCATGCTTCTCATGTCTGAACCGCAGGCACTTTTTGTGGGGGGTGCAAAGAGGAAATGAACACCTGTGGAAGCATCAGGAGCTGGAGACAGTTTTTTTGAAATACAAATCAACTACACTAGCAGTATACCTCACCCTTAGGTCTACCTCAGAGGAATGCAAACGTCTAGAGACCTGTGCACCAGTGTTCTATGAGTTACATGAGCTGAACGGGAAACGACTTAGACACCTATCAATTGGTGTGAGAACACATTGGGGTGTACTCGTGCACCGGAATGCTAGTTTGCAACAGAACAAAAGAGCTCTTACACATGTTGCCACCACCAACCTCAAAACATTTTACTGTGTGAAAGAAAGCAGCCAGGCAACAGGGCCATGTAAACTGCCGCTGCTGTGAAATGTCAAGGAAAGGTACAAGTAGCTGAGCAGTTGCCTGGGAAGCTATGGAGAAAGTAGCTAAGCAGTTGCTTGGGAAGGTGTGTGTGTGTGGGGGTAGGGGTGGGGGTGGGGTGGGGGGAGGTATTGGAGCATGAAGTATCTTATGGGGGTGATGGAAATATTCCAAAAGCTAATTTGTGGTGGTAAATCTGCTACAAGGACACCAAATTATATATTTTGAACCTGGTGGATTGTAGGGTATGTGAAATACCTGGAATCTGTTTATTATTAAAAGGGCAGCTCGGCCTTTAGCTTTGAGCAATCTATGAATGTCTCAGGGTCTTTCCCCAACAGAGTGTCTCTGGTATCTGTGTTCTGCACACTGCCTGCCACTCCACTGAAACCTGATCGCATCCAGTCCTTCCATAGCTGTTGAACCTTCTATAAGTGTTGAACCCTGAGGCCCATGAGCTGTTAATTCATGCTAACAACGCCCAGCTCTCTCTGAAGCCATCCGAGTCTTTTCATGCCAAATTAGAGTTAAGCACAGTTATCACCTGTTAGAAAAATTAAGCTCTGGTTTCGGGAGCTTTGTGTTTTCAAATCAGTGGAGCCCCTTGAAATGCTGCCAGCAAATCAGCGGCAGACGTCAGTGGGAGACAGATGGAGTCTGTGGGCCTGGGTTTGCCAATAATGAGATGGTCAATACCTTGCTGGAAATAAAATTAAACATTATGAGCTACCTTCCCTCTCAGAGCACCCTGGCTGCTCTCTGTGTGACAATGACCTCACTAATTGCTTATTAGTGTGATTTTTATTCCTGTAAGAAGCGTTGGCAAGTGTGGTAGAAAAGGGGTAGGAACTGGGCAGATGTGGAAAGCAGAAAGGAAGGGAAGGGACCTTCAGGGATTCGAGGAGGTTACAGTAGGTCTCTATTATGCTTACAACACAAAACAGCAACTAAAAAGGCTGTCTTCGAGGTGCTCTGTGGAATCTTAGCCATCCCTCTCATTCATTGGGTTGGCTTTCTTATTTGCATTTTTAAATAGGGAAACAAAGGCAAATGACGTCAGATATCCTGTTCTAGACACACAGTGAAACTCTACAGCTGCAGGCCAGTTTTATTTGTAGGTGGCTCCAATCCCAGGACTCTTCTTACAGTGCTGAGACAGAAAGAGGGGGTCTCCATGATGGCCCAGCTCGTTCTTGCTAAGAATCTGTGTAACCTGGACCCTTCTTGCTCCTGGTAGTCACGCCAAGTACAAGATTCTCTGAGCAAAGGAAAGAGAAGATGGCTAAGCCTGTGTCGCATCTTTTCATCCCTGCACATTCCACTCAGACATGCTACCCTGTGATAATGAGAAACAGGAGGAACAGTCATGGGGCATTGACCCCAAGGCCACTTGGTCAGGCAATAGCCATAGCTCCCTCCATTCTGGAACCATACCGTTTCCCCAAGGCTGCCCTTCACTTGGAACAACCACTCTGTTCTTTCAGCTGAGGTTGGCACCCTGAGTATCTATGTCAACACAGTGTCAGAGGAATAGCTATCATGAAGTCACCTCACACAGACACTGACTGAGCTCTTACAGGATCTCTGGTGATTCTGTCAGCCATGTGCGTGGGCTCCCTCTAACCTCATTTCCCTTACCTTTATAGACCATAGAGACACATTCACCCTAGTCCTGGTGCATAGCATCTTTTATGAATAAAACATCTCCTGCTTGGGCTCTGGGCTTTTCCACACTGCCTAATTGAGCTAATTCTGTGCTGCTCACACTGCCCCTGTACCCTGCTCTTTCAGGATGCTCTGCGCTCACTTCTTTTGTAATGCTTGCTGGATTGTTCTGAGTCCGTTGGCTTGCTTGCCCCTGTACCCCTGAACAAAAAACAAAGGCAGACATGAACCCCCAGAAGTATTGTCCCTGGAGAGGGTGAGCAAACCAAACACCTTCATAGACTTCGAATTCCTAGTTGCTGGGAGAGGCTTGTACTGGTGGATGTTTACGGGAATAGATGTCTGGGTCTGCGACTCAGTATGAGAAATTTGGTAATAAGGTCCTTCCACCCTGGGTCCAGTGGTGTTCCCTCTACATCAAGGGCACAGCCTCCTTGGTGAACTCTCTTTGTACTCAGTGATAAATTTCTGCACGGTAGTCCATTGTCCGGTGATTAGATGCTCGGGCACCATAGGCGAGAGAGGAACAATTCCGAAAGTAACTGAACACAAATCTTCGCGGTGGATCAGCACTGTGCTCCGGGCAGCCTGGTATTTCTGTGATTGCGATGCTGAGAAATGGAGGGGGAGGGGCAAATGGTTCTCAAATCACTCTTTAATTGGAGGAAAAGACAGCTTGGTATGTGTAGTCCAGGTGATCACAGCTGGATCAATAGCTGCGTAGGGACTGGGGCTGGAGGCAATGTGTGTGTGTGTGTGTGTGTGTGTGTGTGTGTGTGTGTGTGTGTGTGTGTGTGTTCGGGGGGGTAGGGAGAAATGCTCCCATGAGAAATTTGAGTTTTTTAGATGTAGGCATGGAGGATCTAAAGTAAAAATGTTTTGAATGTTTTTGAGCTCCCTACCTTTCCATTGGGTGAATGTTATACAGTATAAGAAGTATTACTCCCATTGTACAGGTGGGGAGGTTGAGTCCTGTGCTGAAACAGCTTAGAAAAGATTGATTCTAGATGACAAATGTGGCCATCTGATTTTAATCCTGTTGTCTCCAGACAGATACATCAGTTCTTTTTTTTTCTAAATACATAAGGAAAATGACATTTTTTTCTTTGAGTTTTTTTTATTCATGAGGAGACATGGTTTGGCATATTATCCCACAGATACTTGGCGCAGCTGGGCTCTTCCTCCCCCCCCACCCCCCCCAGCCACAATACCCTACCATCTCCTCAGAACCGCTGCTCCCTTAAGAATCAATGTTTCCCTGCATGTGGTTCCCTTAGATAAACCAGTCCTTTGTTTGTTTTTGCTTTGCTTCGGTTGGCCTTTAGACCCTGACTCAGATTGATATACTAACTCAGATGAAATCAAGGCCACTTCTCATGGGTCTTCTCCAAACTTGCTGGAGTTTTAAATATTTACTTGTGAAATGATTTGGTTTTTCTCTGAATGAGTGAAAGGTGTGTAGAAGGCAACGTCACGTTTCTTTTGCTTTCCAATACATGTCAGCCATTAGAGTGAGTCTCCCAACACTGAGATCAGAGCAGGCAGTGTAGGCATGGGTGACCCGGGGGCTTCAGAGACAGATGGAGATGGGCTCGAGTGTTAGCTCCCACAAGATGGGTAGAGTTGGCCTCTGTCTACACATCCTTCTCTGGGGACAACCATGCCTGTCTCCACAATATTTTGTGAAGATACTTTGATCAATCACAAGTGTTTCTCATCGGAGCTGTCCTAGTCAGGAGGAAAAAGGAAGGGTGTGGGAGGTCACCTCAGGATACTGACAAAGTGAGGGTCAATGGAGTAGAGAGCTCACCCATGGTTCAGCCTGATCCCTACAGGTCCCAGGAGCTGAGAGTGAGCACAGATACTGTAGGGAAGAGTGGGGAGGTGGTATTGATACCTACCGTGTTGGGGGATAATCTTAACACAAGGTTCAGCCCTCAGTGGTCCTCTGAGGAGTTTGCCCACTACCTGACCCAAGGAAGGGACCAATGCTTCATCACTTCAACTAGGATTCAAAACAATAGTGTCTTGTCTATAGAATATGGTCAAGGCATCATGGTGTAGACTGGCTGGTGATCACTGTACCGCTCCTGGGGAAAGGTTTTCACAGACATTACCACTCTCTTTCCCAAGATGTAAGCATTAGCTCCTATAAGGGTGTGTCTACAATATGCTCAGTGTTTTTCGAAGCTTCAGAATAGATATCAACCTTCCTCTTTAGCCCTCAGCCAACCACAATTCCTCCATGGTGGGAGAAAGAGTGCACGGTAGACTTTCTGATAAGTTGGGGAGTAAGATGTAGGAAGACAGCACAGGACGGTAAGGTAATTAAGGGGAAGGGTAGAAGGGAACCTGCCCTGCTGCTGCACCAGGAAACTTGGTCCTTTTCTATGGACCGTCTTCAGCTTGTGGACACTGATTAAGTGTTGCCTTTAGGCTGGCTTGCCCTTTGTCTTGCTCCTCTGCCTGCTGACTTTGTTCCAGTAACTCTGCCTTTGCATTGTGCTTGCTGGTTGAGGAGCTGCTAGGATCCACATTGGTCCTCACCGAGACTGTCGTCACCGTCATCTTCCAGAGGAGCAAGTGCGGACTACTGGGCTCCTGGGACTGGTCATGTGGGCAAACTCCTCAGAATTTGTGGCAGAGTTGGGATTCCACTTTCATCTGATAAGCCAGAAAGAAGCCCTGGGTTATTCCTAGCCTCTCTCACTGTACACCAAGCCCTGTGAGAGCTCTGTTCCATGGACTCAGAAATTATGGAATCGCCATCTTTGCAAATGGGCTATGAACTCTGGGAAGGGAGAAGGTACTAATTACATCAGAAGAGGGAAGGTTTGAGGTCTCTGGCTTGAGGCTATACTATTCTCTACTCATATAATGTGGGCAGCTGTCATTTTCATTCATATTAATTCATTCATTGACGAATTTTTTTCATTCTCTTACTCATGAAAACATTCATTCATTCTTCCATGTGTTTACTAACCTATTCTTTCATTCATAACTTTCCACTCTTCTTTAGGAATTACATCAAATAAGTCACTTTTAAGGGGTATCAGCCACAGGTTGAGCACTATTGTCCTACAATGAGCCATAGTAGACAGCCCATTATAATAGGTAAGCAATACTGAAGATGATATTACTCTTAATAAACCCAGGCCATTTATTTTCATGCTCAGTGCTCAATGAATGAATAAGTGAATAAGGACAGCAATAACTGTATTTAGAGAAATCAAGAAGGAGAAACAGAATAAGAGACTTTTCAACCCACACCACCTTCTGCTACACAATAGCAGGGTGCCAGATGCCAGGGCTGCTTCAGGAAATCACTGCCTCCCGATCCACTCACACAGATTAATGAGAGCCTCTCTCTTTCCCTTCCATTCCCTTCCTGATCCTCCTGATGTCAGGCAGTCTTTGGGTCAACATGATGAGGTCAGCCTCTGAAGAGCTCTACAGGGTATAAGCAGAGCCTGAATGACCCCTGCCCAGACTGTATTGATTGAGAAGCGTTTCCAACTGCCTAAGGTCGGCATCCTCTCTCATGAAGGGCCAAGCACTCCAGATGCCTTCTGTAGGAAGTCATTTAATTGTGTTCTGTGCTGGGTTGGGTAGCCCTAGATAAGCAGAAGGCTGGAAACTAGAGACAAGTGGCAAAGGAGATATTGCTTCTGCCCCCATCTGCTCCAACAAAGAGAAAGGCAAGGCAATATCTGGGGAGGAGAGATCACAATTATAGAGGGTTTTGTTGTTTTGTTTTTCAGATCATTGTTTGATCTGAAAATATGATAGAAACTTTGTAGATAGACAAGTGAACAGGTAGGCAGATAAAGATGTAGGTAAATCGAAATAGATACTATTTGATAGAAGGTGCTGTCTTTGTCACAGCTGTACTGCTGTGAAGGGACTCCATGATCACAGCAATGCTTATAAGAGAAAGCATTTAATTGGGAGCTTGCCTACCGTTTCAGAGGCTTAGTCCATTATCATCATGGTGGGGAGCATGGAGACATGCAGACAGGCACTGGAGCAGAAGAGCAAGAACAAGAGTGAGAGCATCGGGGTAGGGGGAGAGTGAGTGAGGAAGCGAGAGGCACTATGGGCATGGTGTGGACTTTGGAAACCTCATAGCTCAATCCCAGTGACTCACTTTCTCAACAAGGTCATACCTCTGAATCCTGTTCAAACATTCACCTAACTATAGGGATTAGACATTCAAATATATGAGTCTTTGGGGCCCACAGGTGCCAAGTGACAAACAAAAAATGTTCTTTTTATCTGATATTTGGTTGCATGATACTAATAACTGACTAGTCTTACACTAATGACTGATTCAGTCCCAACAGAGAAGACAGCAAAGGAAGAAAACAGCGAGAGGGAAAGACAGACCAGACTTCTCACAGAAGCTCTGGGAGGTAGGACTGGGACTTTTCAGTGTTCTTTAATGGTCAAAAGTATTTTTGAAATTGTTCATCAGAAGCCATGGAATGAGGGGACCATAGAGCGAGGACCCAATGGTCATCTTCTCAGGTTTGACTTTTTATTTGAACTCCTAATCTCTTAGTTTGAATAAAAGAATCTGTCTGCCTGTCTGCCTGCCTGCCTGCCTGTCTGCTTATGAATGACCCAGTTCATGGGTTGAGTTATAGTATTAAACAGCGGTGCAAGTCATGGGCACATTTGCAGTGTAGACACTTTCCCTCTCTAACTGGGTGTCTGATGACCACCTGCAAATTAAAATATCCAGAACGAGACTCATATTCTCAAGCTCCAGCTCTCCAGGATTCCCCAATGCTTTCTTTTATCCATCCTGCAGCATAAAATCCCAGGAGGCTAATTCTTCATAAGTGTAGTTGTTTCCCCTCTTGTCTAAGTCTAATGAGGATAGACAATTATAAGGATATTCAGTTGGCCCTACTGTAATGTCTGGAAAAATATAAGCAGTATTACACTGTGTCTGATGAGGGTCTCCTGGTTATCACAGCATGGTGGATGGTGCTACCATATGAGGACTGGATGGGGAGAGAGAAACAGAGAGACAGAGAGATCTCATACACACATCAGAGAATGGAAGGAAAAGGTCCATTGTGAGCTAGTCTGCTCCTGTGAGACTTGATCTATCCTGCGAGACCAACATTAATTCCTCCAAAAGTATTAATCCATAATCACCTTTCACTAGACCTTTCTCTTAAAGACCCATTGCCTACAAATATCAGTACCCTGGAAATCAAACTTTCTATGAGGCAATCTGAATTCAAACTACAGGCCTCTGTCCACCACCATCACCTTTGCCTCTCATTCAGTCCACGATGAGAGGAGTTTCCACAAACAGTATTAACAACGAATGTGGTCAAAATTAGAACTGTTATTTTATAGCGAACGGCAATGAGACCCAGGGTGGTCTGAAGTCATCTACGTAAGATCATGGCACTAGAGCAGCATCCAAACTCACAGACTCACCCTGAGCCCTGTCACTGAGCCTCACATGTCACTCTTCTTCTGGCCACTGCTAGTTTCTTAAGGGTGTCAGAGCTCCAAGAAGAAGAACAGAGGTCACCAGGATTGTCAGTAAAGGTTTGTGGAAGAGAGAAGACACTGAGGAGATGCTAAGAGAAGACAACTGAATTTTTACCTCTTCCCCCCCCCCCAAAAAAAAAGAGGTCCACAGGAAACTTTAGATATAAAAAGAAACACCTGGTGGTCACTTTGGGAGATGTCCCACATGTTAGCCCTGGGTCAGTGGGCAGGCCAGGAGACCCCACTGGTTTCTAGTCAGCCTGCTGTGTGCACTCAGCTCGCTGTCATCTGGGGGAACGGAGTTGACGTTAATTAGCTCTGTTTACCACCTTGGCCTGTCAGTTCTCCAGCATCTCAAGCTTTCATGCTCTTTACCTCTCTCTACACTCCATCTCAGGAGAGAAGAACCCTGCAGCCCGGAGTCCACACTTGACTGGGGCGGCTTTTGGAAAGTTGTGCTACTAATTACTCTGATTCCTTCTACCTGCCAACGGCCCCACAGAGGCACTTCTGTGTGCCCATGTCCCCCAGTCAAGCTGTGCTTCTGAGAGATGCCCGTCATTGCTCTACCTCCTGGGTTATTTGTGCTTTCTCCCTGTGCAGAACACCTGGAGAAAGCCTGGACTTTTCCCTTCTGGTTCATATTAGTGAAAGTCACCAAAAGGAATGGTGGCAAAATGTGACATTTGATTGGGTTTTCACAGGAGATACTGAGGTCTTTAAAGACAAAAGCCTTGCTCCGTGACTCCTCTGCCTGGAGAGCAGGAAGCAATGCATGACAGTCAGTTTTAACTGCAGAGCAGCCTACAATCATCTAGGAGGACAGCCCCAGGAATTGTCTAGATATGGTTGCTCGTGGGAGATTGTCTTGATTGTTGATAGAAGTGGGAAGGCCCAACCTGCATGTGAGTAGCATCGTGTCATGAGCAGGACTCGGAAATGTGTAAGATTGTGCATACTTTCTCTTGTCTGTGGATGGGAGTCTCTGGAGATGCTGAGAGAGAGAGAGAGAGAGAGAGAGAGAGAGAGAGAGAGAGAGAGAGGCAAGGGACATGTCAGACATTGTCCCTACAAGTCCCTACAAGGTCTCTAAGTGAGCTGGAGAGGTATGCAAACTCCTGACTTGTACACTGAGACAGATGCTGCAGTCATGGAGTATGGTGTGTGACTCAGGAGAACTCAGAGGTGGGACAGGTTATTTTGCTCCAGGAGGCTCTGTTGTCATAGGCTGAATTGTGTCCTCTAAAAAGATACATTGTTTCCCGTTGACAGATATCTGTGAATGTAAACTCATTTGGAAATAGGATCTTTGCCAATGTAACAAAAGCACCGGTTGCATTCATGCTGGCCTTTAGTCCACTGATGTCTTTATAAGGAGCAGCTACAACCCAGACACACAGGGGGAGGAGAACACTGAATATAAATGTTGCATGAGAAAGGTTCCCATTGGCTCATATTTGAACACTTGGTCTCTAATTGGCAGAACTGTTTGGGAAGGATGATGGCGGAGGTGTGTCACTGGGGGCAGGATTTTAGGTTTCCAGAGTCCATTCCATTCCCAGTTATCTCTGCCTTGTGCTTGTATCGTATCTCCTGATGTGAGCTCTCAGCTACTGTTTTAGTTTCCTGAGTTTAGCCATGCTTCTTCCCACGATGGTGATGGACTCTAACCCTTTGAAACTGTAAGCTTTAAATAATCTTTCTTCTATAAGTTGCCTTGGTTATAATGTTTTATTACAGCAAAAGTATTGAAGTAATGAAGACAACGATAGAGGCAGAGACTACAGAGATACAGTTGTAGATAACTCAGGGTTTAGAATTTTGCTTCTTAAAACTATGAGATTAAATTGCTGTTGTTTTAAACCACCCAGCTGCAGGCATGGTGTTTTGTATGCTGTGTAAAGTTTACCCTTCGGTTATTCAAATGCTTATCTCTCTGCCATCATATCTTGTTACAATCTGGACATGGAGTTGTAATGCTTATACAAAGAATCTACTGTCTCAAGTTTGTGTAAACATTTATTTTCTGCTTTGCTAACAGATGCTGATGGTCCAGTGGGTGGGCAGAATATGAGAATAGGGTGGGACATATTCCCTATGTCAGCAGAGGAAAGAGACAGGGAGAGGAGGGAGAGGCAGATGAGTGGCAGGATGGAGGAATTGCCATGAAGAAGGGGTCTGAAGAGCCAGGTTAATAGTAATATGCAAGTGTCGTGGGATGGGGCAGGATGGTAGCTAGAGTAGCATAGGAGGTAAAGGCAGATCATTTAATTGCCCAGTTATTGAGGTACAGTTTTGAATTAATTTTATTTTATTTTTCTGTGTGGTTATTGGGGAATAAAAGAAAAGAAATTTAGCAGCCTTATTAATTCGTCCTTTATATTTACACAAAGGATAATTCATTTACACTCAGCTTCTGGTTATTTGTTATGGCAATCCTAGGAAAATGACACAGGCAGAAACTTCCTAAATGTCAACACTATTACTGTGGGGCCCTTATGGCACTTGGCAGGAGGGAGGGAAGGAGAGCCATGATAGAAGGGACAGTGCTGTACTAATCATGGAGGTAGCTCCCCTACCATGCATTTGGAGTACGTCTGGGTCCTAGGTGTGCTGGTAGAAGACTGCAGCTTTGCATGGAGACACTGGGACAAAACTGGATTTTGAGACAAGGATGTCCATCATCAGAAAAAGACAGTAGATGGTACACTCAGCCTCTTTGTCCTCCACATCAAGGCTTTAATGCAGGAGGACATTCGTAACTCAACTGTTTCTCAGAATGGCACATCATCAAGCTAATATAACTCCCTAGTGTTTATACGTGCAGTCTCTTCTTGCTTAGATGGCTTTTGACTTTGAGAAGAGCAGTTGAGACCAAATGGCTCAGTACAGGCAGGTGTTGACATGTAGATTAAGATCTCCCAGGGCCCACTAAAGGCTGACTGCAGGGCCTTCTCTGGAAGCAATGAAGATAGCACATGAATATTTTTGAAGCAGCCCTTGAATTCTATCTTTCTCATCTGCATGCAAGTGTCTTTTCTAATAACAATCTATCACAGCTTACACTCTTAGAAGAGGAGTTTGTTGTTGGTTGAAGATTCGTGGGCTGGCCCATATTTTCTAGCTCCTCTGAAGTTGTGCAGGGCCATGAAAATAGTCTTACCCAGTGGATGTGAAACTAACTCTCCGCAGGATACCTGTTCCAGTTAGTAGGGCTCAAGACACAACACAGAATCCCTGTATGACCATGGGGATAGGATCTACCCCCAGAGAACTGTTGGACTCATGCTTTGTGCAAACAGAATAATAAACCTGTAGATGGTAAGTAGCTGATGTTTACATGGATAATGTGATGGTTTGTATATGCTTGGCCCAGGGAGTGGCACTATTAGAAGGTTTGGCTTTATTGGAGTAGGTGTGTCACTGTGGGCGTGGCCTTAAGACCCTCACCTTAGCTGCCTGGAAGTCAGTCTTCCACTAGCAGCCTTCAGACGAAGATGTAGAACTCTCAGCTCCTCCTGCATCAGGCCTGCCTAGATGCTGCCATGCTCCCACCTTGATGATAATGGACTGAACCTCTGTACCTGTAAGCCTAAAACCCTAACTAAGACAGACCATAACAAATTAAGTACATAGTTTCAATGTATGGGGGGGGGTGTCACATATATTTCCCATCTCTCCAAAAGATATTAAGCTCTTGAGACATGCCAATCATCCCTTGTCTACTGGCTGCTCTCTTATGCAATCCTTTAAATGTATTGAGTGCTTATTGAATTAGCAAGAGAACGAAGGCTGGCGTGATCTAGGGATTATCTAGTTTACTTTCCTCATTTACCTTAAGCTCTCCCTCTAAGCCAGTAGCAGGGCCAAGCTAAGACACTGGTCTCTTGAATTGAGCCCTGACTGTGCCTTGTTCCCTACAAGACCGCACGCATGTCACAGAGGCTGTGCTTGCATCCACCAGGCTGCCTGTGAGAACGCTGACCACAGGCAGGTCTTTCCTTACCATATTCACAGCTGCTGTGCCCTAGCATGGATCTGTAACCACCTGCAGAGAATTTTTTACTATTGATTGTGGTATAGAGAGAGGGAGACCAGGTTACAATTTGTATAAATCTAGATGTTTGGGGGAATGAGAAACGGGCATCATCAAAGAAATCAGGTGGGGGAAACAGTGTATACTTGATCTCTGTTTGGAAAATTGGGCCTCCTGGTTGGCACAGTCAGAGGTAATGCTGGTGAACGCAGATGAGAGGCAGTGGTACCTTGTGGTTCAGGGCACTATGAAGGAGTCTCTGGTGTTTGCGGTCTGGCATTATTAATGACTGTTTTTGTCTATTCAAACAGGCCACTTTGCTTCCCGAGTTTTCAGTTGACCCTCTTTGAAGCAGAACAATGATTGTTCCTCCTGAAGAGGATAACCTGAGAGTGTACTGAAAAGACCACGTCAGTCGTAAACAGCGGGATATCTGCGTTTATTGTTCCCACAGTTACTGCTGACCTTGGGACTGTGCTGGCTGCTGTTCCTTTGTAAAGTGGAGTGGAGGTTCTTCGGTATGTCTCTTGTTAAAATTTCCTGAGCAGATTTGTCAAATAAATTCTGTATTCATTTGTGTGGGCTGCCATATGGGAAACTTTTAACAGCAGAAACTGACTGTCTTTTAATTTTGGAGGTCAGGTTCAAGGTGAGTTTAGAGCTGGCTGACAAACCTCTGTGTCTTCACATGGCCCTCCACAGTATTCCAAGTTTCTTCTCTTAATACGGACGCCTTTGTCAGGGATTACCCCAAGTCCTAATTTTAAATGACCACTTTCTGGGAAGGCCTACCTGTCCCTGAACACAGACAGATTTTAGGTGCTGGAAGTCTAGGCTTCATCATTGTGAGTTTAGGGGACACCATTTAACCTGTACCCGCTGCTCTTCTTCTATTGCTGAAAAATTCCTTCTAAAATGGATACTTTTTCATTTGAGAGAGAGGGTGTCATGTAGTGAGAACGACCTTGAATTCTGATCCTCCAGCTTCCATCTCTTAGATGCTGGGATTAGAGAGAGGTACCACACGTTTAAGAGGTGCCAGGGATCAAGTCTAGGATTCCTTGCATGTTAGGTAAGCACTCAGAGAGTTGAGCTCTAGCTCCAGCCTGACTCTGTTGCCTGCAAGGTCTTGAACTGCTGTGTGGAAAGGATAATGCCTTTTCTCAGCTCTCATCAGAGAAGCTTCTCCTGGAGATTGCAACAGGTACTCACAGTAGTCAACCTAAGAGATTGCGGAGTACTCAGCTCTAAGTACTGCATCTCACCCCATCCTTCCATGCTTCAGGTACCATCAGAGAAGGGGAGGTGGTGCAGAAAGATGTTAAAAGCCAGAGACAACAAAACTTCCAGACATGGCAGGGACAGTTGCACAGACCGAGGCTGTGATTAAATGCACAAGACCCGAACAAAATAAGTCAGACAAAATTATAGCATGAATTGGGAGGTGGTCAGAAGTCCCCCCCTAGCTAAAGAGCCATTGGCAATTGATAGCTGCCGAGACAGTCAGTTTTCTTCAGGGATGCAGCCCCCGAGAGGCTACCAGGGTCCAGCAGATGTCCCTACAATGATGCTCATACAGGCAGCACTAAGGGGATTTTATGTTTTTAAAAACAGAACAAAACCACAAGAAATATATGAAATCAGGAGGGGATAGTGGTTTGGAGGATAGGGGATACGTAGGAGGAAGGGGATTGGAGATAGACTTGATCAAAACATAGTATATGCATGCATCCAATTCTCAATAAATAAAAAAATGTACAAAATATTCTTGACCTGGTAAATGGAGTCATTTATGGCCAACACAAATAAGAGTCTAACATCAGATTTCTATCCTTTTCAATTCATGCCTACTGAGCTTCCGGGAGCTGCCATTGTCCTATGAGTCTTTCATCCAGCCAGCTCCTTCCTGTAGCGATTGGAAGTGGCTTGCACAGCATGCCTTCAGACCGGCACAGCACAGCAAATGATTCTTTGCCCCATTGCACTGGACTCTTTGAGCTGGAGGGGGCCCACCAGCCTTAGGGTTTGAGTCAGACCTGTTAAGAGGGTTGAGAAGGAGCTCATCCTGCACTCCCCCGCCCCCCAGCTTAGGATCCAGCTAATGGCAGGAGATCATTCTAGGGAAATCTCCTTGGAGCCTCGATTTACTCATCAATAAAATAAGAAAACAAGAAATTGGAGGTGCCGCCCCTTAGAGCTTGAGGAAGAAGAGGGGGAGGCAAGATTGTAGGAGGCAGCCAGGATGGAGGGCACCAGGAGAACATGGCTCACTGAATCATCTAAGTAGGGCTCACGTGGGCTCTGAGAGACTGAAGTGGCAGGCACAGTGCCCACATGGGTCTGCACCAGGTCCTCTGTGCCTATGTTATACTTGTTAGCTTGGTGTTTGTGTGGGACTTCCAACGGTGAGAGCGGTGCTGTCTCTGAGTTTTGTCTGCTCTTGGGACCCTTTCCCTATTGAGTTCCCTTGTCCAGCTCAATATGAGGGCTTGGCCTTGTCTTATTGTGTCTTGTTTTGTGGTGTTTGGTTATTGTCTCTTGGAGGCTCACTCTTTTCTGAAGGGAAACAGAGAGGGAGTGGATTTGGAGGAGAGGAGAGGTGGGGGCAAGCTGGGAGGAGTCTAAGAAGGGGAACTGTGGTTGGGCTGAAAGCAGAATCCATTTTCAATAAAAAAAATAAACAACTGAAAAGAAAACAAGAAAAGACATTCTATAAGGTTGTATGAAGGATAAAGAACATGGATGTATAGTTTCACATATGTCACTAACTCAAAGAGTCACAGGCCCAGGTGGCTACTCACATCCAGATATTTTCAGGATTACAGTTCAGGGCCTCTTACCAATCCCACTTTCAGTTTCATGGCTGCCATGTATCCCATGGACACAGCTTGAACTTGGTGACCATTTCTTTCATCACAGACAGATTCTTTACGGGAGAAATGGTCATCATGTGGGTGACAATAAGCACCCAAGTCCCTGTCAGTTCGCTTCTCTTCTACCTCACACAGTAGCCACTGGGATTCAGTCCCAGCCCTGCTCAGAGAGAAAGTCTGGGCTCCGTTTCAACAAAGTACTTTACACTTCCACAGCTTATGGATGGACGGGCGATTTTTCTTTAGTTACCGGGACAGCACTGCAGTGCAGTTTCTGCTTTTCTCTTATTGAAAATAGATTTTTGTTTCATGCAATAAATTCTGATTATTGTTTCCTCTACCATAGCTCCTCCCCCTTCACTACCTACCCAACTTTATACCCTTTCTCTTTCTCACTAGAATATAAGTAGACTTAAAATAATAATAATAATAATAATAATAATAATAATGGCAGTGGTGATGATGAAGAACAATAAGGTAAAATAAGAACAAACAATCCAGAATAGGACAGAAGAAACAGAAAAAAAGAGCCAAAGAAAAAGCATAAGAAACACACAAGATGCTCAGATACACATATACACACTCATATGCGCGCGCGCGCACACACACACACACACACACACAGAAAATCTATAAAAATAAAATCGGAACAACAACTGTAGAAACAAAAGATCCGTAAGTGTAAGTTCTAAGGCAATGAGCATACTTCCAACTCCAGGAATTCCAAGGAGACACAAGACATTGTTGCACCGGGCAGAAGCTTTGGCTGAGGTATTTGAAGAAGATCTAAAGGTCTTTTTCCTCTGGCTCACTCGATTTCGCACACAAGTATTCACACAGGCTCGTGCTTATTGTACATGCACACACAAGCCTCTTGTATGCTCATTCCTCCTCTGTTGTCAACAGCTGTTCAACCTTAAGGCAGAGAGACAAGGGGTGCGCTGCACCCATTTCCACTCCCGTTATCAAAACATGGCCCCACCCATCAGTTATCACTGTTACCAGACCCGAGACCATACCTGGCTGTTTCTGGCATTCTCGCTCTCCCATCCTCACACACGTGTCTTCTCTGGAACACTGAAGGCTTCTTCCTCACTGCCCCAAAATTGTCCCTTGCCACAAGAACTATGGAGCGGATCCCATGGGGAGGCAGATGAAAAGTGACCGTTGGGAGCTGCACTCCAGTTTCAGAGGCAGACCTTTGCCTCAGCAAGAAGGGGCGCCACAGTGAGGAGGTAGTGGCAGCTGCTTTTGGGAGTTGCCCACCCTCACCTCTGAGTGTGGCAGGGCTCTTTTTCATATGAAAGAACACTCAAGGTTCAGATGTATTGGGACACGTTTTTTGCCTTGGGTATCTTGAAGCTACTGATGTTTCCAAACTTCATGATGCTTTGGCTTACAACTTTTTGGCTTGCAGATTATAGGAAAGAGATATCTCTCCAGTAGAAGCCATACTTAGTTTCTTGAATTAGATTTTTTTTCTTCTGGGCTGTGAGTAGCATTTCCTGGTCAGACATGGCCATAAGGGAAAACAACCAAGGCTTCAGGACATCGGTTCTCAACTTTCTTAATGCTGTGACTTTTTAACATAGCTCCTCATGGTGTGGTGACCCCCAGCCATAACATTATTTTCATTGCTACTTCTAACTGTAATATTACTACTATTATGAGTTGTAAATATCTGATGTAAAAGATATCTGATATGCAATCCTTATGAAAACATTGTTCAACCTCCAAAAGGGGTTCAAACCAAAGGTTGAGAACCATTTCTTTAGCACTTATAGCCAACCTACCGCTTAGGAGCTGCATGCACCCAAGGATAGATATACATATATGCCAATACAAAGTCATAAACTTACTTAAAATAGAGTGGCATTTTGTTGTCATTTATTCTGTAACCCAGCTTCATAGTTTTACGGCATGAAATCTGTATGTGACAATGTGACATCCCAGCGTCAAGAGGTTGGACACACCTGTGCGTGTGCTGTACTGAGAAACTATAATATTGGGTAGGTTAGTCATTCAGTCTACTTTGACTTAGAATATTTTGTTTCTCCACGGTTCTAATCTGTCTATAACCACATCTGGAGTGGGAAAGCCTTTGTATAACATGAAATGGTGTTTTTGAGGGTGATTCAGGCTCCCAAGAAGGGGGAAATTTCTACCCCCAGATGCAGCTAGATTTATGCACCAAGGTGCTGGCAGTCTGGGCTGGGATACAGTGGCAACAGATGCTATGGAAACAGAGGCAGGTTCTGCAGCGTCCCTGTGGTGAGTTATGGTAAGCTGGTTCTACACTAAGGACTTAACTGAATTGACTTTTCCTGGGCTGGAGCATACTGCAGGTGCCCTTCACTTAGTGGGTCCCCGCTGTCCTTGAGAAATAGACCAAATATGATGGTGGGTCTCTCTGCAGAGGACACAGTGATGTGTGGCTCACTACAATGAGATAGAAGGGCTTTCTCTTCAGCTGCAGGCAATACTGTTATAGACAGTGTTTGGCTGACATATCCCTTCATCTGAATGAATGAGTAAAGAGAATGAATGAATGAACGCATGGATGGATGCAGTCCATCCTCTCACTGTTTAGTATTCTCAACAGCACATCTACAGTCACATGCAAAACACAACATTTGTGAGCTAACTTTGGAAAAGAGCCCAAGGAACAAATTAAATGAGAAACCTGACAGCTACACAGAAATTTCCCATCTTCAGTTTCCGCTGACAGGTGCGTTCTGACTTAGGTCAGTTTCTGCAGCCACGTACCTGACAGATAGCTTGGAATTTTTCTGCCATGTGCAGAGATGGTCAAAGCGTTGCACTTGCCCTTAGAGAGACTCTGGTTGAGTTGCACAGGAAGCTAGAGCTAAGAAGTCAGCAGGTGCAGAGAGGAGGGTCTTGGAACTCCAAAGGTAGGAGATGCATCTTTCTTTTCTTTTTTCTCTTTTCTCTTTTCTTTTTTCTTTTTTTAATTTTCTTTTTTTCTCTTTTCTTTTTTCCTCTTCTCTTCTCTTCTCTTCTCTTCTCTTCTCTTCTCTTCTCTTCTCTTCTCTTCTCTTCTCTTCTCCTCTCCTCTCCTCTTCTCTTCCTCTTTCTTTCTTTCTTTCTTTCTTTCTTCCTTTCTTTCTTTCCTTCTTTCTTTCTGTCTTGTTTTTTTTTTTGACCATCTTATAACTTGTACCCTAAAGGTAGACAACTTGAGGAGGGGAGGTTCTTACAAATAGGATTCTAAGACCAGAAGCAAGGAGCACAAACTGAGGCGTTGTAGGACAAACACATGGACATTAGGAGAAAACCCAGGCTGCCCAGCTCTGCTCCTGTGAGTCCCTATTGGACTACCAATGAAGCCCGTGGATGCTTGTGAGGGCACAGGATCTCAGATGTCAGTGTTCCTGTCTCTACCATAGAACATGGAATAAACAAAGCAAAGCAAAGCAAAGCAAAGCAAAGCAAAGCAAAGCAAAGCAAAGCAAAGCAAAACAAAACAAAACAAGGCCTTCTCCGCCTCACAGGACTGCACTGTCTTTACTACTTGGGTAGATCAGAAAGACTCTCAGCATCTTTAACTCCCAGTCACCTTAAGTCTGAGGGGGGAACGATCATGTCCACCCTGAGAAAGACAGAGCAAACAGAGGCTAAGGAGGAATGTTTAAAGTGTTCTATAGTGCAGAGCTGTTTGTTGCCATTTTTAGCAGGTTTCTGGTAAATCCGTACTGATGGAGGACAGATAAATATCTACTATGAAACAAGGCACACACACACACACACACACACACACACACACACACACACACACCTGCATCCCCCCCCACGCACCCGCACCCGCACACACACACATAGTACGCAGACAGACATGATATTTACATTTGTGTAATCTACTTTTAGATTCTTTGGGTTTATAGTTGTTGAGTGATTCTTGCGTTTGGCTTTTTTTTTTTTTTTTGGCCATTATTTATAACTCCTGTCACAAGGAGTTATATGTTTTCTAAGTGATGTAGGTAATTACAATAGCAAGGCATTGGCTGCCTTCTCCAATAGTCTACATGCTAACTCAGCTAGACCTCATGACTAGCCAGCCTTGTGCCTTTTCCTTTTCTTTTTTTAGAGGAAACTCAAACAGCACGAGGCACAGTAATTTGTGGGAGAACTCTCTACCAGTAGGAAGCAAGGCCAGGTTTGAGTACAGCTTATGTCTCCCCTGTAGCCTGGATATAAAGAGGACTCAGGGTAGAGACCAAAGTGAAAATCAAGGTGATGGGTTTACCTTTGCAGCAAAACTAAGGGGTTACTCTTAGGTGCCTTTTCTGTTGTTATAATAAAATACCCTGACAAAGGCAACTTGTGGAAGCAAAGATTTATTTTTAGCCCACAGTTCAACTTTTATAATCCCTCAAAGCAGGGCATTTAAGGCTACAAGAGTCTGAAGTAGCTGATCACAGATCATCCATAGCCAGGAAGCAGAGAGTGCTGAATGTATGCTTCAGTTTATCCCCTTTCTCTAGTTATATAGTACAGGATCCTGGGTTGGGAATGGCCCTACCCATAGTGGTTGAATTTTTTTCCCATCTCAATAAACCCAAACAAGATAATTCCCCCACATACCCACTTCTCAGATATCTTCAGATTCTCTCAGACTGATAATTACAAGCTCCCAGAACTATAAGTTCAATGCAGTATTTTAAAGTATTAAAAATTAATGCAAAAACAATTTAACATCATTTCCTTTTTCAATATGGCTTGCCTCCTTTTTGCTCCCATTTTCCTTCTTCTGCGTTGTCGCCTTCCTTTTTAGTCGCTAGGAATGGAGCCTAGTGTATGTGCTAAATATCAAGTCTATGACTGAACTACATGCCCAGCCTCATCTTCTCACCTGTCAGTTCTTATCCTGACAGATCTGGGCCAGGGGGAATGCAAGTCTGAACAGTATGTTAGCTAATGCAGCTCTGTACAGCAAGAGACGTATGCTGAGCAGTCCTGTAGTTCATAGGAATAGCCACAACCTCTTATAAAACACACAAAGTAGTCGACGCAAGTTATAGCCATATTCCAAGGGTCAGAAGATACTTATGGAAAGCCAGGTTTCTATCATCCTTCCCCAGCGCATTTTCACACTCCCTTCTCTCTTCTTGTGAGGCCTACATGGTATCTTTAAGATTATCTAGGGATGACTAGAAGTCATAGAAGGATGTGGGCTACATGATAGAAATACTTTCTCCGAACTATCTCTTTGATTGCTTTCTGTCTGGGTTTCCATTCCATCCTGAGCTGGGTGTATCTTGCATGTTGAGTGTCTCTTACTGTCCTCTGTCACAGAATGTTTTGCCACTAGTAGCTAGTAAGGTGGACTGAAGACAGTGAGTGGGTGATTGACAGAGTGAGGCATTTCATGTCACTGTCCCATGCTTAGCCTATAACAGAGTTCACATAATCTCTGAAAGAAAGTAAATGTGCTTCCAGGGGCACATTTAACCCTATGGTTCTAAGATTCTCCATGTCTCTTGAAATAGCAATTCCTTTTCTTTCTTGGGGCAAAAACTGTATAAATTTTCATATGTAAGTAGAAATGACATATGCGCTTAAGTGTGATAGACTGGAGTTTACATACTTAACTGCTTAATCTTCCACTTTGGAGATGATACTACATGTAATCCCCAGTCAGTCCTCAGGATGAGCCTCTGACTCAACCAATGTATTCGCTGGGTATGTAGTGAGTATTTGAAAAATGTCACACACACACACACACACACACACACATATATTAAAGCTGCTTGTATCGATGAGACCTGCTTTGATAGTCTCAATTTTGAGTTCTATCCCAGTCCATTTGAATGATTCTTTTAGGCAAAATGCAATCCAAACAGATGTAAGCATTCAAACCTTGCTCAGCTAAGGTTTATTTTTAAATCCAGCGAGCTCTGGTGTTCGGAAGGACAATCTGTGGCACTTGCCTGTCAGCTCAGGAAATAGGTGCAAGAGCTGAAGTGCAAAGTGAAGCGACCGGACGAAGGCTTTTCTAGGACACACTATCAGCTTGGAGCAGACGTGCCCAAGCAAATCCATTATGCCAAGGAGAAACTTTTACGGCTGTGAAACTGGCCTCCGAAAGATGGAAGTGGAGAAGACGGAAGTGGGCCACCGAGCTGTGCCCTTCTCGTCACAGAGCACGACTTCCCAGCCAGAGTGCAGCTGAGAAAGTGCTGGGCTGTCTCCCGTGAGCTCCACAGTGTGACGGCTGTCATCTGTACTTTTCTTTTCATTGTCTATGAACTTTGAACTTGCTCATGGATAAATGAGGCTGACGAGCCAGAGAGCAAGTGATGGCTTTCAGCTGTTCTACAATTCATCCCTCTTAGAGCGACTTTAAGCAGATAGCAATAGAGTTGACCTAAAATTATTTTCAGGGCTTTGGTCTTGGTTACATAAAGGAACTTTGTGGACTCTTGCTGAGACCATGCTAAGGGATTACGACCCAAAGGCTTCCCATTTCTGGGTAGGTCCTTCCTATGTTCTTCTTCTTGTTCTCTTGAATGTGGTACATATTACCATGCAGTGTGGCACCACAGGTAGGTACGTTTCAGGTACTGTGAGACCCTCAGAGGCAACAGTTTACTCCTCCATAAATATGTGCATCCAGGTTGGGTATGATACACAAGGAGAAACAGCTCATCCCAGGCTGGCCCTTATGTTGGCTCCAAGTATGCTGTCCATCTGGAGGGCTGGCCTTCTTTTTATTCCTCTGTGTTTCGGGTGGAAAGTGGGCATTTCAGAACCGCAGTCCCAGACTCTCCAGCTTGTAGGGAGGTCTTAAGTGTCTCCTATTCCTTTCTCTGATCAGCTTACTTTTCACGAGGCCTACAAGTTGGTTGATCCCAAATCTGCAGGGCTGAGAAACAGCTAAACATCTGTCCCTTTGGTTTTTGAATTGTTGGCAGTGGTTGCTTATTTTCTTTGTTTTTGATCATTAGACACATTGAAGAAAAAGAACATTCAAGACATTGGCCTTTAGTATTGGAGTGGCACTTATTTATAGATATGTGGTTAGGATCTCTCTGATGGAGCTGGCATGCCAGCATGGATAGGGAACACCTCACAGGGCCTCACTCCTATGAAGGTAGAAAGGCAATTGATGGCCACTCTGAGATGAGGAATCAGTTACCCCCAGAGACGAGATCCCCAGGTAGGTTACCTAATCCAAAGTACAGCCCTAAGAACATGTAAACATGAATAACAATAAGTAGACTCAGCAGGCTATACTTGTGTGTGTGTGTATGTACATATGTATGTATGTATGTTGTAATAATAATCAAAGGAGAGGAAGAGGTCATAAAGTTGAAAGGGAGTTGAAGGGGCGTAGGAGGAATTGGAGTCAGAAGAGTTTGAGATGGAAATGAGGTAAATACAATACCCAGGTACAAAGTTCTCAGGAAAATTAAATGTAAAAATAAACGTTTAAAATTAAAGCAATTGTAAATAAAGAAATAAAGAGCACATAGAAAACAATCTCTCTGGTGGTACTTGTGGAAAAAGACATAGAAGGTCCACCCAAGAAAGAGGTGTGTGCTGTCTGAGAGAGAAAGAGAGAGAGGGAGGGAAGAGGGAGGAGAGAGGGATGGAGAGAGAGAGAGAGAGAGAGAGAGAGAGAGAGAGAGACTCTCTATTGATTATCTTCACATGTCCTAGCTGAGGACATGGGACATTTCCTACCACTCCTGGTAATTCCAAGAGAGAGTCATTATATGACTTTATAGTAGGGATGATAACTAAGCCCCTGCTTCATGTGCCCTCCAGCCGACCTACAGAGATAGGTCTAGGTTCTAGGTGACAGAGGTGTATGGACAATGAACACATACTTGTCGGCAGCCCAAAGATAAGATGTGTTCCTCCTCAGAGTCTCAAAAGGAAGGCGCAGATTAGCTCCTTAGAAGCCAGGTTTCCAAATTCTATGCCCTGCTCACTTTACCACACTGTGTGCTCTGGGGTGCATCCTTCCCACCCTGACCTCTCTCTGGACAGCGGCAGGTGCTGGAGCCTAGGCTGGAACCTAGGCTGGAGATGAATATCTCATTGTTCGCTTCACTCGTGCTCTGGTTTAATGGGCAAAGCTCACAGACATTTCTCTGATACTCTCATCTCATCTTAGTGTACAAAGGATCATCTGATGAGATGCCAGCTCTTCCTGGTCCTTTGGAACCACATAGACTTTTTCCATGTGTTATCTGAAGTGTCACCAGTAGTAGATCACAGTCTTCTGAGACATATATTTTTGTTCTTTCACTCTATGGATAATAAAAAACAACCAATTTAATCTGAGCCTCAAACACCACCAGATCCTGCAGATGTTTTAGTTTAAGGAAACATCATCAATTCCCAGGCACAGAATGCTGGCTAAATGCTCCTCTGATCTAGCAGGTGATGGGGGAAAGATTGGAGCCAGTTGGCTCTAAAGCTTAATCTCTTTCTCATCATTTGCTTCCATTGTGGATACAGCCGTCTATTTTCCTGGTTAACAAGTCTAGCTTCTACTGTTCAAAACATCTTCCTAGCAAAGACGGTTGGTGAAGTTGGTGAGTCTTGTCTGAGTATCTAGAGCCAATGAGGGTTCAGCTTTCTGACTCTGGGTCAACGGCTTCCACATTCTCCACCTTTTTATCAATGCTCAGAATTGACACAAATTCTTTTCGTGATGTCACAGAGACCTCCTGGACCTTTTTTTTTTATGTCAGGAATTTAAACAACATAAATCGGAGAGATGCCCCTCTCTGAGAATGAAGGAATTTGTGTGCTTAGGTATCTCACTAAAGCGATTATTTTCATCCCTGCTCCCTATGTATGGGACAACCTCTGCATCCTTATGTAGGAAGATTAAATCTGTTCACCATAATTGTTCTTCCAGGAGCAGCAGAAGTCTGGCACACAGTACTGCTTTAACTCTTACATTTGCAAACCTTGATGCATCCCAGAGAGCTAAGCATACTTGGGCTGCTTTTCATTATACAAAATAAGAATGCCATTCACAAACCTGCTCACGGAGCTATCATTCCTTCTATTTAACCTTAAATTTTGCTACAACATTTTTTAAAAAATGGAATTTCAACTGTCTTCACTCCATTTCTTGTCTGTCTCATATTAAAACACATACCATGACTGGAAACATTGATACAAAACAGTTTTTTTTTCCTTAAAAAAAAAAAAAACCTACTTTTTGATTACTAGCTGGAAATATTTAAGAACTCGTCAAAGTGAGACCAAAATGTCTAAGCAAGGGAATCAAGGGGAGGGCCCAGAAAGCGAAGCATAGTGATATGCCATTTTTCTCCTTGGCTTTGCTTAATACAGGATGGCGTGGCCCCTTCACTTCCATGGCCTGGAACAACAGGGGGCACTTGAAACAGGCTCAGGTCATCAACGTGATTGAGTAGGCTCAGTGTGTGGAAAGGGAGAAGAGTGAACAGTCTAGCAGGGACCTCACCTCCATGGAAAATTTGGAGTAGATTGACAGCTGACTGAGTACTCATGTACTGGCAACTCTACTCTCATTCATACAAGCCTGCCTTCTGCACTCTCAAACACAGTGCTTAAGAGAAATTTCTCTACCAGGATCGTATAAACACAGAGATTTCCTGTTAGCAGTTACTCAAGGCTCCGCCCAACAGTTACCTAGCAACAGTCAGGTAGGAGCCTGGCTCACTTATAATAGTCTCTCTCCCTCCCTCTCCCCCTCCCCCTCGCGCCTCCCCCTCTCTGCCCCTCTCTCCCTGCCTCTCTCTCCCTGCTCCTCTCTCCCTGCCTCTCTCTCTCCTCTCTCTGACTCTCTGTCTCTCTGTCTCTGTTTTTTTTTGTTTCTCTCTCCCTCTCTCTCTCTCTGCCCATGTGTTCCTGGCTGGCCTCTTCCCTTCTTCCTCCCTCCTCTCTCTTTCTGTCCTTCTCTGTCCTTAAAGGATAGAAAAAGATGCTGTGATCCCATTATCTACACCAAGGCATGAAAGTCCTAAATGTGCTGCCTGTCTTGACTTAATTGACTACTTGCAGCTTGCCACTCCTTTGTTCCCGTATCATTCTAAAATTCCAGGTCAGAATCCAGGAGGGGGCCAGGCTGCAAAAGCTGACTCCTAAAACCAGGTGACCCAGATAAGGTCCAGCCACCAATGTTAACTTCCTTGCTTAACCTCTTGTGTCAAAATATGATTGGTCAATGCAGTAGTTCACCCCTCTCTCCCCTGCTTTGTGTTCCCGTCCTATAAAAATGTGGTACAATCTCCCGCCAGGGACTTCAGATCTTGAACTGGCCACTTCCCTGCAAGCTCGAGACAGGGTTTCTCTGTGTAGCCTTGGCTGTCCTGGGACTCCCTCTGTAGACCAGGCTGGCCTCGAACTCAGAAATCCACCTGCCTCTACCTTCCAAGTGCTGGGATTAAAGGCGTGCGCCACCTCTGCCCGGCAAAGCTTTCATTTTTAAGCTTCTGTCTCTGAAGTGAGTTTTCTCAGCTTCCACCCTGAATCCAACAATACAGCAAGAAAATCAAATACAAAGGGAACAGTATTGAGATGGAAAAGACATATCTTATTAAAAATAACAAACTTTGTATCCCCATCAAGAGAACATGGGAAAACAATAATTCTGAGAAAACAAAGAACAAAAAAACAAAAAACAAAAACCAAAAAACAGTGCTACCCTGAGGTTATCAGTCTCCGAGGTTATGCTATCATTTTAAAAGCCATTTAAAGTCTTATTTTAATATGAAAAGCATTTTTTCTAATTTGTGTTTATTTTTCACAATAGACCTCAATACAGCAAATTTCAGATAAGAGATTTTAATGTAGAATAGAAAGATGTTTGCAGTTAGTTCTTTTTTTTTTTTTGGTGGGGGGTTTCAAGGCAGGGTTTCTCTGTGTTGCCTTGGCTGTCCTGGAACTCACTCTGTAGACCAGGCTAGCCTAGAACTCAGAAATCTGCCTGTTCCTGCCTCCCAAGTGCTGGGATTAAAGGCGTGCACCACCACTGCCTGGCTGCAGTTAGTTTGAGATATAAAGAAGAATGACCAAAGATTATGTTGCTATTTGGGTATATACTTAAAATCCTGACTCTCTAGAAAGTACTATATAAAAATTAAACAATTAGTATGTAAGATAAAATTAAATACAAGGCAGTGGTAACATATAAAATGTGTGATTCGAATGAAAGTGTTCGAATACCTGTGTGTTATTTTTTTCTAGTTTGCTTTTCTCTTGCTGTGATAAAACACTGGCCAAAACTAACTGGAGGAAAGGGCGTGTTTTATCTCACAACTCCCTAGGTGACAGTCCATCCTTGAGGGAAGTCAGGGCCAGAACTTAAGGAAGAAGTATCAAGTAGAACCCATGGAGGGATGCCTCTTCCAGGCTGGCTTGTTCCACTTCCTGCTCAGCTAGCAGGGGTGGGAGAGTGGGAGGGTGGGAAGATGATGGGTGGGGTGGGGGGACTAAAGGGAGGTGAGATGGGGTGGAAGGGTGGGGGTGGGCTGAAGGGTGAGGATGCTGGCCCTGTTCTCAGTGGAGTGGGCCTTTCCAACTCAATCAACAAACAGGATAATTTCCCCACAGACATGGCCACAGGCCAATATGAACTGGGCGTTCTCTTCATTGATGTTGCCTCTTCTGGGTGATTCTTGATTGTGACAAATTGACAATAAAAACTAATCGGAATATATTTATTCTTAAACATAGAAATATAGTTTTAAGTAGATATTGATTTTTTTCTTTTCTTCTTCTTCTTCTTCTTTTTTTTTTTTTTTGGTTTTTCGAGACAGGGTTTCTCTGTATAGCCCTGGCTGTCCTCGAACTCAGAAATCCGCCTGCCTCTGCCTCCTGAGTTCTGGGATTAAAGGCGTGTGCTACCATGCCCGGCTAGATATTGATGTTTTTAGTAACCTCTCTCTGTCTCTGTCTCTGTCTGTCTCTGTCTCACACACAAAAACAGAAGGCAAAATTAAGAAACAAGTACAGGAAAAAATAGAACGAGAGAAGTGTGTGCGCATGTGGTCATTCACATACCCCCTTATCAAACTCCACGAAGGAAAACAAGCCCTACAATAAGGAAATAGAAGAGGAGGCTACAACCATTTTCAAACAAGAGAGATGTTTTAGTACTGAGAGCAGGCTCACAGATTCAAGTTGATCTAGTCTTTTCCAGCGTGTGTGCAGATGTGACTAGGCGAACAAGAACTCCGGAAGAGAAGCCGCCTTCCAGGCTGACTGGTTGATAAAATCTTCAGTGACAAGGCAGAGTTTGGCTTGTTGCTGATCTCATAGGCTAATTACAGTTTCTTTGGGGCTAATTTTATGCTGTAAGAGACTATCTCTGGCCCACCTCTGTATCAGATCTGACATTCTGATAAACAGATAAAAAAACCTTTGGAATGTATTGACATCACAAAGCCCTATTTACTGTGGAAGAACAGGCTAAGGAATTCGAGGCTATGAGATAACATTGTGGGTGTGCAGCTGAGGCTCCTGCACCTGCTGTATCAGCTCCCTCACGATCCCACCAATGGATTTTAAAATTGTCTTGATTTATAACGTTCTTTGTTTCACTACCATAAAAATTCCATGTCACTGCTTTCTTGTTGGAACATTGTATTCGAGGATCTATGTTCCTAGGCCACCGTCGCCCACATTTAGCTTTACAACAAACTACCTTTTATTCCCTTGAGGCAAAAGCTGAGTTTTTTTTTTCATCGACAATACATAGTCTCTTATAACTAATTAATACTGAAAATACTTAAAACTTTTGAAAAAAATGAAGGAAATGAGGCCTTGTGAAAGATGGTGGGAAATCATTTCATGGTTCTTCTTCATTCACTTTTGCATCTTGGTGCAAAATTGCATGGACGTAAAGCTGGAAATGGAAGTTTTATTCTTCATAGGATTTTTGTTCAAGCAAACAATAACAATGACAATGGGAACACAAATGCCTGTAATTGCAGCCGGTCTCCGAGGAAGTGGTGCAGGCCTGGTGCAGGCCATCAAAAGCCAGCCCTTCTGTAGGGCCTTTAAAAAGCCACCAGCCCAATTCAGGCCTTTATTCTCCTCATTTTGCTCTGTAGTTCACTGCTCCCCCCCCCGCCCCTCCCGAAAAAAAAGCACCCATCAATAGAGAGACACAGGAAATTAAATTTCACCATTCACTAGAAATAGTCAAGCAATTATCTCCCCAATTACTCAGAATCAGTTTTAAGGGACAAAAGTCAAATTATCAGTCAGTTTAGTGTTCTTCTTTCCATTCAAACCTGATAGAACTTTCCCAGCTGCTCTCATTACTTATGAACATCCATCCGGTCTCTCGCCTCCTTTTGTGTTTGTTAACAGGCTCTAGTCGGATTGCACCTCATTTAAGGATGACCCTTCTAGTGCAGACGCTCACTTCGATTTTTGTTCCTGTGACAGTAAAGCCGTTTCTTCCAGGTTTAACACAACCATCAAGCCACCCCGAAGGACAGTACCTTGGCCCTCCATCACAACAATGAAATAGCAAGACCACACAGTAATAGCTACTTTATGGAACTAGGTAGACAGAAGTCCAACAGAACCCTACCTAATGCTCCATCTATCTTGCCATTATGCGACAGAAGGCTGAAGAAGCAATGGAACTCCCGAGATTAAGTCCTTGGGCCATTGCTCATGTTTGGGTTGCCTAATGCAGCTATTGAACTCTATACACAACTACAGTAAACTCGTTGGTTCAGCAAGATAGACTTGGATGTAGTCATCTCTTTGAACTTTGCTGCCTTATTGTTGGGTGAGAGATATTAGTGGGTTCAAAGGTCAATGGGGATGGTTTCCTCCCCCTACCATCTGAGGCTAATCAGACAAGGAACTGAAATACCAGGACTGATTAGAAGACTGGAGATTTTCGGCCCTGGGTGGGGACATGCCTATCTGAACTGCCTGGAAGTCTTAAGATCATTGTCTAGTTGGAGGCTTTCTGGTAAAGAACAATGGCCTCACTTAAAAATTAACCCACATGGGACTGCAGTCACCTGCACAGGAAAATGCCCCTCAGGAAAACCTGCCAATTCTAGAGATTCCAGAACTACTATGAAAGCCTGCTTAAACCGTGGTGCACTGGTCTCTTTGGTCACTGTCTACTCTCAACTTTTGAGGGTATGCTCTGCTCCACAATGTAGTCTCTTTGCCTGGTGTCCATTCTCATCCCTTGAGGGATAAGATGAGTTCTGCAACAATCCCTTTAGCCCTGGCTCACTCCTGTTCCTTGAGAGTGTGTCCCTTTACTCTGAAGTAAACCATGTCTCCATTTCTCACTGAACTCCATCTTATCTGAATTCTTTTAGTGCCTATCTCAAGGACCAGGGAGCTGAGATGAGTCGCATCCTGGTGACATTATTTGGGACAAATAGATATTTATTTATATCTCCCCAGGAAAGCTCATGCAACAGCCGGTCCACAGAATAACCATGGGATTCTCTCTGTTCTCCTGCCACTCAGTACATACCTAGTGGACTTCTTCGCTTGCACACTAGTTATTAGTTCATTTATTTCCATTCTCATCTAGAATGAATGATCCGCCATCATCCAAGAAGTTATATAAACCCAAAACTGAGCTTTAATATCCAACAGCATAGGCCTTGCGAGTGTAGTAATTGTAATGGCTAAAATAAACATACTCTCTGTTCTAGGCATTGAGTTCTATTAAATATAGTAAACTCAAGTAGTAGCTCAAAGTGGTCTCTCTCTCTCTTTCTCTCTCTCTCCCATCTCTTTTGGTTACCAATTTGCTGGATGCCTCTTGGGTTCTTTGGTGCTATTCTATTGAGAAGATGCCTCAAGGATGACCGGAATGCATGCTAGAGATGACTTGTTGGCAGTCCTGCCTGATACCTAGTGCCCTAGCTTCTTGGGCTCTCTGTGTGACTTGGGGTCTAATGTCATGGTGATGATAGCACACAATCTGGTGATTGCTGACTCCCTGAGTAGAAAGTTAGAGCTAAATGGATATTTCAATGAAATTCCTAAGCTTGGTGCCAGGTCGCTTTCATCACATTCTGTTGATTAAACTGTCACATGATCATGCCATTTATAGGTAGGAGAGAAGAAGACTCATCTCTGGAAGGTTTGATTTCAGGTAACAAAGGCAATAATAACAAAAACAAATGGGTGGAAATATTATCATGTCATTATGTTTGCAAAGCACCATTGGCTTCATGCATGGAAGGCTCCCTCTTTATATGGAAGATTCCCTCTGTGCTGTCCACAGGGCTAACATGGTGTTAAGCCACTTGACATTTTTGACAGTGCTTTGAGAAAGTTACCATTGCTATCATTTTTTTTTTTACGTTAACAGTAAGAACAACATGAGGAGTTTGTGTTTAAAGCCTCACAGCTAAAGAGCAGCAGAGAGAACATGGCCATCAGATTGTTCTAGAGTCTGAACTCTTCATCATGGAAGTATTTAGCTGCTCCACTCTGACAACTGAGCAAATGTTTGACTTTAATATCTGCGTTCATGGATTAGCTCACAGAATTCCTTTTACACTTGTAAAATCTCAGGAAAAAATATTTTCTCTCTTAAAAATGAATGGAGAAGAAAAAAAAAAACCCCAAGAATGCAGAACCAAGTGGGAGGTGCTCAATCTCAGAGGCTTGTTATTTAGCAAGTGACTATGTCTTCTTCGTTCTTTGTGAGGGTCTCTTAACCAGGAAACTTTGAGCAGCTAGACTTCAGACCCCGGGGACATCCTCCTCTTTACTTTCTGATTGGTATATTTTCCAGGATATCTAGCTTGACATTGATTTTTGTCTTAGCCATGAAAATCTCAAGGCTTTTTACCACTTCAATCTCACTTGAACATGATCAACTTTCTCTGGAGTTCACTTTCTTACATCTTATCTGCTAGGGAGAGCTGAGCCTAGACAAGTGAACCAGACATTCAAGTGAATGCTGGCTAAGTCTTCATTGAGTCCCTGACATAAAGACAAGTTTTCAATATATTTATTTGTTACATACTATGCACTCATTATGACCTGTCAATGTGCTGTAGCTCCCCACTAGCCCCTCATACTAGATCCCAAACGTTCTTGCTTTCCCTCTGATTTCTAATAATAACGTATAGTATCTTAATATTTTGGCTTGACTCAATTAATTTTGTTAAATTTGATCATGACATGTATTACTTTCTGGTAAAGGAAGCGTAGTAAATATGGTGACATAATTTATTTTTCTGTTGCTCTGATAAACTACTTGTTAAATGCAACTTAAGGGAGAAAGGGCTTGCTTCAGCTCACAGTTCCGTGAAAATGGCAGGAGCTTGAAGCATTGGCTCCCATCTCGTTCACAAGCAGGAAGCAGAGAGCGATGAATTCCTGTGCTCAGCTCCTTTTTCCAGGGTCCCAAGTACAAGGAATCATGCTGTCCACATTTAAGTGGATCTTCCTATTTCAATGAACCCAATCAATATGCTCTATTATAGGCATGCCCAAAGGATAATTAATCCCTCCCAGGTATGTCTGGATTCCAGATCTTTGACAAGTTGATAATTAACACTGCCACACATGGTTGTCTAGATAACAGATGATTGTTCGGAAAGTGTGTGTAATGCAAAGGAGGCTGGGGAGATGGCTCAGCGGTTAAGAGCACTTGCTGTTCTTCTAGAGGACCCGAATTTGGTTCCCAACTCCCACACCAGGCAGCTCACAAAGCAAAAAAGAAACTGAACGGAAATACCCAGTAACACCCGCCACTTGTGATGGCCTCAGTTAGTGGTGTTTATTTTGTTTGTTTGTTTATGCATAAATTTTTGTATTTTAAAATGTGCCATAATGCATATACATTATTTATGTGGTAATAACTGTGATGGCTAATTTTTATCTTGACTTGCTTCACTGAGAAATGCCTGTATGGCTCAGTCCTAAGGGAGGACCCACCCTAGACATAAACAGCACAAGTCTGCATGGATCTTGGTTATAATTAAGAGAGGTAAAGGAGGAATCCTACTAACGGTCATTCTCTTTCTCTGCTTCAGGTCAGGAGGTGCGTAGCCTGGCCACACTTCCTGATGCCCTGACAGTTTGTCTTGCCTCGGGCACAAGGCAGGGATCTCCACACTACCCTGAACTGAATCTTTCGGAACCATCAATAAAACCAAACCCTTAAAACTAAGCCCTTCATCTCTTAAATTGTTCCTTTCCTGGCATGTCATATCAATGAAAAGTCTAGCCTGAGAGTTGGTTCCTAATTACTTCTAGTGAACTAAGAGGGCAGCCATACTGAATGCTCAGCAGGGTATAGGACTCTGATCTTTGGCCAGCACAGTAAACTTAAATATTAAAACATAACACAGCCTTTTTTTTTTTTTATTCTCTATGACACTTTAAAAAGTTATAACTCAGAAAAGTCAAAACTTCTGGGCAGTCCCCTGGAGACTCAGTTTGTTCAGCTGGAAGTGCCCCAGTAATAGTAAATGAGATAAGTCTGTCAGCTCCTTCCCTACATAGTTTGCTGTGAGAGGTTTAGGAAGGCAGCCTTGAAAGCATCATTTTCCCATCATGGACCATCTTCATTTTCTCAGGACTGATCATGCCTGCTGCTCCTGCCAACAACATCTCTGGCCATGCCTGCAACCTCTGGAAAACTCTCTCTGTGGATCTCAGCTGTGCTCCTTGCACAGCTTGCAACTTTTTAATTACCAGTGAACCACACCACCGAGTCCTAGAGAGGCAAGCTTCCTCAACATCGGGACGGGTCTGGTTGGCCCGAGAGTTCATTCCTAATTACTTCTGGGGAACTCTGAGGGCAGCCATCCTGACTGCTCAGCTGGGTATAGGACTCTGATCTCAGGGTGCCAAAATCACTCCTTCTCATTTCCCCTAGATTCAGTAGGGTTTACACTTATTAATTCCTGCAAATCAAAATGAAGCTGCTCTCTGAGGTGGAACACAGTGGTTGTTCACACATGTTATGAAGGAAAATAATGACCTGGAGTATACATGGAGTTTCATTTTATCATTCCCACAGAATTGGGAACTATCTATTGAACATTTCCCTGGGTGCCAGACATTGTGATGAGCTTCCGTGAGAGAGGAGTTTCTCTCAAGTGCCTCCATTTTGGAGTTGAGTGAATTTTATCACAGATGGTTTTTTTTTTTTTTTTTAAGAGTGCATATTCCTCTAACAAGCAAAGCTGCCATTCAGTTTGGGGATAAGTCTCTGATGAGAGACACGTGAAGAATTCGCTCTTCATCGTTATAGGTAATCACTGAAAACAGTTTAATATGGTACGTGATTGGGGAGTCTCGGGAACTTGTCGGTTGCCCATATAGAGCGCTATGATCAAGGAAACTCATAAAATGTTTAATTTGAGGCTCATAGTTCCAGATGGCTAGAGTCCATGAGCACTATGGTGGAGAGCATGGTAGCAGTTAGGCAAACGTGGCACCGGAGCAGGAGCTGAGAGCTCACATCTTACCTAGAAGTATGAGAAAGAGACAGCTAACTGAACATGGCATGTATTTTTGAAACCTTAAAGCCCACCCCCTGCTGATACACATCCACTAACAAGGCCAACAGTTCTCCTAACTTGGGACCAACTATTCAAATACATAAGCCCGTGGTGGGGGGGAGCATTTTCATTCAAGCTACCACACACGGGTTTTGGAGTCAGATACATGTGGCTTTAACAGGGTGGGTTTGGAAACGGCATAACTCAGATGGGAATCTTGTGTGGTACCGTGGGAAGGGGATTTGGATGCAGAGCATCCAGAGGGCACGACCTGGATCCCAGGAGGAATGATAGCAGAGTTCCTGGCCTGCAGGGATGATCAATGGTCTTTGTATTCTCTTTAACCTTTCACCTTCACGGTGAGACCCTGCAGTAAGTGAAAAGACTATCCAGAGGACTGTCATTGTGCTTAGCAAAATGCGTGGGGGTCTATGTTACACCAGCCTGGGGCTGCCTTTGTTAACGTCAACAGGCGGGGATTTTCATGATACTTCCTACTTAGCCACCTTAGAAAGTAGTGCGCTCTTTTTACCCCAAGAACATTTAAATCGAGTTTTGATTGTATCTCACAGGGATGCTGCCGAGGGGTGGCACTCCCATGCCGTGACTCTTAGACTACTACCCCACCTCCTTAGAATTCCTATTTTGCTGTTTCATTTAGATTACCATCAAAAATTTCCCCAAACAAGCAAGCATTAATGCTATATTCCCTCACGCAGAGAAAGAAACAGTAAGTTATCAAGTGACTAGTGCTTGTGTTCCCATGGAACCACAGACTGCAGAGTGGAATTGGGCTACATATGGCAGACACAGGAAACTGACAGCTGGCCAGCATCCAGCAGCCCATTCTGATATTCCCAGACTCCAACTTAATCCTGGTAATAAAACTACTTCATAAGGCTCTGTAGGTAGCGTCTTACCTATGTAGCACCAAGGGCTAGATAAAACAACTCACTGAAATGTGAGCCCACCATCCTTCACTGAGGTCCTTGGGGCTGGGAATTCAGAATATTGTGAATGAAAAACCATATGGACCATGTGCTATGTTTTCTAAATTGCTTATTGATGTCAGGAGCAGCAACTCCTGGTTATTCTGCAGTAAGACACATGAAGAGAGTCACAGAGCGGGGTTTGCAGGTTGGACTTTGCTGAAAACATTAGTCCCAAATGTCTGTCAGTATTTCCAAGCCTTCTGACTTTGAAAATGCAAAGACTGGATCAGCAGACTGATTTGAGTAGCAGCGTTATACCAGCGTGATTTGGAGAAAAGTTTACCCACAGGGCACAGCGCATACAATACAACCAGCATGTTTTGAGCAGATTACTGGAAACAATACAAGGTTTTAAATGTTTCCTTACATTTCAATAACATCCCACACAGATTTACAAAGTTGATTTCAGAAGCCCGCAGCAGAGTGGCACTGAGTCTGGGTGCAAGGCTAATTGGCCATTTTCCATTTCTTATTTTATTTTTGGATATTTTTCTTAAATTTCCACCAACACTAGGAAGAAATTTAGTAACAAATAAACCCTCTTTCTTTCTTTCTTTCTTTCTTTCTTTCTTTCTTTCTTTCTTTCTTTCTTTCTGTCTTTTAGCATCTTTTACTGTGGGCACTGGGGCTGCTTATACATCCAGAATCCCGCATCTGGGATGTCTGATCATATTCTCTGCTTGGGACTCCACAGAGTCTCAGCCAGAGCATGGCTTACTGGGAAGGGCCTGGAAGGAAGCACTCAAATGACTCTGTCTCTTCCAAGATGCCAAGGAGCCACGGCTTCAAGGTTCTGAGGGCTGTTAAGAAGAATAAAGGGGCACTGGAAACCAAACCCCAAGTCTCCTTTCCCCAGCTCTGATGTGTTACAGGGCAGCAAGCAGGCCTAGGCTCTCTCTTCTCAAGGCATCACTCTACTGCAGGGAATGAGGCTTCATGCAGTTGAATGGATTTCTAGGGAAGCCATTGGTGTGGGGCACAGAAAGCCAGTTCAAAACAGCTTGCTACCTTTAGAAACCCTCTAGAATCATGACATCAGGACGTTCTAAGTTCCTGCAGCGTTCCCCCCCCCAGCCCCCGCCTCCATCATTCTCCCCATTATCTCCAAAATGATTTGCTTAACACTTGGAAATGCTCTTGGAGGACAAGGACCAATCTTGTTGATCTTTGTAGGTGATGTGCTTAGCTCATACAGCATGGAGGAGCAAATACTTTTGATAGAGTGGTGGGAATGTATAGAAATATGTGGCAGACACTTGTATGGCATTTATCTGTACCTGTGTGAAATGTATGAGTGTATGTACCTATGACACATGCAGGAAGGTAGACATATGATTTCCTGGTGTGTGTGGATAGTGTCTTATTCTTTATCACTCATTCATTTGTATTCATTCATTCATTCACTATAAAAGTACCTAATAGGAAATCCCATAATGACTTAACTATTTGTACAAGTATTAGCTCAGGACCCTAAAGATCAAGTTCTTTGCACAAAGGAGATTTATTTGCCCCAGAGAGACAGAGGGCAGGAATAAGGAACAAAGAGAGGAGATGGGGAAGAGGGTAAAGGGGAAGGGAACAAAGAAGAGGAGAAGAAAAGATACAAGGGAGATGGGTAAAGAATATTTGTCCTGGAGGGGGACAAGGACTGCCTCTGGATAGAGAGGAGACAGATGTGGCCCATAGGGAAATGGTGGTCTATAAAACTAAAGGAAAACCCTGTGTTAGGGTGAGGTGTTTAATTTTAATTGGGCATATTATTTAGTTGAGTCAAAGAGGGCTTTTGATTGCTGGGCTTCAGTGGTTGATAGCCGCATCTTGGTAGTCCACCTCAGGAGGAGTCACATAAGGGACTGGACCTTGGGGACTAGTTGTGATCTAATCCTTTTGGTTTTCAAGGCAGAGAGAAAGGGGGAAGGGCAAGGCCTGCCAGAGGCACGCTCACCGTGCTCTGGCTGGCCAGACTCCCTTCAACTTGTGTTCTTCCAAATCCACAGGTTAAAATCTAATCACCAATGTGGTGGTGGTTAAGCACAGGACTGTAGGGGGGTCATCGGGGCACAGTAGCAAAGTTCCCAAGTAGCATTTATGCTGCCACCAGGGGGATCCTAGAGTACTTTTTCTGTCCTTTCCCCCAGGTAAGAACACAGATAAGAGTTTCTAGCTATGAGCCAGGAAGAAGGTTCTTACTGGAGAGCAAACCTGCCTGTAGCTTGTACTGGGGCTTTTCAGGGTGCAGAACTGTGAACATGTGTCTGTTGGTTATGAGTCAGTCAGCTAAGGCATTTCCTTGTAGAAACCCAAGCTGACTAACACTGAGAGTAAGGAATTAGGTCTCAGTCACAGAGGGTCTATTGAAATTCAGTTACAGAATAGTAAAGAATTTCACGTTGAGGAATCACGTGTCCAAATGCACAGCAGTGTTTTTGTTTCTTTGGACTGCAGAAGGACATGGACATTGTTTCCTGGAACTTGCCTCAGGATTCTGATGTCCCTTGGGTTTAGGATCTGCCGCCTGGAGTTAATTAACTAGGTTAATATTAAGGAAGGGGCTGCTCCACCCGCAGGGGGCAGGCTTAGAGCAGCACAGTGCATTTCTCTCAGTCTCAGTCTCAGTGTGGAGGCAAGGTTCTGCACTTTCAAACTGCACTCCCACAGATGTGCAGTTGCATCCTCTGATTGTATCTTGGTGACCACTGGAGCTCCTTCGCCCATGCACCAGAAGGAAATGGGTCTGGGAACTGTGGTCTAGCTCAGCCCTTCTGGAGTCTGTAAACACTCAGATTCTGATTCAGGGTGCTTGGCTTGGTTCCTGGGGTTCTGTATTTCTTTTTTGGGGGAGGGCGGGGGGTGGTTCGAGTCAGGGGTTTCTCTGTGTAGCCCTGGCTGTCCTGGAACTCACTCTGTAGACCAGGCTGGCCTCGAACTCAGAAATCCACCTGCCTCTGCCTCCCAAGTGCTGAGATTAAAGGTGTGCACCACCACGCCCGGCTGATTCTGTAGCTGATACAGTCTGTGGTTACAGAGACCAAGTTCCACATATTAGGAAACATTGATCAGGAAACCCTGGACAGTTGTTCAGGGACCCTCTGGGTGGTGAGAATAGCACAGAGCATTCAGAGGCAGCTTTCATTTGTGTAGTGCTGCTGCATGCATTTGTGTGTGTGTGTGCATGTACATGTGTGTATGTGTGTGCATGTACATATGTGTGTGAGTGTGCACATACATGTGTGTGCATGTACAGGTGTGAGTGCATGTACATGTGTGTGAGTGTGCATGTACGTGTGTGCATGTACATATGTGTGAGTGTACATGTACATGTGCGAGTGTATGTGCTTGTACATGTGTGTGAGTGTGTATGTATGTATGTGAGTGTACATGTAAATGTGTGTGTGTGCATGTACATGTGTGTGTGTGCATATACATGTGTGTGTGTGAGTGTGTGTGCATGTGTGTGTGTGTTCTTTTAGTGTTCTCTTTCTTTCTTAGGACTGACCTGCAACAACTCTATAGGGACTAACTGATCTGAGAATACAGAAGCAGACATAATAAAGACAAGTTTACATTGATGGAGATAAATATCCTCAGAGTTCTGGGAACTTAACAAGGCAGATTCCTGCTGCTGAGGTGTAGGACAGGCAAATGGGAAAGTGGGTGGCTCCAGGTTAACTCATCCCCAGCAAAAATCAGTGCATATGAGCCGGTGGCAATGTGTTCCCAGGTAGTTATCGTCAAGTTCATTTTTAGGGTATTTTAAAGCAGAAATCATTAAGATACATTTTAGAATGTCTTTTTAAAAAGCTATTTCCAAGTTGATAGGTATTCAACCAAAACCAAAGTACCAAAACCCTTCTTGAGAGGGATAAACTCTCCTCTCAATAAAGGAGGCACCATTACAGGATGGAGTCAGAGACCAAGGGAAGGGAATCTCAACTACCAGTTAGATGGGGACACATAGAAAATCTCCCAGGAATGGTCAATGAAATTCCACAGCGCTCCCCAAGAGGAACATGGGTCTGAGAGTAGAGCCTGCTGTAGTACGGGTTGGCAAGTGGTTCTGAAATACATTTCCATTTGGGTTCCCAGTACTTGTGAGTGTGCCTTTATTTAGAGAAAAGGGTCCTTCTAGGTGAAACTGAAGATTTTGATATGAAATAATTTGGGGTTCATCTGGGTAAATTCTAGGTTAAATGGTAAGTGTCTTTATAGAGGTGGAGGGAGAGTTGGGACCAGCAGAAGAGGAGTCTAACTGTCATTAGGAACAGATGAGATTGGAGCAATACAAGCCCAGGTCAAGGGATGCTGGGAGCCAACAGAAGCTAGGGAAGCAGAAAGGACCCCGCAGAGCCAGCCCTGACAGCACCTCTATTGGAACTTAGACCCTTGTGAACTATGAAAGGATGAATTTCTGTTGTCCTTAAGCTACCCCCACCCCCGACTGTTACCACAGCCCTTGAGCACTTGCCCCAATGGTTGGTTTATTCCTTCACCACAGCCCTTTAATGCACATCCAAAATACAAACCGGCACTTTGCTACACTTAGCCTCGACCATAGTTTGGAGTCTGAGAACTCAGCTCCTTTAATGCAGCCACAGATGACTCAGATGGCAGCACCACCCCCTCCCCAGGCTTCCTGTTCCCACTGTGCTGGACTGGACTTCCACTATTGCACTCTGTTCATTCCTGGGAAAAGATTGGCCAGGGATGCTGAAGTTCAGAAATACTAAAGGATGTTGTACGGATGCACCTGCTTCAGCCACAGAGAAGAAAGATAGCTGAGATGCTCTGGACTGAACTGCAGTCCAGGTGACAAGCCCATCTTCAGACTGTATGCCAGGGGGTTCCCTGCTCACTCCTCTGCAGTAAGAATAAGGGCCTAGGATGGAATCCAGCTTCCCCATCCTGTGGGACAGAGGTTAGTCTGTCCAATGCTGACCTGCATGGGGTCTGTGGGTGCTCATGTTACCAGAGCTTTACCTTGGGTTATAGCAGTGCCTGCTCTAAGTCAGCATCCATTTGCCACAATGAACCATTCTCTGTGTGCCACCAAGTGCTCCTCTGGGAGCCAATGAAAGCCAAGTTGTTCTTCCCTCTGTAGGCCACATCCTGATGTCCAGTCGGCTCTGTAATTTCTCAGCCACCCACAGAGTTAGATAACTCCCCCAGGATCACATAGCTGTAAAGTGGAGCCAGAGGTTGAGAGACACTCAGACACTTTTAGCACAACCTCTCTGGTGCTATCAACCTGCTTTTCAGTCTGCACCAGATCAGTGAACCAAGTCAAAAAGTCAGTAAGGTCAATAAATAGCTAAGTAAACCGAGTTCAGAGTTAGTACCTGCATTCGCCACTTTCCGTATCACGGTGACAACATATTTGACAGCAAAAATTTAAAGGGAAGAAGAATTCACGCTGTGTATGGCTTCATATATACCAGGCCATCCTGGTGGATAAGGCATGGCACATCACACTTCACACCTTGGCAGTTAGGAACCAGAGGGAGGACGGGTGGGAAGAGGCCAGTGCAGACAGAGCTCCCAAAGACATTCCCCCAGGAACGTACTTCCTTTGGCTAAACCCCTCCTACATTTTACCACCTCCTAGTAGCACCAATCGTCTTTAGGGATGCATCAGAGAATTGATCCATTCACTAGGTCGAAGCCCTCAGAATCTAGCTGTCTCTAGAGGCTGCATCACAGACACAGCCAACCGTGCCCTTCACCGATCCCTTTGCATTTCTTAGTCCAACCAAAATGATGGCCCAAACTAGGCATCACAGCACATCAGTTTTCTCTTGTCAAAGGTGTTATGTTTGCACTATAGTCATTCCTTCAGCATTTAAGACTGCTGCTTTTCTTTCTATATTCACAGACACGAGCCATGGTTGAGTTTTTCTATACATATCTGACTATCGTAAACCAACCACATCCCTGATTCTGGCTTTCTGTACAGAGAAAGCAGGGTTATAGATTTTTATCCTGTGGGAGTCACAGGGTGTTTACATGTACCATATCACACACTGGCTGTGAGTGACTCTTGGCATTTTTTCGGGAGTGTCTTGTGTCTTAGTCCTGGACTTCTCGGTCCTGTTCTAGCTGCACACTTATGCTGGAACAGAACAAGTGGTCTGTGGATGAAAATGTTGCTACTGGACACCCACGCACACAGCAACCTCTGTCTCTTAGGAAATCCCCTTCCAATCAGGGCACAGTGGCACTATTGAGACATCATCATCTATCTTGTGCCTCCTGTGCTCCCTAGAACAGAGGTTCTCAACCTTTGGGGCACAATCTCTTCGAGGGTTGCATATCAGGCATTTACATTATGATTCATAACAATAGCGAACTTACAGTTATGAAGTAGCAACAAAAATAATTTTATGGTTGGGGGGATTCACCACAACATGAGGAACTGTATTAAAGCGTCACAGCATTGGGAAGGTTGAGAACCACTGCTTTAGAGGCTAGAAGTTGGAATTCAAAGTGCTGTCAGGTACTTACTGGCTGGTCATGGTCCTTGGCACCTGGCAAAGGAGAGGAATCTTCAACTCAGCCTGTGGAGGCAAAAAGAAATTTATTACTGGACCTTGTGCGTCATGTTTTAGTTCTGTTGAACATGCTACCTCTGCTTCTTTGCAGGATTTGAAGCAGGTGCTGGCCTAGAGGAAGAGAGAGGAAGCAAATCAATGTAGGTCAAAAATTGGTTTATTTCTGGCGCAGGGTGGGGGAGGGACTCCCCATCCCCCGACACGCTGTCCTCCTTCTGTCAGCATCCATCCCATCTGCCCTGGGGAACTGAGCAAACATGCTTTTCCCTTTCGTGCAATTGTACACTTTCCCTGGGCACCTAGGAACCGTTAGCCCAGGCTTCCTTGGCTCCGCTCCGAGGAGTCCACGGGCTTGCCGAAGCAGGCTCGACAAGGGATGCTTTTCATTTCCCTGTGACTTTCCCATAAAATATTTACTGGAAGTTTCATTTGTATACCACTTTGCATCAGCCACCACATTTTATTTGAGCCTAGTCTTCACCCTCAGAGGAGGGATCATTAGCTCCATTTACCATATAAATTAGTGGCGGAGGCTCTGGGAGCATGCAGTAAGAGCTTTGCATCAGTGACCACGTTTAATGTATTCGAAGACCGTAGGAATTGTACAGGATGTTTCCAGTGAAACGTCTGGAGACCCAGCAAGAAACAGTCCTCATATTAGGTAATTTGAGAATAGTGTAACGTGATTCTTTGGAAGTTGCGAGCAGGTAAAATGGAAAGATGGACATGGGGGGTGGGGTGGTAGAAAGGGCTGCTGTCATTGTACAAAGAAGGGTGAAGGGAGGAAGTGGTGATGGGAATTCAGAGACTGAGTGGAAGAGCAGCAGTTTTCAGTGAAGGCAGCTTCAGGAGAAAGCTACAGAGGTTGGGACTAGAAGAGCCATCTCATGTGCCTCCTGCCCCGGGTCATCTGCTGTTGTCTCCCATTGGCTAAAGTCGAGAAGAATCCAGGGAGGAGGAACTATTGGTGTGATTGATACTCATCACACCCCTGGGGCTCCCAGATAAGTGGAACAGGACAGAGGGTGGATTTCATAGCTTGAAAATGAAGCTCACAGTTCATCTCCAAAGGTGGGATTCATACTTGAGAAGTTACTGAGGAGCCGGGACTGGGCTCAGGTCCTCTGACAACCGTGAGTGTGTTGCTCCTTGCCACACCTCTACTCCTGTCAGGTCTGTCACTGACAGGAAGGAAAGGAGAAACTCATCGTGGGATTTTGTTCCCCTGTGCTTCTTAGGACAGGATGGTGTGTCTCTTTCATGGTCGCCCCAGGAAGTCATCTCTTCTGAGGTGGTGAAAAAGATTATCAGGGAGAAAAACAATTCGTAAGTCCCAGGCCAAGGGAAAAGAAAGAGTTGTGGCCATCTAGGTGTGCAGCCTTGGTGGATAGCTTAATCTTTTAGAAATAGTGGTATCGATATCTTTGCTTTATACTATAGCATTAAGTATTAAGTATGCTAATTAACATGACGTTGTCTTACAAACTATAAAAGTATAGGGTATGGATATACCCCTACTAATGTAGTAAGATTAGCCAGCTACGTCAACATCAAACATGTTATATTTTGGTATCTAGGCTTACCAATATCAATTTTAAGATATTAAGACCTAATAAATGTAAGTTATACGATTAGAGTTAGATAGGAAAAATGATCTACCCCAATTTGCTTATATGGTCACTTTGTTTGTTTGTACATATCTGGTGGTACTGAAGTGGAATTAAGCTCTCTATAGAGGATTCCCTGTATTCCTGGTTCTTAGCCACTCCTTAGGTCCACAGCCCCAAGGCACAGATGCCAGTTCTTCCCTACCAAGGCTTTATGCCTCGCATCAGTAAGGTGGGATGCTGACCAATGCTAATACTGCCATCTGTAGCGTAGCTAGTGTAGCGCTGTGCCAAGCATGAGAGTTCGCTTTGGTTTAATTTTCTTCATCTGGAGCAAGCAATTGGGCTAAACAAGTGTCTTCTAGCTCAAAGATTTCACAAAACAGCTCCCTTAAAAAACTATAATCCATCCAAATCTGATGACAACGATGGCTTTAAAATGTAAGAGGTATGTTATTATATCTCTCGCCTTTTATTGTCTTCTCCAATGGCGCTGCTTGTAGAAAAAAATTGCAGTGTCTCTGAAAAAAAAAAAAGCTGTCACAGAGGAGATCAGGGAGGCTTGGGGAAACCTCAGTTGCTTATATGTAAACCTCTGCAATTTATTTGGTCTGTCGTGTTTGTGTTTTAAAATATTAGGGAAAGTGTAAGTCATCCTATCAGCGACTGAGATGTGAGCATTATATTATATATAGAAATTTTTTAAAAATATATTTTTAATGAGTCAAACTCTTTTGACTGTAAAAAAGTAACACTGAGGTACTGGGTGACCTACCCAGAGGACCCTGAGTCAGCCAGGCAGCGGGCGGGGCTTCAGCAGGGCAGATAGAGTACCCACCACAGGGCCACAGCTCTTTGCTCCGCCTATATTGTCCTGAGAGCTCTTCTGAGAACTCAGTACTCTTATCTGATTTCCTTTTTGTAAAGGATGTGGTAAGGTGTTGAGTTAGATTTGCATGTCTGCCAGTTTTATGAAGATAATACAGAGTGCAAAAGACAGGATGCTTCCCTTCTAGCCATGTGCCGTTGCAAAGAGAACTGAACGAACTGGGATGCTACTCATACCCTATGTCACAGCGACTTGCCGAGTTTGTGTAATCATCATTATTTGACACAAAGACAAAGTGACACTCACATGTGTTAAGTTTCTGGTGTTTCAGTGCTCATACATACCTGGCATTTGAAACGTCTTTGGTCCTGACACCCTGGCAGTGCTTTGGGAATGGCTGCTTGCTTGTTTAGAGCCTCGGTTTACTTTTTTTGTGACACAGGAGTAGTATAAGCAGTGATTGCTTCGTGTGTTTGTGAAGATGACAGGAGATGTCTGTGATACATGTGAGGAGCACAGTTCTTTTTTTCTTGCAGCTAACACTGGGAGTATCATTCAGACATCAGAGTTGCTACTGTAGCTGGATTTGCTCTGAACACAGATCCAAAGGAAGTAACCGGGAGGATTCACAGAAAGTAAACAAACAAGAGCTGAGCGGGAAGGGATGGAGCAAAGCTAAGAATCAGAGGATATCTACATCCCAACAGATGCGCAAAGACACGAAGGACTTGAATTTGAAGATAAATTAAATGCCTTCTTACTGCTTCCAGGTTTGAGTCTCCAGACACATGGAGTAAACTGGCCATGCTCATAGACATTGGCTCCATAACCACAGGTTCTCTGTCAGCTTGCTGGCTCTGCTTGGCTGTAAAATGTGTGGTGCCCTGAAAAGTCTACGTGGCTTGTTCTGGGCAGCAGTCTATGCATGATGGTCATCTAAATGCCCCAGATATTTTAGATAAGATCTGAATGCTCAGGGTGATATGGACATAGACTGTCCCAGATATTTTAATGGTTAGGTTGACCACACTTTAGTGAATAGCCACAAACCCAAGCACGAATTGTACTTGACTGGTTAAAAAAAATGAGGACACTAAGTTCCGTGTGTTGGTGAAGGGGAGTGGGCCTGGGAGAAATATGCAGAGACAAGATGATCAAAACACATTGTATGAAACTTTCAAAGAGCTAAGAAACATGAAAGAGAAGAACAGCAAATAAAGCCAGGCAAATTCAAATGATTTTAAGTTTATGATTTTGGTTGGAATATATTCATAGCTGCATGTGGCCTAGTTGGTTGGACATACCCAAATGCCTAAATCCTATACAAAGGAGCCAGGACCTGTTCATCGTTTGCTTTGGATTAGAAATCTGTGGCTTCATTTTCAGTGGTAGAATCCCTTTAGCTTTCTTTTCTCCAACAGGTTTCTGATATCTAAGATGAGGGTTGAGAATAAAGTATCTACTTTCTCACACAAATAGCACTTGAAATCCTAGCACAGCAGTGAGACAAGAAAACAAACAGAAACACAAATAGGTAAGAAAGAAGTGGAATTATGCCCATTTGCAGATTATATCATCCCATACTTATGAGACTCAGAAGACCCCACCAGAAAACTCTGATTACTGATAAGTAGGCTACAGAACCAATATGCAAAATATAGTAGCTCTATACTAGTAAAAACACATTTGAGAAAGAAAACAGGAAAGCAGGTCCATTTATTTTATAGTTTAAAAGTTACCTACAAATAGAATTAACCAAAGGGAAAGGCCTTGTGATGAAGATTTTAAAACACTGAAGGAAGAAATTGAGGAAGACACCAGATTCCCTCATGCTTATAGATCAGAAGAATTAATATTGTGAAAAAGGCTATAATACCAAATACGATCTACAGATTCTATCAGTCTCTACCAGTGTTCCAATGATATCTAGAGAAATAAAAAAAAAATAATCCTGAAATTCATATAGAAGCACAGAAGACTCCAAAATGGCCAACACAATTCTTAGGAAAAACAGCAATGCTAAATAATATATTATTCTACTTTGATTTTTTTTTTGTTACTGTGATAAAGAACAGCCTAAAATAAAGTTGGAGCGGAAAAGGTTCATTGGTTTACAGGTTACAGTTAATCAACGAGAGACATCACGGCAGAAACGCAGTGCAGCAACCTAGAGCCATGGAAGAGCTTCATCTACATGACTTGCTTCATACATGACTTGCTTACATCCTTTCTTATGCCACCCAGGACCACCTGCCCAGAGGTCTGGGCCCTCTTACATCAGTTATCAACCAAGAAAATGCTCCACAGAGATCATGCCTACAGGCCAATTTGATGGAGATAGTTTCTTAACTGAGGTTACCTCTCTCAAGGTGATTCTAGTTTGTGTCAAGCTGACAAAAACTAAGCAGCATATTACACATATATCATATACATACATACATATATTTATTATACAATATATTATATGTAATATATAATTTATATAATGTATGTGCATATATGAAGATAGAAGCAATATTATGTGAGAATAGGAAGGGATTTAGTGTAGGGGCTCACTTTCTTTTTCTCAAGGTAGATTAAAAGTCATGGCAAAGAGAAGCTCTGTTGGCTTATTTCTGAGAGCAAAGGGAAGCCTGATTCTATGACCAGTTAGGACAGCCAATTTCACATTTTTGGATATGTTTTGGTTTCTGTGATTTTTCGTTTTCATTAGCAAATTACATACTCACTTTATAGGTTGAAACCCATTTTAGAAACATAAGGAATTTGATGGGTATAAACCATTAGTAGGTTCCACACAAGAAGCATGTGAAAGATTCCCAGGGTATTCTACAGAGCTGGGTATTAACACCAGAATGTTTGGTTCTGAGCTTGAAGCTTGCCTGGTGTTTCAGAGAATGGGTTAGGAAGCAAAACCTTACTGTATAAACGGATGGGATTTTGATGTGGGTCTTAATCCAGAAATAATTAATACCCTTATGGTATCATAAGCAGTTTAAACAACTGAAAATATGTAGACCAACAAAATCACATTTCCTTGTCAACTTTGAGAACTCTTGCTGTCCCCTGGGAATATGCCAGTGCCACCAAGCAGCTAGAGAGCTGCATTTTATCAGACAGTTCTCTTACACATTCTCTGGTCAAAATTAATATTTCATGGAGGGAAAACATGCTTTACAGCACATAATTTTTTATTTTTTGCTTTCAAATATTTCTCATTTATTCCCAGAAGATAAAGCTTATAAAAATACGAACTTCTGCTTCTTTGAAAGTTTAAGAAACATCATTTTAATGACAATGAACCTGATCAGATATAGGAAATAGCCAAAAGCAAACCTCAAGCTGCTAAGACAATGTGAGCATCGGCCAGGAAAGCTGTGCATTCCAAACTGGGTCAAGGCTGAAGCCTGAGGTCTGTTTAAAATACCTACAAGAGATGTCTGATTCCCTCTCTGCAATCACACCCAGCACAGAATGATGGAGTTGAGGAAGAAGCAGTATATGAATATTTGAAGAAAGAGAAGAGTGGGATAGAGAGAGAGAGAGAGAGAGAGAGAGAAAGAGAGAGAGAGCCATGCGCACAACTTTGAATAAGCATATTGAAACTAGTATTTCTTAGATGCAGACAGTTACTAATTTGCCCAAGATTCAGAATTTTGTATAATTTTCTCCCATTTTCATGTCAAAAATTAGGAAGTCACGATGTAGAGATGCTCATATTTAGAGGAGAATACTTGCTTGCTGATTGAATTTCTAATTCTAACCCTGGCTAGGGTAATCAGCTAAATTCAATTAATTATAACAGTTCACTTGATTGGATTTCCAGTGAGAGGAGGTATTACAAGTCAAATGGGTTACTATTACAGATGGTTTTGAGGAATCGAAGAGAATTCTTTTTTTCTAGTTTTTTTTTTTTTATTTTCTGCCATTAAGCATGATGATATTTTAAAAAATGATTTTGCAACTGCCTTGGTAACAAGTTACTTCCCTTAAGCGTCTTGACGAACCATGGGAGGACAGCTGTTTTTTCTTTTAGAAAGATTTTGAAAAGGACTCTAACACACTCATGCAATCTATGGTTGTTTTTGAGTTTATTGCTCTGAGGGCGTCTTGGTTTCGAAAGCCATTTCTGATTTCTCTTCTGCTGCCTGGTTCAGTAGGGACAGTGTCCACTCAGGGCTTAGGTCTTCCACTTTATTGTGTAGTAAACACATACCTTTGCTTTCTCCTCTTCTGATTCACTTAATTTGTACTATAATTCTTTTCCCTGTCATTCCTTCTTTTTATTTTTCTTTTCCTTGTATTCTCATCAACCTTCTATTTATACTACTTATGTTACTTTTCTGTTCAGGAGAACTAAACTGTAGTAAGCAAACAAATACCTCTATCTATCTATCTATCTATCTATCTATCTATCTATCTATCATCTATCTATCTATCTATCTATCTATCTATCTATCATTGATCAATCTCTTTTTTCTATCATTATCTATCATCTATCTTCCTTTTTTCTATCAACTATCAGTAAATCTCTCTGTTATTTATGTGTTTGTCTTATCATCTAATTGTTATCTACCATCTTAGTATCGATCGTACATCTGTATCTATTATCTATCAATAAATCATTTAACTATCAATCATGTATCCATCATTTTTGTTTTCTTGGTAGACTATGGCATATTTTATCTGCTACAGTCCACATACATTTTATTGAAATGACCCCCTATTTTTGTGTGAAGATTTATGTCTATCTTGCCTCATTTTTATTAGGCTTTCATAAATGATGCCAGAGTCTTACTAATTGGAGGTGAAACTGCTAGATATACATTAATTGAGAATGTCTCCAACTGTGATTTATTTTTCTGTTTAATAAATAAATTAATAAATAAATTAATTAATTAAAGTTCACTTGGTGATATTAAAGGCATTTTGTGGGGGTAAGGAAGAGAAACTAAGTTGCAAGGGCTACTCATTTATACTCCATAATTTTCAGGCTGGGTGTGGGAAGGAAATGCCTCCTTGGTGATAGCTAACCATCAAAGGTGAGTGTCCTGCCACTTTTTACAAAGTCATATTTATTAAGCTTCTGCTGTCTGCTAGTTATTTTTTTTTGCATCATTGTTTCACAAGAAAAACCTGAAGGACATTTGCATGAAGCTTAAAATCCAAAGAAGAAGCACAAGAGTGTAGGCAATCTAATCATTTATGGACTAGGAATAATGCAACTCATAACAATAATAGATAAGAAGAACAGTGCCATTTGCGGCATACCAGAGCTGCGTACAAGGCATTCTATTTAAGTAAGATTCCATTGTACGGCGGCAAACCGAATGACCCAGATTTTGCAATACTGAGCAATTCTGTCATCTTCCTTTTCAGCGACAGCCCTCTGGAGCCATATCTGTCTTGTATACAAACTGCACAGTGTGGGTGCTGAGGAGCTCAGCCCTTCATCTGTGACTTGAAGCACATTTGAAACCCGACTTTGGAATTCAACTTCCTGAAGCACGATTAACTATTTCTTTATCCCTTCTTTTATTCGGGTTCAGCCGCCTACCAAGAAATCTCCAAGCCCAGGGATGATGATTTGTACAACTCGAGTTTCTCTAACAGGAAAAATGAGGATACATGCGTTTGTTCCTCCTGGCTAATGGGGTTATTTTGAAAACCAAGAAAGAGCCAGGAAGTTAGCATAATTCCCATGCTACTTTTCTCTGGCCTGTGTGCATGGTGTGTATGCTAATGCTAGAGGAAGAGGTCTTGCTCTATTGCTTTCCGTTTTATTCCCTTGAGACAGGGTCTCCAACGAACCGGGAGCTATGGTATTGGCCTGCAAAACCCCCTCCCTCCAACTCCACAGGGCTGGGGGTCAAGCGTGACTGCGCATGCTCCACTGGTTTCCTTTTTATGCAGTCTCTGTCATCCAAACTCAGGTCCTCACGCTTTCAAGGCAAGTACTCTTGCGCACGGAGCCACCTCTCCAGCCCTATGAGTAGACTTTAGATTGTCGTGTAAGCATAGTGAATGATAATCACTGACTCACGCCTTCATATCAGTGCGATGAAGGATTCCGAAGTTCCTTGAAGCCGACAAGAAAAACATTCTAAAGGAAATAATATGCTGAGCACCCAATTTAAAACTTTTCAGAGGGTCAGTACATCTGAGGAATTCTAAGACGCCACCACATCTTCCACAGATGAATGATAAAAATAAATATGAATATGAGGAGATTAGCTTTTTATAGAAATCACCTTAAAATAGTACTCCGCAGAGGCATGGGCTCCACTGTAGTCTATAGAACTTCTTTAGGTCAAAATTCTGAACAAGAGGAACAAAGGGTTATCTAGAGCAATGGTTCTTAACCATCCAAATGCCACGACCCTTTAATATAGTTCCTCATGTTGTGGTGACCCCAAACCATAAAATTATTTTTGTGGCTACTTTGTAACTGTAATTTGGCTTCTGTTATGAATCATGACATAAATATCTGTGTTTTCTGATGGTCTTAGGCCAAAGGGGTCATGACCTAAAGGTTGAGTCTATCTGTCTATCTATCTATCTATCTATCTATCTATCTATCTATCTATCTATCTATCTATCTACAAAATAAATAAACCAGCTACCAGCAATACCTATTACTATTCTCTCTGTGTTAATAACTACTAGATATTGGGAATGAATTTTAAAGTATACCACTTTGTTTTTCACCACAACACCAAAAGCTAGTCACAACAAATCCATCAGATAAAGGACAAATTTAGGTCTTTAGAGGTTAAGTAACAAGCCTAAAATCTAACTCCTGAGAAGTAAGAGTCTGGATGGAAATCTAGGCACTGCTCCCCCTCAAAGGTGGGTGGGTAGTGGAGTGGGAAGGGAGACAGAAATAGAGAATGAGCTGTCGGAGGGAAAGGGGAGCATTCAGCCGGAGTACTCAGACATGGAGTTCATCAGGAGATCCAAGCCCTGTTTATAAGGGAGGGGGGACCTTTAACACCTGTGGGCCCTGAGCATCTGCTAATCCTTTTGGGACAGATGGCTCCCAGTGCCGGTCAGGGCATCATTCCACTAGTGGCTCAGCCAACCTTCTCTGGCGATGGCAGTTTTGATGCTGTGCCCACCCAGTGACCCCCTGAGCAGTAACACAATTTCCTATAAGGATGGCTTCTGGGAAGAAACACACTAATGGTCTGAAACCACAGTTCAGCATATGTGCGCATCACAGGTGGCCATACAAACATCAGTGCCCGAGAGGAATGCTGGCGTGAGCTCCATCAGCACCGGATGTCCTGGAAGAAGTGAGCTTTTAGAGCTGATGAAGAGATGCCAGTCACTAGGATGTCCGTGGTAGTTCACCCTCTCAGAGATGGCCATGGCTAGGAGCTAGCCTTAAGTTAATGTGAAAGTAAACTTATCAGAGAACACTGACCACTCTCAAGCAAATGGGAGTGAAATTTCACCTTTATGCTGAGCTCAGCTCCTAGAACATCAAACACTGTAGAATACCATTTCTTGTCTTCAGGTATTTGGGAAGCAAAATTCTGAAGGTCATTAGCAATAATACTTGAAATGTGTACTTCACAAATAACACTGGCTTACATCTAAGAGTTCTTTACTATTAAAAATGAGTTGATGTGTTTGTGCATGTATGTGAAAGTATGTGTGTATATATCTACTACTTTTTAAAAAAATCAGATATTTTCTTTTTTTTTTTTTTTTTTTTTTGGTTTTTCGAGACAGGGTTTCTCTTTTTAGCCCTGGCTGTCCTGGAACTCACTTTGTAGACCAGGCTGGCCTCGAACTCAGAAATCCGCCTGCCTCTGCCTCCCGAGTGCTGGGATTAAAGGCGTGTGCCACCACGCCCAGCTAGATATTTTCTTTATTTACATTTCTAATGCTATCCTGAATGTTCCCTATACCATGCCTCCTGCTCCCCTACCCACACACTCCCACTTCTTGGCCCTGGCGTTCCCCTATACTCGGGCATATAAAGTTTGCAAGACCTAGGGGCCTCTCTTCCCAATGATGGCCGACTAGGCCCTCCTCTGCTACATATGCAGCTAGAGACACAAGCCCTAGGGGTGCTGGTTAGTTCATATTGTTGTTCCACCTATATAGTTGCAGACTCCTTCAGCTCCTTGGGTACTTTCTCTAGCTTCTCCATTGGGAGCCCTGTGTTCCATCCTAAAGATGACTGTGAGCATCCACTTCTGTATTTGCCAGGCACTGGCATAGCCTCATATGAGACAGCTATATCAGGGTCACTTCAAATAAAAAACCTAGGATAGCAAAAACTATCCTCAACAATAAAAGAACCTCTGGTGGAATCACCATGCCTGACCTCAAGCTGTACTTCAGAGCAATTGTGATAAAAACTGCATGGTACTGGTATAACAACAGACAGGTAGACCAATGGAATAGAATTGAAGACCCAGAAATGAACTCACACACCTTTGGTCACCTTATCTTTGACAAGGGAGCTAAAACTATCCAGTGGAAAAAAGACAGCATTTTCAACAAATGGTGCTGGCACAACTGGCGGTCAACATGTAAAAGAATGTGAATTGATCCCTTCCTATCTCCTTGTACAAAGCTCAAGTCTAAGTGGATCAAAGACTTCCACATTAAAACAGAGACACTGAAATTCATAGGGGAGAAAGTAGGGAAAACCCTTGAAGATATGGGCACAGGGGTAAAATTCCTAAACAGAACACCAATGGCCTGTGCTGTAAGATCACAAATCGACAAATGGTACCTTATAAAATTGCAAAGCTTCTGTAAAGCAAAAGATACTGTCAATAAGACAAAAAGGCCACCAATGGATTGGGAAAGAATTTTTACCAATCCTAAATCTGATAGGAGGTTAATATCCAATATTTACAAAGAGCTCAAGAAGCTGAATTCCAGAAATTCAAATAACCCCATTAAAAATGGGGTACAGAGCTAAACAAAGAATTCTCAACTGAAGAATGCCAAAGGGCTGAGAAGCACCTTAAAAAATGTTCGAAATCCTTAATCATCAGAGAAATGCAAATCAAAACAACCCTGAGATTCTACCTCACACCAGTCAAAATGGCTAAGATCAAATGCTGGCGAGGATATGGAGAAAGAGGAACACTCCTTCATCTGTGTGCAGATGTTTAGAGGCTGGTACAACCACTCTGGAAATCAGTCTGGCGGTTTCTCAGAAAACTGGACATAGTACTACCGAAAGATCCAGCAATACCTCTACTGGGCATATACCCAGAAGATGTTCCATCTGGTAACAAGGACGCATGCTCCACTATGTTCATAGCAGCCTTATTTATAATAGCCAGAAGCTGGAAAGAACCCAGTTGTCTCTCAACAGAGGAATGGATACAGAAAATGTGGTACTTTTACAAAATGGAGTACTACTCAGCTATTAAAAACAATGAATTTATGAAATTCTTGAGCAAATGGATGTATCTGGAGGATATAATCCTGAGTGAGGTAATCCAATCACAAAAGAAGTCACTTAATATGCACTCACTGATAAGCAGATATTAGCCCAGAAACCTAGAATACCCAAGATACAATTTCCAAAACACAAGAAAATCAAGAAAGACCAACGCGTGGATACTTCATTCCTCCCTAGAATAGGGATTAAAATATACATGGAAGGAGGTGCAGAGACAAAGTTTGGAGCTAAAAATGAAAGGATGGACCATCCAGAGAGTGCTCCACCCGGGTGGTCCATCACATAATCAGCCACCAAATGCAGACCCTACTGCATACGCCAGCAGGATATTGCTGAAAGGACCCTGATATAGCTGTCTCCTGTGAGGCTTTGACAGTCCCTGACAAATACAGAAGTGGATGCTCACAATCATCTATAGGGCAGAACACAGGGTCCCCAATATAGGAGCTAGAGAGAGTACCCAAGAGCTGTAGGGGTCTGCAACCCTATAGATGGAACAACAATATGAACTAATCAGAACCCCCAGAGCTCATGTCTCTAGCTGCATATGTGTTAGAAGATGGCCTACTTGGCCATTATTGGGGAAGAAAGGCCCTTGATCTAGCAATGTTTATATGCCCCAGTACAGGGGTATGCCAGGGCCAAGAAGTGGGAGTGGATGGGTAGGGCAGCAGGGCAGGGGGAGGGTATAGGTGACTTATGGGATAACACTTGAAATGTAAATGAAGAAAATATCTAATAAAAAATAAAATAAGAAAAAAAAAACAAGGTCACTTCAGCAAAATCTTGCTGGCATATGCAATAGTGTCTGGGTTTGGTGGCTGATTATGAGAGTAGGTTTGGAGTGAACTCAGGTGTTCAGGTTTGATGGTGAGCACCTCATCCACTGAGTAAGCTCTTATTTCCTGAATCTGGGAATTCTAAAAGCTATTGTTTAGTTTGGCAGAAGGTAATAAGAAGGATGCACCACATCAATAGATGGAGAAAGAAAGGTCTTTTCCTTGGAGATGTCTACATAGCCCCATGGTTATGATAAATAATGTGTGGCATCTTTTATAGCCACCAAACAGAGAGAACTTTACTACTAGTACTTACAACAAAAAGCAAGAACTGGGTGTTGGGGGGAATTATTCTACATTGTTTTATTTCAAATGTTCTCCCCCCTACCTCTCTCTCTCTGTGTGTGTGTACGTATGTGTGTATATGTCTATGTGTGTGTATGTATGTATGTGCATGTATATGTGTGTGAGATTATGTGTGTATGTGTATACGTGTGTATGTGCGTGCATGTATGTGTACATATGTATGTGTGTATGTATGTGTATGAATGTGTGTATGTGTGTATGTGTATGTGTGTGTGTATGTGTGCAGATGTTAGAGGCTGACTTTATATGCCTTCCTCAATTGCTCTTCCCTTTGCTTTTTGAGATAAGATCTCTCGCTGACTCAGGAGTTCATGAATTCAAGTAGGTGAGTGGCTAACATTCCCCAAGGCTCCTCCTGTCCCTGCCTCTCTAGCACTGGGACTGCCTACGTGCTCTGCCACATCTGGCATATCTCCAGTTGTTACATGGGTGCTGGAGATCTGTTTCTTATGCTTGTGTGGCAAACACAAACTAAGCCACCTCCACAGCCCATCGGTATTGTATTTGTGGGTCACAGTATTGCTTTGTACCACATAAATATATGCAACTGTATTTTGTCAGTTTTTAATTAAAAGTAAAAACAGATGGTTAGGTTATGGGCTACAATGACAAGGCTTCACCTGGGTGTAATTGCTGATGCATGTGTGAAATGGTCAGTACACAGAATATCCTAGGCTCTTGGTGTTTTCTTGAATGAAGTAAGGTAAGTATTCCCAATAAACTCCAAGGACCAGGGTCATTGTCTGATACACACAATTCTCCCATATGACCATCTAAATTGATGGTATTTGGAAGACATGATTAAATTAACCAGAACAGGGATGGCTGGGGATTTGGTCAGTGTGGAGAGTACTTGCCTAGTATGCAGGAGTTCCAGGGTTTGATCCCTAGCACCACATAAAACTGAGTGTGTGGCTCTTGCCTGTGATCCCTCTAGAAGGTCAGACTTTCAGAGCCATTAATAGCTATCTTTTGAGTTGGAAACCAGCCTGGGCTAGATCTTCTTTCTGTTTAGTAACTTAATCCCTTAATCTCTTGGTAGGATGGTGGGCATGACTGAGTGAACCCAGAAGAACTCTGATCTTGATAGAACTTAGCAGTTGACATGGTATGGGATGTTGACTGCTTTATGTATGTAGCAAGATTCTGAGCAGAATGCTTCCAGCTCGCATTCTGATGCCCTGTCTTTGAACTTGAGCATGGTACAACATGGCTGTTACTAATGCACCCACTGGGTATCTAGTCTCTTCTTTGTCAGAACCAGTGGCTAAATTTACTGTCAAGCTCATAGCAACCGGCCGAGCATCAAAATGACTGAACGCCAGAAGCACATAAGTGAAGATCAAAGAGTTTAATCCACTTACCCAAAGGCATTTTCACACATGCTAGCATCATGCCCAGTTTAGGGGGAATCTCAAGCCCCAACTCTTTCCACTTTACCTGAAGTTCAACCAAATGAAATTCTCTGAGTTTCATCTTCAATATCTTTTGCTGTTGTTATGTTTGCCCCTCATATTTCATTAATTTGTTAAGATCAGTAAATGAGGACCCAGGTAGTCAGAGGCTCCATTCCAGGCTGTGGAACTTTGATATATTACTGTTTTCTAATGAGATCATTAAAATGAAATATTTGCACATTGATACATAATGATAAATTTTATGATAGTTGTAGAATGTTTATGAATGAAGTTGGATCTGATTTGAGATCAGGAAAGAGGAGTGGCAGAGAAAAAAAGAAAATGTTTACTGAATGTGTCCTAATAATTATGAATGTATTGTCAGGTATGTACAGTACTTCACTTAATACAAATATTAATAAGGCTAAATAATTGTCCATCTGGTCTTTGTTGATGTTGCCCCATTATAAAGATTGGACTGGAAAGATGGCTCAATGGTTAAAAGTGACTTTGTTTAAATTCCCAGAACTCAAATAAAGCCTGGAGCAGTGACTGACTGACTGTAATCCCAGCACTTGCAGGGTGAGATGAGATCAGAGACAAGAGAATCCCTTGAAGCTCCTGGGCCAGCTAGTAAGCCCAGCAGCAACAACAAAGACACTGCCTCAAACAAAGTTGGAAGACAAGGACCAAGATGCTCCTTTGTTTTCTAACCTCCTCACACATGTTATGGGCTGCTCCCTCGCCTATGTGTGTGTGTGTGTGTGTGTGTGAGAGAGAGAGAGAGAGAGAGAGAGAGAGAGAGAGAGAGAGAGAAGAGAGAGAGAGAAGAGAGAGAGAGAAGAGAGAGAGAGATCTTTAAGAATGCAGGAATTGAGGAATAGAGATAAAAGAACACATCCAGTCAAAGTGTCAGAGTGTCAGTGTGTCAGAGTTAGGACCCTGACCCCTGACCCACTCAGTCAACATCAAATTCTACAGTTTCCTAGACAGCACTGAACTCAATAAAAAGCAAACCAGAAATGGGGTCCCCCAAGTTTTAGGCCAGAGCTGACCAGATGGAAATGAAAGTGATAGCCCTTGGTTTTATAATGGCCTTGTTCACGGAGTCATCTGAGAGGGCATCTTCTCAGGTGGGGGAGGGGGCAGAAGTGCCACCATGAAGACATCTGGGCTCAGAGATGATTCCTGGGAATGGATCCAAGGACATATCCTATAAAGCTGTAAACACACCCGGCTCACTTTTAGCAAAAACCACTTGGGTGAAATCAGTTTAGGTTTGAATTTTGTTTACTGGATCCATTGCTGTGTAAACAAAAAACTTTGACCACACTCCTTGGACCACAGCAGCTCCCATATGTGAACCAGAGAACAAGATCCCTCTAAGGCTCAAAGGCTGGTGGGAGGGTTAAGTAAGTTAATGCAGGGAGCATGACTGGCTGGAGCCCGAGTTAAATCGATGCACTTTCCTTTATACCTCTCTAGGGTACATTCTATGTGAGGCCTCTGGGAGGATTTCTAAAGGTTTCTGCGCTGTGCCTCCAATTAGCCAGAGCTACCATTGTCTTCCTGGGGTTCACAATGACCACTCCCTGTAGTTTGCCTGAGCCCTGGAAATCAAAGGACACCATCACCGAGGGCCTAGGGGGGTGGCTGTGCTAAAATTTAGACAAGAACAACACTCATAAAAATCATAAATTAGCTATTAATAAATTCCAGTCATATTATCTTCCTGAGGCAGTGTCTACACTCTGACGATGACAATTCTTATTACCACCCCCCACCACCACCTCAACTTTGCTGTAACAACCTTCTGAGAAAAAACCTGGAGGAGTTGCCTGCAGGCACCAATGGAGGGTTACAAATTTTATCCTTGCTTGCTTAATCTAACTTAGGCTTTTCTGTCCAGGGAAGGGAGGGCGTTTGTCTTATTCTAAAGCCTACATTTTCTGCAACAAAGCCAAAAGAAAATACACACACACACACACACACACACACACACAGTTTCCTCAGGGCTGAAGGAGTTCGCTTCTCCTTTGAATGGGCTCCTTCTTCTGAGGCTGCCTTTCTAGGGGCTCCTCCAATGGAGGTTAAAAACACTGCGGCAGACTTTGTCTCTTGATTTTAGAGAACATAGGCTTGGGGGTGGAGGTGTCTAAGCTCCAGGAAGAATAGACTGAAAAGCCTTAATCTTACATTATTTTCTGGGCAGACATTTGGAGTTCTCTTAGAGCAGAATGAAGGCATCTTCAAAGCAGGCCTGAAGAAGCTGGTTTCCCTTTTGCCCATTTAATGGGATATGGAACGCTGAGGTTTTCATGTAAAAAAAAAACCCTCCTTTTTCTTTATCTGTGTGAAGCTCTTTCTAATGGTCACCATGACAGTGTGAACCAAGACACATGCTAAGACAGACAGAGCTGTACTGTTTAGTTTACCTGCTCAGCCTTCCTTTAGTCAAGGGCTCAGTGTTGAGATGGCTAGCTCCTGGAAAGGGAGTCCACGGTCGCATCCTGGAGCACTCTGTAAGATAGGGCTGACATGTTCTCTCCCCTCAGCAGAGTCCTTCAGCAGAGACCGCCTTGTATGTGTGCCTGTTAGTTTTGGTTTTCTGAGAAACGCAGCCACAGACCTGGGCAGTCTGGCCTTGTAGCAGGCCAGACTTCCTCTTTGTGAACTGTGGTACTAGCTTTGAAGGTGTGGAGGCCTGTCAAAGCTGACCTGACGTCGTGTCATACAGATTCGTGTGCAGCCCTTCACAAGAGTCAGAACCTGTGGCAGCATACTGCTGAGCGACTCAAAGTGAGCTTTGCCTGGCGGACATAGGGACTGTCTTGTGACAGAAAGGCCTCCCTACGCTCCTAAGACACATGCAGCCTCTCAGGGATTACTCAGAAAGCACCCAGCCTCAGAAGAGAAGTGGTTGGCTCCTATTCTTGCTGTGTTTGTTATTGAAAATGGGAGCATAGGTAATTCTCATATCCTTGCGCAAAGTCATGTAGCATATTTGGAGCACACAATACAGACTCAATATATGCCAATCCGTTATTTCCTTAACCTTAATCCTTTTAAGCTGTCTTCTGGAGTGCCCACTGTAGCGGTCCTAGATGATTTAATGTTATTTAAATGGATCTTCCTGATGTTGAAATTTATAACAAATTCCTACATTATTTAGGATAAGATCAAAAAAGTTTATTTCTTTGGGGGATGGGGGGATAGCTCTGGCTTTGACTTAATGAAGGAAACACTAAAATAAGCTCTTATAGGGTGTTAATTATGAACCAAGCTTTGCACTAAGCAGATTTAGTGTCAACCTATTTAATTTGCCAAGAACTACGTGAGAAGAATATTCTTTTTCGTTTTGCAATTGTGAAAACTGATGCCCATTCATTCTCTTTGTCAATGAGCCTTTACTGTATCTGGGGCTTAATACAAGATCTGTCTCATGAATTTACTGCTGTGTGAGTCAGGTTAGTTAGTCGGTTGTTTTGGTCTAAACCTGTATAAGTCTGTTAGGCTTTGCACACCAGTGTCCCACAGAAAGTAGTGGCCTAAACAGTAGAATGTATTGTCTCCCAGTTCTGAAAGCTAGAAATCCAAGATCAAGCATTTTTGGTTTCTTCTGGGCCTGTTGAGGGAGAGATGTGTATTTGGCACCTTCTAAGTTTGAAGATGGCTGTCTTTCTTTCCACACAGCATCCTCTATGCATCTTTTCAAATTTCTCCTTTTTAAAGGAACCAGGCAATTTGGGTCAGGGCTTACACTCTGATATCATTTTAAATTTATGTCTCTGTAAAAACCTTTTGTCCATATAGGTCACATTTTGATATACTAGGGCTTAGGACTACTAAATAAGAAATTTGAAAGGACATTCTTCACCCATTTGAAGGCTTCCAAACTGCCTCTCATCCCCCTTGCAGGCTGTCCAAGGCTCATTTTCCTGATGTTTGAGTACAAGAGGGCGGAAGCCATACACACATATCTTTCTTAAGTCTCTATTATCATTCTGTTTGTTCAGGTCTCATTGGCCAAGGTTAGACTCCTGGTTTATTTCATTCAGAGTGAGTATGGAGACACTTTCTCAAAAGTGAAATGTAGACAAGTAAGTTATAATGGAAAACATATAGTCATCACATTTACAGTTAGTTCTAAGGACACTGAAAAGGCAAGTCCAATACAAAATCCCCATTAAGGGAGAGTTAAAGATTGGTGGGAAAATGGTTATATGTGATGTTTATTGCTTTTGTAAAATAGAAAAATAAGTAATCCCAGCTCTTTGGGGGATAGAGAGCACGCAGGATCCAAAGATCAAGATCATTTTTTACAGTGTGGTTTTGACCCAACCTGGGCTGCATGAAATCCTGTCTCAGAAAGCAGAGAACAATTTCTATCTGCCAAACATGCTATTAGATGTGGGAACACAATTGGATTAAGCACATACCTTGTTCTTTATCTCTCATAGTTTACTTTTCCGAGGAGTCAAAAATGGACGAACTTTACTAACATAGAACTATTGATTTCATCCAATATAATGAGGTGGGCCTGCTTCGACAATCATTTGTTCATTGGCTCCTTCTGCCTACTATGGGCCAGGCACTGGGTCAGATTATTTATATATATATATATATATATATATATATATATATATATATATATATATATATATATATATATATGCTTCATGGGGATAATAGGCCAGAGAGGTATTAAATGAGAAATGTTAACATGGTAGATTTTTCGAGATAGGATAACAGAGTTTCTCACAGAGGTGTATAACAGGCTAGTTATCCCCCACTCTGGGTTCAGAAAATACTTCCTTTCCGGAGGTGATGATGAAAGCCAAGGTCTCCACGATGGGTGAGGATTTGCTAGACCAAATAAAGAGAAATAAGGGAAATGAAGGATGGAAAGAAATGAAGAGAAGGAGGGGAGGAGGAAGGGAGGTGGAGAGGGGAGAAAGTAGGAAGACAGGGAGGAAGGAATGGTGTAGAAAAACATCTGGAGCCTAAGAGTTGTACACCTGAGCGCCAGGAGGGTAGCCAAGCTCTTCCGAGGAAGCTACAAAGTAACAGGCTACAGGAATGCAGAAAGGACAGGAATGCTAGCCTGGAGATAGCCAGAACAGAGCAATACTCATTCTGCTGGGGACCACAGCCCACATTTCCTCTTGGCTGCTGTCTCTCAGGCTGTACATTCTTTGATAGTCCACCTGCGTTCCTTCAATTTGTTGTTGTTGATTTTTTTTTTCCGAGACAGGGTTTCTCTGTATATCCCTGGCTGTCCTGGAACTCAGTTTGTAGACCAGGCTGGCCTCGAACTCAGAAATCCGCCTGCCTCTGCCTCCCAAGTGCTGGGATTAAAGGCGTGCGCCACCACGCCCCTTGTTGTCAGCTGATTTTATGCTAATTGCTGCAAGGGTTCTTGCCTCTTGACCTCCATCCTCCCTCCCTCCCTCCCTGCATGGCCCATTAGGTCCACGAGCCTTGAGTCACCAGAGGGGGTAGTTCAGGAAAATTCAGTAGAGTCTGGGTTAGAACACTCAGGTTCTGAGTATCCAGCTGTATTACTGAGGGGATGCCTGGCTTTGAAAGGAGCACAATCCTTTTGTTTTCCACAGGAAGCCTGGGAGTGAGAACATGCAGTTGGAGGCATGGCTATGGTGGCTGAGGAGGTGGCTTTGAGGATTCCAGGTTCTGTGACACTGAACATCTGGTCCTGTCCTTCCTGGGGCTCTTGAAGTTATGAAAAGATTCAGACTACCAGTCATCTTACTGATGGACAAATAATAGCCTACATATGTGGAGAGGAGATTCGTGGTTCAGCAGAGCTCTGTGAGGTACAGTAGAGGTACACGTGGGGTGGGAGAGGATGGCTCTGTGCTGTTGCATGATCGAGGGAGTTAGTTGCAATTTCTCTTTCTTGATAATTCTCTCCGAGCATAGTGCCCTTTAACAAATAGGACCGTAAGTCCAGCAGGGATTGGGAGAGAAAAGTTTCCCTTTCAGCCTGTTGGGAGGCTCAAGTGCGAGACTGGGTAGTTTTGGAGTTACACTGGCTTAGCTCAAATTCTGCCTACTCCCCTCCCTCTGCCCGAATGAACTCAGGCAAGTTCCCAGACTTAACTTTCTCCCCTCTTTCTCATCTCTTAAGACAGGTTATGAACTTAGCCCCATGAGGCAGGAAACTATAAACTCACCTTCAAATGTAGTTAGATATGTGTGCCAACCACCTAGAGCCCAGCCCAATAGGGCAACTTTCCACCCCCTCCAACTTTTATTATGAGTTCAGTTTGTCCATTAAAAATTACATCTTGGGGCTGGTGAGATGGCTCAGCTGGTAAGAGCACCCGACTGCTCTTCTGAAGGTGATAAGTTCAAATCCCAGCATCCACATGGTGGCTCACAACCATCCGTAACGAGATCTGGCGCCCTCTTCTGGAGTGTCTGAAGACAGCTACAGTGTACTTACATATAATAAATAAAATAAATCTTTTTAAAAAAAGAATTAAAAAAATAAAAAATAAATAAATTTATATCTTAATGTATACTTAAAATTATTTTTAACCTTTTAAATTTTTATAGACCTCCAAGAAGAAGGACCAAGTTCAGAGCTGTGGTGTAGGATGTCTTCTTGGCCCCTGCAATTTCAGAAATGGATTTCCAGTGAGTACTCTGGGCAGACACAAACTTGGTTCTACTTTCAACTTTTGCAATTTCCTTTTCTGCTTCTTCTTCATCTTTGTCTTTATTCTCATCTTCTTCTTTTGGGAATAAGAAGTTTAAGTGTTAAAAGAAACGGGGAGTTCTGAGTAAACACTCTGATACCTCTTGGTATTCAGTTTCCTGCTTGCAGCTGGTGCTGCCTGCCAAGTCCGGGCTCCTGTCAGACAGCTGGTCTTGGGCTGCTGTCAAGGGCTGCACATGCACCGTGAAGCTTACACGCACTCACACCCCGCAAACGGGAGTCAATTTTTTACATCGATGGGGAAGAGGTGTGGTGTTTATTGGAAGAGCTTGTCTTTTTCTAAGGACTGTCTCCTTAGTGGATCAAAATCCACTGAAAAAAAATTGTGAGAGAAATCCTGCGTGGAACCTGGGTTAATTAGCACTAGCTTTCCTGATTTATTACAGTTTAGCATCTGCTCATTACTGGTGCCTTAGGCAGCTGGACACTGGGCACAAGTCAGAGAGGAACTCAGCTTTCTCTAATTGTGTTCTCCTGTTAGCTCCTATCCTGTGGTCCCAGGATGCACATTGTGAACCCTCAGCCCACTGCAATTAACTGTACTCTCTTTCACATCACAGTCTTCCAATGGAAGCATTTGTTTGAATTTAAGCTTAAGTGTCCTCCTCTGCTGGATTTCAGACATGCTCAACTTGAGCTGGTTCTGAGACACCACTGGATACTTTTATTTTTTTTCTAAAGGTTAAGTAGTTACCAGGAGAAAAGCTCGCATTTGAATAAGCCCGATCTCTTGGAGAACACTGTGTATCCTTGTGCATCTTAAGGTGTTTCCGGTTGCTGTCTCAGCCGCCCTGGCTAGCCATCCCACAGAAAAGAAGAACAGATACATGGATGTGAGTACTCCTCGTAGGAGCTTACAGTCCCCGTGAGGGGCAGTTCAGAGCACAACACAATTTCTGACATGTATTTTCTAGAGTGGCTGTATTACACCCATGTTTAAGTCCTTTGGAGCTGCCAGGGGAAGAGGCGATAAGTAAGGGCAGACAGATAACTTCCCTAAAAATCTTTGCCTCACACCATGTTCACAAGTCCACTATTGAAGTTATGGCAAGCTTCCTCAGAAAGGTCTCATGGGCTAAGTGTCAACACTTCAGCTGAGTCAATAATTGCTCTTGGCACTTCACATAGGTTCATGCTTTAATAAAACAGAATGTCTAGCGGGGCGGTGGTAGCGCATGCCTTTAATCCTAGCACTTGTGAGGCAGAGGCAGGCAGATTTCTAAGTTCAAGGCCAGCCTGATCTACAGAGTAAGTTCCAGGACAGCCAAGGCTATATAGAGAAACCCTGTCTCAAAAAACCAAAACAACAACAACAACAACAACAACAACAACCCCTCCCAAAAGAACAGAAACACCCCCCCCCCCAAACAAAAAACAAAATCCAGTATCTGTAGATGGACATCACTGTTATTTCTGCTACACATTTGAAGAAGCAGATTCAAATGTTGCAAGTTCTCCTAAGATGAATGATAGATTCATTTACCTCCAAGGCCCCCATTGTGCAGACTGCAGGCTGAAGGCACTTCCGTCCTGCTACACGGCATGGGAACGGCATGTGGCTTGACCTTGGGAAATGCCAGTGGCACACAAACACAAAATAGACACAGCACAGTGCCATGACAGAGTGAAAGAGGATAAAATGAGAGGTTGGTCAGGACATGGGCACTGGCAGATTTACCCAAGATGACTTGAGCTTGAATCTGTGCAGAGGGAGCTTGTGAACCAAGTGAGATCTGGGTGCAGAAAAGGAGCCAACCAGAGATTACTCCAGAAGGAAGAGATTGCTAAGCAGAGGGAACACCAGGAGAGGCCCCCAATTTTTGAGTTTAAGCATGACTGATTACAAAATCCTGGCTGGAGGCTGTCTTACTTACCACCCCAGATGCTACTACAGTAAACCACTCAGCAGTTGCTGAACTGAACTGATTATAGCTTAAACTTGTTTTTCATTCATGAGACTACAGAGCTCTATTGAGGTAAATGACCTCACAGTGCACCTGAGAAAGCTAAGGCAGAGGTCAGACCCAAGCATTTTAACCCAAACCCCCTCTTGGCATGCCTCTTAATGCTACATGGTAACAACACCCAGAGCTAGCCATTTTTCTTGAGCAAAGCCTTGTTTAGACAAATCTGGCTAGGGATGTGACATCATCCACAAGAAAAAAAAAATCTGCTATGGGTTGTTTGCCAAACATTTTTCCCTGAGGTTAAAAACACTGTAGTATTTTTAAACTATGCAAGCAAAATCACTCCCCCCCTGCACACGAGGACCCAGTTCTTGCCAAGATTGCTAAATTGGCAGGGCAAAGGGCCCCACACCATCTGTCCTCACATTGGCTGAATTCAGGTCTTGAAGGAAGAGTTGGATTAAGAAGAAGAAAAATAGCACGGAATGTTGCTGAGAAATCCCATGAAAGGCTCTCAGGGTGAGCACTCATGGTGAACAGGCTGCAGGTAGGCTGGAGACAGACTCAGAATAGAGAAGGAGAGGAAGGAGGCTGAGGTGAATACCCATGATGGACCTGGCTCTGTGGTGCTATGGAGGGACAGGACTGCCCACCTTTCTCCTTCATTCTGTCTGTCTGTCTGTCTCTCGCTTTCTGTATAAAGGAGAAGGAAATCTCAGGTACTTCCCTCTCTTTGACGCAGTCAGGAACATTATAGCTGGTATGAGTAGCGCAGTAACATTTTCAAAGCTCTTGCCTACGCCATGCATTGTTTCATATGCATTTGAGGCTACAGCACAGCTCAGCGGTTAAGAGCACTGACTGCTCTTCCAAAGGTCCTGAGTTCAATTCCTGGCAACCACATGGTGGCTCATAACTATCTATAATGGGATCTGATGCCCTCTTCTGTTATGTCTGAAGATAGCTACAGTGCACTCGTATAAATAAAATCAATAAAACTTTAGCAAAGAAAGACATTTGAGATTTAAAGACACTCATTAAAGAATTTCACTTGGACCCTGGAGCTGGTAGAACACTGAGCAAGGATGGACTCTCATTTCTATCCTTCAGGACACTTGTCTCAGACCTTGTTTTATTTTGGTCTTTGAATAGAAGAAACAAAGGCACGGTGCACTGAAGCATCAGCACGAAGTCTAGTCAGCAGATGGGCTGAGACCCGATCCCAAGTCTCCAGGTTTTACATGGATTCCATGTAAGGCAAACACTCTCTAATTCTAGGGTCTCTTAAGGAGCTCTAGGAGCATGGCTCCTTAGCTAATGATCTTCTGTACATGCCAGTGCAGCCATTGTAAAATTAGTGTGGACATTAAAACTAAAAAGCCAAGTGGCTGAGGCTGAAGAGTGGGCTCAGCAGGGAAGAATACCTGCTGCCTCATTGCAGAGGACCTGGGTTCAGTTCCTACCACCCACCTATTGCTTTACAACTGTCTGTAAGTTCAGGTTCACAGGATCTGATGCCTCTGGCCTCTGTGGACACCCAGACTCACGTGGTTCTCATGCAGGCACTAACAACAAAATGAAAAAAAAATCTTAAGAAAGGCCCAGTGCCAGGTGTGGGTAGCACTTTCAGAGTTGGCGTTGGTCAATAAGGTCCCATAACACCCCTTCCCCCACGCACTATTGCTCTTGCTCTTGGTTACTTTCTTGGACTTGAGGGTAAGTCCCTATTGCTAAGGACCATATATGTGAGTTAGGGCCTGGAGAAATCAAGCGGGTATTGATCTATAAGCTTCATCCCTATAGATTAGCTTTCATAATGCTGAAAAGTTCTAGTCATACTGCTGGGGAAAAAGGCCCTCTATGTCCTTTGTATCAGCTCTGGCCTCCAGGTTCCAGCCCTGCTTGAATTCCTGTCCTGATTTCTTCCAGTGATGGATTGTAATCTCAAAGTGTGAACCCAATAGATTCCTTTTCCCTCAACTTGAGTTTTGGTCATGATATTTTTGTCACAGCGATAAAACCTAACTAAGACAAAGTGGTGTTATGGATTTGGGTATTGCTATGATATATATGCCTGACAGTGTTTTCGTTTGGAGGAATGTTGATTTGGAGTTTTGAATTAGGAAAGCAATGGGATGATTTCAGCATAGCAAGAACATGGAATTACAGTTTTGTGAGGATCATTTGAACTGTGGGGGCTTGGCTCAAAGGTTTCAGAGAAGAATTTTAGTATGTTGCCTAGAGATCATTCTTGTGATATTTTGGTGAAGAATGTGGCTGCTTTTTGCCCTTGTCTGAAGAGTCTGCCTGAGGCTCTAAAGAGAAGAGTTTTAGATTAATTATGTTAAGGAAATCTCAAACAAAGCCTAGCATAGACTGTAGTGTGGTTTACTCTTATAAGAGCATTTTGATCAAGCCGAGCAAGCTTAGAAAGGAAAAATACAAAATGTATTCTTCAAGGATTGAAGGGGCACCAGGAAGGGGATTGGAGCTAAATAATCTCTTTAAGGATATTAAATGGGATTAAGAGAGTGGTAGCCTTGGGGCAAGATCCTCCTCAGCTAAGCTTATTGTTTATACAGTGACAGTTGTAAAAAGTTATACCATGTTAGGCATTATTATGACTGGTTAATATTTTCATTTGGACATAAGGAGATATGATTGTGTGTCAAATTGAAAAGAGATGAATTTTGATGATTATTCACAGTCATCAACTTGACACTATCTGGAGTGAGCTACAATGTAGAACTGATAAGGAAAAGCTTAGGTCCAGGCATTGTGGTGTATGCCTTTAGTCCCAGCACTCAGCCATGCAGATCTCTGAGTTCAAGGTCAGTCTACAGACCAAGTTCCAGGACAGCCAAGCTTAGGCAGTAAAGGAAATCACTGAAAACAGAAATTTGGTGAAGATATTCTAGAACAAAAGGTCCATGTTCCAGGTACAGCAAATAGCAGAACTCAGCAGCTTTGGCCATGAGGTTCTGGCTTTAGAGTCAAGAGTGGAAGGGGTTACTATGGCAATAGTTTCTAGTTAGCTGGAGCTAAGAAATTAATGGTGATTAAGATGAAGCCAGTATCATTGAGGCAAAATCTTCTAGGAAGTATTTTGTGAGAGCACAAATAAGATGTGGTCCGTAGATAGACATCCTGCTGGCAGCTAGACTTGGTAATGTGTAAGAATCATACAGATGGCACTGGTTTTTGAAGGCGTGAAAGAGTCATGGAGAGTAGTTGAGGTTTGACACTGTGTGAGATCAGGAGAGGCCATTGGTGATGGTGCATCCCAGGACTGAAGGTGTCATGCAATGAAGTTGAGGCTTGGCACCATGAACAGAGCCTATGAGAGGCTATTGGTGAAGCCTAGTTTCAGTAGAAGACATCAGTGTATTTGAGACATGAGTGTCATGTGATGATCATCAAGAACAGCAACAACATGGAGTGCAATCAGCCAGAACCTAGAGTGCTAGAGAGGACAGAGCTGGAGAAGTGACTCCAGCCCTTTGGAGGAGCCCAAAAGATAATATGTGGATCCCAGACATTAGAACAAGAAGCGGTGAAGTTGAAGTTCCCTTGGAACTAAAAGGAGTTGGATATCAGATGTGGAGATGCAGCGTTTTGAATTTGCCCAGCTGGTTTTTGTTCTTGCTTTGGTTCGGTATTTCCTCACTGTGACATTTTAGAGTGGTAATGTATATCTTGTGAAGTTGTAAGTAGGTGACCTGTTTTTTATTTTTATTTTATAGGGGCTACAGTTAAGAGATTGCATGAATCTCAGGAGAGATTTTGAACATTGGACCTTTAAACATTATCAAGGCTGTCATAGATGGTGGGGGCTTTTGAAATTGGACTAAATGCATTTTGTATTATGTTATGGTTATACGTTTGTGGAGGTCCAGGAGTGGAATGTAGGAGTTTGAATAGGTTTATCTCCCATGTGTTTGAGTAGTGCCACAGGGAATGGCACTATTAGGATGTGTGGCCTCTTTGGAGGAAGTGCATCACTGTGGGAGGTAGACTTTGAGCTTTCCTATGCTCAAGCTCTGCCCAGTGTGGAATGGCTTCCTCCTGGATGCCCTGAGAACAAGATATAGAACTGTTGGCTCCTCTAGCATTATGTCTGTCTGCAGGCTGTCATGCTTCCTGCTATGCTGATAATGGACTGAACCTCTGAAATTGTAAGCCAGCCTTAATTAAATGTTTGCCTTTGTAAGAGCTGTCTTGGTCATGGTGTCTCTTCCCAGCAATCAAATCCTAAGTCAATGTTCATCAACAAATGAGTGAATGATGAAAATGTGATATGTATACACAATATAATTTTATTCAGCTACAAAGAGAAATTAAATTCTAAAATTTTAGCAGAATGGATGAATCTGCAAAGTATTATATTTAGCAAGGTAATCCAAGCCATTCAATGTTTTCTTTCATATGTGGATTCCAGCTCTCTCTCTCTCTCTCTCTCTCTCTCTCTCTCTCTCTCTTTCTCTCTCTCTCTCTGTATGTATGTATGTTGTAAACACAAGTGCATATATGTATGTGGAAACCAGAGGTTAATGTTGGCTATCTTTCTGGATTGTTCTTCACCTCACTTTTTGAGACAGTCTCTTAGTGTACCTGAAGCTTTTCTATTCTACCAGATTGCCTGCAGTGATCTAATGAGTTCCAGGAAGCCATGCATCTCTCTTTTTTCTCTCCCAACCCATGTTTGGGTTATAAGATGCCTATGGGCATGCAAGGATATCCTTGGGTTCTGAAATTAGGTCCTTATGATAGAGACATTTTTATGACCAAGCTGTCTCCCCATCTCCCCAGCCCTAGGGGGGAAGTGTGTGTATGTGTGTGTTTGTGTGTGTTTTAGTGTAAATATAGGTCATGAATCTAGAAAGGGGATCATGACAGGGGAATGATTTTTTTTTTGAGGATGGAGATAGGGAAATTGAGCTCATGTGACATGAAGCTGGAAAGAAGCCTACTGGGGGTAGTAGAATAAGAAGTGGGAGGGGTGGGGCAAAAACATGAGAGCAAGATGATTTATGATTCATAAAACAAAATGTTTGAAAAAGTAATGAAATCTAATACTTGGAATGGTAGTTACAAAAATAAAAATTAAATTAAAAATCCTACAAATAATTAATCAGATAGTGTACAAAGGGTCCTGAAGAAAGGTTTGTTTGTTCGCTTATTTGTTTATTGTAGTAAGAATTCTAGGTACTTTAAAGAGAGAATTGGAAATGTTCTTGAGTGAAATGCTCCACAAACACTAGGGTATTGTTTCTATACAAATATGCCCTGTAGATCATCCCTAGGCACATATCTTGTGTTCAGGGGGAAAAAAAAATTAATGCAGATTGACACAAGCTTGGCTAGGCTGGGGCTCTCTCTGTGCTGTTCACAATCTGTCCTGATCACTTTCCCAGCCAGCCATGTAAATTAGCAGATGGAAAGGAGAAAAAGAAAGAGTTAAATAGATTTTCCAATTTATGCTAAATAGTTTGAATATTAAGCTATCATATGCTTGATGCTAGGTCTTAGATGAAGGCACCACTCTTGTCTTGAGAGATTGCTCAATAGGGATAGGCTACTTCCTCTAATCATCATTGGGGGCTGAGACAGGGCCCATTACAGGCTTATAGGCAATGGGTAACAGTTTCACCTGGGAAGTATCAGCAATTCTGGGGCATGGATTGCACAGGGGTAGGGGGTGGGAGTGAGCTATTGGACTTGCAAGACTGCTGTTTTATTTGGCTGTGCTTGAGTCTAGCACATTCTAACAATGGGAGCAAAAAGGATGAGAATGTGTAAAAACAGCTTGATAATGATTGTGATGGTGTTGATGAGAGAAAAGACGGAGCAACAAAAATTGAGTATAATTAAAGACTGGATTTGCCAGTGGCACTTTGGCTTTGGAGCCTGTTATGCATTAAATTGTGTCTTCCAAAGAAATGTGCTGAAGTCCCAAGGCCGACTGTGTTAAATGTGATCTTTCTAAACCAAGAGTCTTTGTTGATATCAGAAAGAAAAGATGAGGCAATGAAATGGTTCTTGGACAATTTGACTTCTAAAATGAGGGGAAACACAGAGCTATCCAAGTCAAATAAGGCTGTGAACATGGAGACAGAGACTGGGTATATGTGACAAGTATCTCCTTATCTAATGATTGATGGATGAGACCAGGAAATATCTCCTCCTGGATAGTTTGGGAATTCTGTAGCCTTGACAACACCTTCATTTTAGACTCCTGCTTTTGGAATACATTTCTTTTGGTGAAAACCACCTGGTCTATGGTACCTGTCACAGAAAGCATAACAGATGAGCCCAGACTGATTTGCTACTCTGAAACACCGTTTGGAAATTAGATTCTTTCTTTCTTTCTTTCTTTCTTTCTTTCTTTCTTTCTTTCTTTCTTTCTCTCTCTCTCTTTCTTTCTTTCTTCCTTCCTTTTCTTTATTCCATCTGTCTTTCTCTTTCTTTCTCTTTCTTTTTATATTTCTTTTTTGTTGGTACACAAATGAGGTTTATTATGAGGCTCTCACATACAAAACAAAAATAACAACACCAAATCCCAATCACGGCCTTAGAGAACTCAGATATAGATGCATTCTGCAAAGGGTCTTCAGCATCTAGGGTATATGCCTCCTTTTTCCTTCTGAATATTGCAATCACCCTTAGTCTTGTAGAGCTAGATACTGCATTTTCTTGGTCAATATATCTTTTCTGCTCTATTTGTTTATTTATTTATTTATTTATTTATTTTAATTTTTGTTTTTGTTTTTAAGAGCTTAGATATACAGGTCCTTGAATCATAAACTCAGATAGGACCTGGGGTGGATTTGAACTCAGTCCTAACTGAGCCAGACCCTCATCTACTCTACATAACTTTCCATGCTTAACTCAGTGGCCTCCCTATGCCTGTTTTTCTACAAGCCAGTCTTAGCTTCAAAAGGTCTTTGGGTCTTCTTGTGGTTGAAAGCAAGGATTAAGAAGCAGGATAAAGCCTTCTCTTCTTAACCACACCCTCAGGAGTTTCTTTCACCTCAGCCTAGTCAGATCAGCTTTACAGTCATGGAATTCTCCAGTCCCTTTTGTTTAAAGAGGTGAAGTTGGTAGACAAGTTTCTTTTGACACTGTGACCAAATACCCAATAAGAAGCACTGTAAGGAACGGATGATTTATCTTGGCTCTCAGTTGAGGGGATACAGTCCATCACAGTGGGCATGGGATGAAGGTATGAGATAATTGAAGCTGTGGCAGTGGGAAATGGTTTACATTTGGATAGTCCAGGAAGCAGAAAGTAGGGGATGCCAGCATTCAGCAGACTTTCTCCTTTTTATTCAACCTCCTTCTCCAGCGTATGGGATGCTGCTGCCCACATTCAGGGTAGGTGTTATTTCCTTAGTTAAACATCTTCAGAGACAGCTCTGTAGACATTCCAGAGAACTGTGTATCATCCTACATGATTCTAAATTCAGTCAAGTTAACAATGAAGATCAACCATCACAAGTCAGAAAGGTAAAAGAAGACAGTGGATGGAATAAGAGAGTCTGGATCATTTAGAATACATGAACCATTTTGTCTTTGCATTGCTTGGGCCTTGGCCTTCTGTATAGACAGGCATAGCTCTGACTACAGCCAATATCTCTCTGGGCTTTGTGCTGCACCCATTTCACTCCTACTTCATAGTATAATGTCCACAGCTGGACCATTGAGCAATAAGCAGACTGGTGAGCTAGTACTGTGGCAAGACACAGAGCAGGACCCACAGCCCATGTATAAGCAAAAAGAAAGTTAATTTGGGGAGCACTGAATTCTATAATTTTGGCTTTGAGAGATTTGAGCTATCATCCTTTTATCCTCTAGGAAGACTCTTTGGGACATAGTGTCATATCAAGACCTAGGAAGATGATACCACAAGATTGTGAAGTGGAGCAATTACTCAGGCAAGACACAAAACAGACAGTTCAGTGTCATCTTTTTATAGTGACCCATTTTCCTGCCTCAGTTTAGCCTTCTTAGGATCTTGTTGTAAATCAAGTACCCAGCCATAGTGTTTTAGACTCTATTTTCTGGTAAATTCATGTTTGACTAGTCTCCCTGTAAGTTGTATTGTCAACTCCAGACTAACTAGGTCATTTGTAAAAATACACATTGCAGTGTATCCCAGAACATTTCAACTTTAGAGCCCTTGCATATAAGATAAAGCCTTTTAGTGATTCATATGTACTTCATAGTCTAAGAACAAATGCCCCAGTGTAGGGTAGACTGAGGAAGAAGGGCAGGGTTTGTGAACAATACCTGACATTTTATTTGCCTCTAACAACAGCACAATCTCTAGTTTGGAATAGGAAACTCATTCTCCTTCTCTCAGCCTATGGGACATTTGCTGCCCTCACTGAATGAGTGTTTCCAGACACATGTGAGCAACAGTAATGCTTGAGGGAGACCACTTCATGAGGAATTCATTGACCATCCGGAACTGCCACGAGTGACTTCAGAGCATCCATGCGGAACATTCTAGACATCGGCCCGAGTCTGCTCCCACCCTAAGGTTACCCATGAAGAGCTGCTGAGGAATCCAAGATCGTTGGAGCTCAAGCAGGCAGGAGCTCCTTGGCAACTGTGATGATGTTTTAAGACTCTGCATGGTTGACCTACTTCAGAGGGCCCTCAGGAGCTGTCAGGTATCAAGGAAATGCTATTCCATCATTTCTGTTGGTGAGCAAAAGAAGTCGTTGATGGTACTTACAGGTAAAGTGCAGTGAAAACACAATTATGGTAGGGAGTTGGGGGGGAGTGAGAGTTGGAAACTTGCTTCCATCACCTTTCCTGAAATCACTCCCTCCAAAGTTCAAGAGCCCCACAAGAATGGCTCCTCATTCCTGAGAACAAGCCTTAAGTGGTCAGAGGGGGACACTGAGAACAGAGAGAAAACTTTGCTTCTTAATTTTTCTCTCTCTCTAGTTCTTTCTTATTTTTCTTTCAAAATGTTGTAGGTAGTGAATGGACTAGTTAGTTGCACAGAAATGGCTTCACAACCCACCCCGACTCTGTACTGTCTTGGGAACATCGAGCAAACCACACATTCCTTCTCAAATTGTTTTTCTTTATTGAAAATAGAGTTTCTTGCTTCAATTTTTGTGAGTTGTGGCAATAAATTGAAGCTAATTACAAAAAGGTCATCACATGTGATATGGTTTAAATACATTATAAATAAATATTCTTAAAATCATCAGACTAGACCCTGGGGATCGGAATTGAGTATGTTTTAGAGTTTGGGTCTAAAATGTCTCCCAGAGGTTCATGTTTGGAACACCAATTGGGGGTGTGGGTGTGGTGCCTTTTGGATGTGACTCCTAGGTAGGAGAAATAGGACTTTGTTGAAGTCAGAGGAGAGTGTCAGATCCCTTGGAACTGGAGTTATACATAATTGGGAGCTACCATGTAAATGCTAAGTCAGGGTACTCCACAGGAGAAGCAAGTGCCCTTTACTGCTGAGCCATCTCTCCAGCTCTGACCAGTATGACAAACTGTCCCTAACGGTTCAGTGTTGACACCAATATCTTGCTGTTAGTTAACCAACAGTTGTCCATTGGGACTTAAGGCACTTCCAACAGAAGGAAAATGATGCCTAGTACTAGAAACCTATTTAAAAACCTTGGAGTTAGTGAGGTGTTGGATCCTAGAAGAGAAACAACTACTACCTTTTTACTAGGCCAGCATAAATCTTCACTACATTGTCAAACTATAAGTGTAGCTATCATTCTACATCAAAGATACTTATCTTTACAGAAAATGCATATCATTGCATAAAACTACAAGACACACAATGCAGAGATCAACAGATCATGGGAAGCCCAACCTCAAAGAATCCCTCTTCTGTATGACTCCTGTGCCTATGGCTTAGGGGACATCACAAAGGAGAGGGAAGAAAGATTGTAAGACTCACAAAACCAGGAAGTTTGCTAGGAGACTGTGTCTTCTAGAACTGATGGCCTAAATAAAACACACAAAAAAATGGTACTTTTCTGAGAACAATGTACATGCTAACACAGAAGGGAGGACATCTCACAGGATCCCACTCTAGACAATGGAACACTAATGACTTCTGGGAAAGAGAGTCTTTCCCGGGGAGGAATCCTTTATTTGATTATCTAATACAAAAAGGTTAGCCCCCAAACCGCATACACACAATCAACAACAACAAAAGCAGGTTGTGTTTATATAGTTTTGTTGCTCTCTCTCTCTCTCTCTCTCTCTCTCTCTCTCTCTCTCTCTCTCTCGTTCTCTCTCAGTGATAATAAAAGAAAAGGAGGCCATCAACTTGAGAGGGTTGGAGGGTTAAGGGGGTAGATTGAGAGATGGAGCATGGGAAGGGTTAGAACAGGCAAAAGAAGGAGAAAAGTCATAAAGTTCTATTTTTATTAAAATAAATACTAAATAAAAAAGATACTGGATCCCTGTTGTCATGCCTTGAAGGTGATATTGGCTTTTAATCTCACCAGCTCCCTGAGATGTCAAGATGTGTGAAATTCTAATACACACCCCCACCACCATTAACTTTTACATGCCCTCCCCACCATGATGGACTGATACTCCCTGTTGCCATGAACCTAAATATACTCTCTCACCTCTAAGTCACTCTTACTTGATGTTTGGCCATGGTAATGCATGAGTAGGTAATACTTTATGTGTCTGTGGGAGAATTCATTATTGTGTTGATTTACCAGTTACAAGCTGCAAGAAACAGATTTCAGTTCCCAATTATGTTCCTTATCAATGCCAGAAGGACATGCTAGCCCTGGAGACCATTCATGAGTTCTCTGGTTATGTGGCTACACACCGAAGGGTTATGGTGATGATTTTTAGAGTCTTTGATAGTGGTGGGCTGGGAACTGGTAACAATGCAACTTTCAAACTACTTATTTTAGGACTTCATGCACATATCACA
>LR750105.1:422236-483186 GCA_902729485.2 Mus minutoides | reverse complement strand
ATTTTCTTTTAAAATTAATGGTTTTGGACTAGAGAGATATCTCAGTAGAGAAAAGTGTGTACTGCTCTTCCAGAGGAATTTGGTTTGATTCCCAGCACCCATATCAGGCAGCTCACAATTGCCAGTAACTCTAGTTCCAAGATTCAATGTACTTTTCTGGCCTCCATGAGTATATGCACTTATGTGGTGAGCAAAACTATATAGAGGATAACATACCTCATAAATACTAAATAGTAACTAATTAAATGACTCAAAGCAACATAATAAAATAATGTCACTTCAAGTTTTTAATCATCTATGCATACATTTATGTAAAAGGGATATTATTGTGTAAGTAATATTATCAGAAAGACTGCCCAATTTATTTTTTCCAATATCTTCCTACTTTCTCTATGTACTTATATAACTATTGTGTTTTACAATTTAAGCATTCATTCAGTATGGAAAATGAGGGTTTGATTTTATATCATCTTCCTTTGAATCTACCACAAGCTCCCTTTCAATCATATATATATATATATATATATATATATATATATATATATATATTCAATGTCTCTCTCTCTGTATATATATATATATATATATATATATATATATATATATATATATATATATATATATATATATAATTTCTATTATGGGCATGTATTATATAAGACCTGTAATCAATACTTAATATTAGCCTGTCACAGCCATGTAAATATGTTGACTGTTGGTCCATTTAGTTATGATGAAGTTATTTCCAAGTACAATATTTTATTATTTTATTTATTTACGGGCTCATTTATTCACTTAGTCTTCATCATGCATTTTCACTCATGTACCCCTAAAACACTCTTAGGGTTCACTTATTGTACAGATGTTATGTGACTTAAAAAATGTCTGAATTGCTGGGCATGGTGGCGCATGCCTTTAATCCCAGCACTTGGGAGGCAGAGGCAGGTGGATTTCTGAGTTCGAGGCCAGCCTGGTCTACAAAGTGAGTTCCAGGACAACCAGGGCTATACAGAGAAACCCTGTCTCAAAACCAAAACCAAAATAAAACAAAAAACAAAAAAAAGTCTGACTTATTCCTCTCTGCTCTGATTAGTAATTACTTATTCATCTTCCTTTGACTGTTACCCTAGGATTGTCACTGCTCCTTGTTTGCACTGTAAGGTTTGTTGTTGTTGCTGTTAGAGGCATTGTACCACTAAGCCTTTCATTGCCTGGTTTTGGTTTGCACATTGTGACATTGTTCAGATCTTTGCTCTCACTTATCCAAAGATGTCTCAATTCTACTTTTATCTTAGGAAATATGGTCATTTGATATCAGGGCTTGGTATAAAATACTAATTCAAAATATCTTTATTTTAGAATTTGAAAAATAATTTCCCCATTGTTCTAAAGGGATGGAGATAACTTGCAACATGGTAGGGAGACTTGTGTAAATGCATTTGCCAAAGCTTTCTCATTTTTATCATTAGGATCTGAACAGTTTATTATATATGAAATATAAATCATTAAAAAATAGAAAATGAAAATAGGAACCTTATTAGCTTTAAGGCCACTTCAATCACAGGACAGGAGGTCAAGGACTTGAGTAGAATCTGAGTTGCTTTAAAAAGCTGTCTTATTACACAACTCTACTTTGGATAGAACATTGGTTCCCCTTCTTTGGGATGCTATTAGGATTTAAGGCACATAATAGATGACAGTTGTCTTAGGTGTATGTCAGCCATTTGAGTTGGGTTCAGCTTTTGTTTTTTTCTCTTCTTCCTAAATATCAAGCTTTGATCTTTGATATGCATTAGCCTGGATAATGTAGGGAACATTTTTGATATTTTATCCATTTATGTGGCCTAACTAAAGCCATTAGCAGTTTGCTATGTCTCTTGGGCCACATTCTGGTCTTTTTCCATCTCTTGTGTCAAATGATACCACTGCTCAAATAACAGAATTCTCCAGCCAAGTCCTTCTCCAATCCCTTGGAAACCATTCAGGAGAAGTCAAAGTAGAAAAAGGAGTACCTATTAGCTCTGAGTCTCCGGGATTGCCTGCCTGTGACCTCACAGCCGTATCTATGTCACTAAAATCTGTCCCTTGATGCTCTTAACTGACTCAGCATACATTCAGCTGTCCCTATTCGGGTTGCTCATCCCTGTCTCCCAGGAATGTCAAGTGGAGCATAAATACATGAAGTCGATCCAGTTCAATGATATCAGCTTTGGGCCAGGAGACAAAGACTGATCCCTGTTTCTGTGGTGAGCTCTAGTCTTGAATCTAGCAACAGCCCCTGCTTTCTCTCATAGCATAGACATACTGTGACATTTAAGATAATATGCCAGAATTACCATGGCACCCAAGTCTCTCAACTTCTCAAAATGCAATTTTTAAGCTTTCTAAGCTCAGAAATACATTGCTTCCTATCCATCAATGATCTAACATTTGGAGGAAGGAGCAGAGAATACCTATAATGTGACATTTGCTCCCCTCCTCATCCCTGAGTACAGCAGAAGGTGCCCTTCTCTGTCTTTCTGAGGATACCAACCAAATTGAGATGAAAATGGGAAAAGCTCTGGGGCCAGAACCACATACATATTTGAAGAACAGTTCTCTTTTTATGTTGTGTTTGAAGGAAGTTATTTCTTTTCATGTCCCTTCCTTCCTTCCAATTAGTTTATTTTCTGTGGAATGCTGAAAAGTCATTCCTGTAGCATATATTAAAATGTGTCCCTGACATTTTAAGACTAATTTTCAATAATGGCTGTATCTTCCTGTCATTCTGGGTAGTATGGTAGAAAAATATGTAAATTGGGAAAAATCCAAGTGAATGGTTTTCAGTGTTTATAAAATTTTATTTTATACCAGTGTAGATTTAGCAATATTTATTAGTACAACAGTGTGTAGATTAACCTGTTACTCTAATACGAGTTTGATAATGATGATGATAATCATTGAAATTAGATAAATGAATTAGGTCCCACTATGATTTTATTATTTTGTTTTATATTTTTTAATTTTTCAAAAGATATAAATGATTGTGCTTTCCCCTTTTTAGAAATCAGCTTTAGAGAGTGAAAATGGAATAATCGGTCTTGCCCAGTCCTAAAGTCAGAGGTTTCAATCCAGATTCAACTGGCTTCAATTTCAGCTTTAAAATAAAAATTGTTCAGGAAGAGACAGTTGCTCCCTGTGTCCATTCCCTTGCTCTGCCTAGTTTCCAGCCATCAGCTCCCAATATCTGGAATGCTTCATTTAGGTCACACTGAGCTAACTCCTGTGGCTGACCAGGAATACTGGAGTAGCCTTACCCACTTCCTGGCTGTGCTGATAAAAGAAAAAAAAAAAGACAATGGGACAGTTGTAACAATGTCCCCACACACCATCGTCTATGCTGTTATAGAATTCTCCAGGAGCCCTTCATTTTCTACCTTCATTTCCTATTTTCCCAAATAAGAAGTAGGAAGGAAAAGAAGATCCTTATTTAGAAAGAAATTCTGAAGGCTCCAAGGATTGAAGAGTTGTGATGTGGACACAGGCTGGGAGAGCTTCTCATCTATGCACTGAGAACTACAGTGTAACTGTGGACGGCATGTAGGATGGTGAGAGAGGCAGGAGAGGAGTCTGGGATGCATGCCACAGGAAGGACTGAACAGGAGGACACAATAATGAAGTCACTATAGAGGCAAGGAAGACCTGAGCACAGAGGAAATCATCACTACAAAGTGCTTTTCTCAGAGTGATTTTAGTCATCAACATTGCAACACAGCAGGATTGGAGAATGCATCATTTGCGTATCATATACTATAGGTTGCTGGGGCTACAGAGATAACTCTGTGGTTAAGAGTATATGGTTGTTGTTCTTGTGGAGATGTGGAGTTCGGTTCCCAGCACTCAGGTTAGGCAGCACATAACCACTTATATTACCAGACCACAGAATTTGACATCTGAAATAAATAGTATTTGCAATAGAGTTGTCACATAGGAGATGGGCTTCTGAGAAGCCTACTTCCTGTAGGAAGTTTTCTTGACTACATTAACTGATGTGAGAAGACCTGCCCACTCTGTGTGGCACCTACTCTGACTGGGATCCTCAACTTCATAGATGAATGGGGGATAAATGAATAAGTGTGGACGTTCATTGCTTTCTGCTTCTTGGGATAAGGTGTGACTGACATGCATCCCAGACTCCTCTCCTGCCTCTCTTACCATCCTATGTGCCATCCACAGTTACACTGTGGTCAAGTGGTGTGACCCTAGCACTTGTCTCTGTGACTTTGCAGCCATGATGGTTAGTTGTCTGGAACTTGAAACTGAAATGAACCCATTCACCTATACTTTTATTATTTGAGAGGTCGGGGTATTTACTATAATAGCAAGTGAAAAGAAGCAAGGCAGATTCAGTCTTCCTGGAAGATTCTTCACAGGAAGAATTATTAGTTCCCATTTTATAGATGATGAAACAGAGGTACGGAGCAGCTTAAAGTATTTAAAGCTGACAGAAGATACACACCTGAATGTAGGAGAAGAAAACCATACTTGGACAGTATAACTCCCGTTGGCTACTTCTGTTTTACAGAATGCTGGGTGTTATATAGAGAGCTTTGAAAAATGATCTCTGCCCCTGACCAGGGTTGAAGTTCCCGTATCTTTGATGAAGTCTTTTCTCCACACATACCAATTCTGTAGCACTACTGGGGCAGGACTTCTGACCATTTGAAAGTCACTAGCATTCAGAGACCAGTGTGTCCTGTTGGCATTTGCATTGACTTCCCATTATCTCTTTCAGCACTTTGAACTACAAGCTCTGTCTAACACACATGGGCAGTGAGCCAGGAAGAGACCATGACATCTCACTGCTATTGAAGACTTTAAACTCTGGCAGCCTTAAACAAAAGCAAAAGTTCTACAACATGTCTGCTACTGTCAATCAATAAAGACTGATTGGCCGATTCATAATGGCCCTCCAAAAATGTTCCTGTGTCAATCCACAGAATGTGTACCTTATGCTACATGGTGAGAGAGAGCCTTGAGAAATGTGACTAAAGATCTCAAGAGAGGCTAATCCAGGTGAGCTCAAAGGAATCATAAGAGTCCTTATAGAAGGAGAATCTGACAGTGAAGAGATGCCGAGGCAGAAGCAGAGGCTGGAGTGACAAGTACTAAAGGCGAAGGGGACTGTGCTAGGCAGCAGGAATGGCTTATAGAAGTTGGTCAAGTCATGGACATAGCTTAATGCCTGGAGACTTCAGAAGGAGCCTGATCCTGTGACCTACTTGGGATTTCTGATCTCCATACTGTGAGAGAGTAAATGTTTCTCTCTCTCTCATAATAATTGGCAGCAGAAGTAGGAATAACTGAAGGCACCGGGTAACAATTTCATCTGCATGGTCTCTGGGTAGCTCTGTGTATTGACATTCCAGCCAGAAATTGAGTGCCAAGAATAGGAATTTTAAAGTAGAAGTGTCCTGAATTTGAATCCTGGCCGGGTCGCTTACCGGCTTCATGGCTGTGGTACATTATCTTCTATGTTGCTTAAATTATTCATGTGTACTTTGGAGCTTGTGCCCGCTCTCTCCCAACACTCTAGCGATTGTGTCAGACGGCACATCAAATGATCTGAATTCTGGCCTTTGAATTATGCATTTGGTTTATTTTCATCCTGTTACCCCCTTCTGTCATTCAGGAAGTATTTCTTTCTAGATAATCCTAGCCAGTCACCAGTATTTTCACTAAATTTCTAGAACAGCGTGGTTTCTTTGGTAAGTTGAAAGTAGTTCTTGGTTTAAGATTTTGTAAAGGTAAGAGAGGTGGTGGCCTAGTTGGCCGTCATTGGGAAGAGAGGTCCCTTGGTATTGCAAACTTTATATGCCCCAATACAGGGGAATGCCAGGGCCAAGAAGTGGGAGTGGGTGGGCAGGAGAACAGGGCAGGGGGAGGGGAGAGGGAACTTTCAGGATAGCAGTTGAAATGTAAATGAAGAAAATATCTAATAAAAAAGAAAAGAAAAGAAAATATGCCTTTTCAATGAATCCATCTGTTAGACATGAAACAAATGAACAGCCCTCCATTTCCCTTCCCAGGACACTTGCTGCCCTGCTCTGAGCCAGTTCTAACCTCAACAATGGTAGCTACCAGCTTTCTTGTATTTTAACCTTGAGGTGGTGGTTTTAACTACAAAGCTGTGCATCCCTAAGCCGGGACTTTTTTTTGTATCCTTGCCATGATGTTTCTCTGAAGTTTGTGGAAACTGACCCCTGTACTTTACAGGTGTTTCTTCTATTCACTTACACATTCTTTCCTCTGTGGCGATCTCTGGTAGTCCCTGCTTCCTTCTTCTATGGAAGAAGTTTTATTTACATTTTTACTTGTAGGATAGAAAAACTAAAACCTTGGGGGCCAATCATGTCTCCTGTATTTCAATTACTAACTCCCCCCCCCCCACAGTCATGTCTTCCACAGCCTTTCCTGGTGTCTCCCATCACTGGTGTTCTCCACAGACAACTGAGTCCAGTCAAACTAACTTCTGCCTAAGATATCTATAATGGACTTGTTTGGTTCCTTGGATGTTCTGCCAAATAGTTTTCTTTTTTTTCCTCATACATATAAGAAGAAGTAGGTCCTGATAACTAGCACTGGTCTTCTCAAATGCAGAACCACTGTGAGCTAAATCCCAAAGCCAAATTCAGCATGATGAGACATTCTACTACATTCTAGGTTAATTAAACGATCCCTTGTGATAATGAGGACATCCTAGAAAATGTAGGCTTTTGTAGCATAGGGTGAGTATTTAAATACCACAAATGAACAATTAAATATGCTATTTTTCATACATGTGTTGCATCCTTCCAATACAATGAGTTAGAAGAACATACCACCTGAAAGAAATGATAGGATAAGCCAAGCACTGTGTCTTTCTCCTTTTCCTCATTCACATCTTTGTTTAAGTCTTGCTTGGACTCTGAAGTAGCATCCATTTTAAAGTTTATTACCTGCACACTTCCAAGGCACTTAGGTGCAGGCACATCTTCAAGAACTGAGGGTCAGATATACAGGAAGCATTTATCTTGGGGCTGAGAAGTAAACATCATGAAAGTGGGTGTTCATGATGAGAACTTATGTTAATGTCATCACAAAACACAAGGCTATAAGTAAATGATGCACCCATTTCCTTTAATAACTGTGTGCATGCTTATGTATATGCACATGTATGTGTATATGTGTACATACATATGTGTTTGCATTGTGAGCATGTATGCATGTGTATGTGCATGTGTACTCCTTTGCATATGTATGCATGTGTCTTTGTGTGCACATGTGTGCATATATGCATAAATGCATATGTACATAATTTTACATATGTGCATATCTATGTGCATATATACTTGAATATGTTAATATATAATCAATATGCATATGTACATGTTGTATATATGTATGAAATGCATGAGTGAGTGAGTGTGTGTGTGTGTGTGTGTGTGTGTGTATGTGTGTGCATGTGTGAGTGTTTTAAGGAAACTCCTAACACATAGAGCTCTGGGTTAAGAATCACCCACTAACATTTACCACTTGTACCTTCCAGGTTATTATGATCCAGCTGAACAGATATTAATTAGGAATATGGAATCACTGTGCTTACTTAGCAAGTAGTACGAAAGTCAGTCATTCTTTTTAAAATAATGAGAGGTTGCAGGCATAGATGACTTTGGAAAGGCAAAGTTCTGCAAATGAAAAATTGCATAAAGACTACAGTGGATAAAGACACAATGAAGCATCCCTCTGCTTTTGTGGGTTTATTAGTTATTTTATGGGATGAGCGTTCACACCCAAGCTGTCATGTTACTAACTGTTCAGGGCTTACTGGTACAATGCCATGAGGTTTGGAGTGCGCTTCCAGTTGCAGGTGAAGATGGAGGAAGGTAGTTTTAAGGGAGGCCCAGACAAGAGATGGATTAGAAACCTACTTGGGTAAGCATTTAGAGACACAGATGAAACAGTTTCAAATACTAAGCCCCAGGCAAATACCCTGCATTCAGTGCTGAGATCACAGGAACCCATGTCAGGGCAGGCAGCTTCCGAAACCATCTAAGAGCAAGGTGCAAGAACATGAAGCGGGGAAATGAGGGTAGGTGTGTGCACAGTTAAATATATCTAGTCCCTCATAAAAAGTTCATTCTTGCCCTCTGAGCTGATATGTGAGATGGGTTTAAAGATGAAAGCAAAACAAGTTTATTGTAGTTACTGGGGCTTCTCTCTTGCATTCCGTGCAACTGAAGGGAAGAAAGGAAGGATGATGATGGGCAAAGAGGAAAGGATTCCACTTAACACCCATAGGGCTAAAATGCAAGACTGATAGTGAGACTACTCACCAAGTATGTCTCTTGGCACTGATGGCCATCACTAGACGGATTCATCCACTGGGTCCTCTGTGATGCCAAAACCTCCCTCTTCCCTACAACAGGACCTCTCTGGAGATGCAGAGCATGGCACGGAGTTCTCTAAGGGACTCTTTTCTATGTATAGATCCATCTCCTAGATTCTTTTTTATAAATTACCACAAACCGCAAAGAATCAAAGATATATTTTCTTATAGTTTCAGAGTTCAGAAATGAAGTTGATAATAGGGCTGAGTTTTTGGCAAATACTCTCGGAGAGGATGATTCTTTGCTTCATTTAGTTTCTGGTGGTTCTGTGAGTTTCTTATCTTGTAGCTGCATTGCCTCCATCTCTGTCTCTATCATCACAGAGGATAACTGCTATTGAATACAGGGTCCACTTTAAATCCAGGATGGTGTTATTATAAAATTGGGTAAAATCCATTTTCTAAATAAGATCATATTCACAGATTGTGGGTATTAGCACTTATCACTTTAGGAGTCACTCTTTGTGATGATTACATTTAATTGTCATTTGTCACAGGGTAGAAGGAGTCTCAGTGAGGAATTTTCTAGAGCAGATTAGTCTGTGGGCACACCTGGGGAACTGTCTTGATTAGGTTAATGGATATGGGAAGGCTCAGCCTGAAAGTGGGTCGGAACTGAGTAGGAGCAGAGGGTGAGCACTGAGCAGTAAGTATGCATACACTTATTCCATCTCATCCCTGTGTACAGGTGTGCCTAGCTGACTTGACTTCCCTGAAATGACAATACGACCACATGAGATGGTAAACCAAATAAAACCTTTTGTCTCCTAAATTACTTTTCCCTGAGGTGTTTATCACAGCAACACAAATACAGCCAGACACTTCTCAACACACCACACTATACAGCCTCTAAATGCTTCAGCCTCTAAACTCATTATCAAGGTAGGTCCCTCTTGTTCCCATTGTGAGCAGTGCATTTAAAGTAAACAAGATAGAGCGAATGATTTGATTAAAGGGGTCTGTCCACTAAAAGCCAAAGATAGGGAAGGGACCATTGTTCTCTTGATAGGACAACAATGTGATTGCGATTTGACAGGTCAGGCACCTCTGCAGACTGTTTCTCAGATGTTACTCAGTTCAGTTCTCTCACAACCTACAGAGTAAAGACTTTGCTTACTGTTTCAGAGATGAGGGAGCTGAAGCACAGGATTCTGGGAAATTTGCTGGAGCTTAACATAAGTCATTAGTCACCTGGGATTCTCTGAAATAAGGCTGGTGGTAGAGACTCTTCTTAGCTCCTGGCCCACTGTGTCATTTGATATTACTTCCTTGGCATCCTGTGGGATCCAAGACTGGCAGGCAGTGATGGATGCTGCTCTCTCTACACGTTCAATAGAGAAATGTTTGTGTAAATCATGTGCTCCATTCATATGCCACTCAACAGCAGCTTAATGTCTTGAAAACATTTCATGACACTTTGAAATATCCATGAGGTAATGTTGAACAAAAATCAAATAATTTAAGAATAAATATAGTTTTAAAAAGCAAATCAGACAGAGTGTGTTATAATGTTAATACTGGTTGCTTCTAGTCTGGAATATTTTCCCCACTCTCATTTTTTTATAGTTTTCAAATTGTCTGTAATAAGTCTATATTGCTTTCATGGCAAGGTGAAATCAAGACTGTTATTAATTTGTGACAAAAATAATTAAGAAAAAAATAACAATCAAAAAATCTTATCCTCAAGCCTGTGGAGGAATATAATAATGAGAATATCAAATTCTGAAGCATGTTGCTTAGAAAGGGCCACTTATGGACATCAGCAGTGGTGAATACTTGTGTGTAAGAGAGATAGAGGCACATGGCAGAAGCCTCCCTATCATGAGGCTGCAGTTGCTGAGTAGGATTCTGAGAGATCAGAATATTGGCTTGCATCTGATGGGAGAATTACCCTAACTAATTTTACTCACTCAGTATTATATGTTCTGAAGGGAGCTGGGTGAGGTTCTGATTTCTCTAGTCATTGAGGAGTATCATGTCAGACCATTCAGAGGAACAGGCTTCCTTTGTCCTTTCCAAAGCAGCATTTCTCAATCTTACTTAAAGGCAGGCCTTATCATGGTATTTAGTCTAAAGCACATTAGCATCATGCTTCCAAAGGAAGAGGTCCCATTCCAGCTACCACAAGTGAAAAGTCTACTGTGGAGGTACATGTAGACAAACTAGACTGAGGTTCAGAAGTTTAAGAATCTTTTAGATGCCAAGGCTATCCAAGGACCAATTACCCTCTCTGTCTTTTTCTGTCTAAATGATGTCATTCATTTTTTTCATGGTGACACCATTTTATATTTCATATATGATTCAACTTCCCCTTGCAGTCAGAAGGCTCTTCTTGCCCTTTATTTTTGTCTCCACACCATAGGTAATTCATCATTTTGGCACGTACCCTTTACTATGTCACCTGCTATGGCTTTGAGTAGCAGCTTCCTTTGACAACACTGCCTTTGCTCAATAGCAAGACCCTGCTAGTTCATGGATTGACTGCCTTGATAATCCATAGGCCTTTTGTCTGGTTCAGTTCTTATGGATACCGTGAGTAAGGAATTTTCCATAATTGGATGGTTGCCATAGCAGGGACTGTGAAAAATTGATATTCCACATGGTCCGTGCAATAAGGAGTTTATCTTTCTTATGGAACAGATTTTATATGAGACACACTCAGAAATAAATGATTCCATGATCAACAGTCCAACATGGAACTTCATTTCTAAGTGAAATGCAGAAAAATCTGTATTAAATGTGGCCAAATTGGGAAAAAGATAAAGAGATCTAGTGATTTTTCCACCTACTCCAGATCTATTTTAGGTTATGGTTTAAGTAGAAGACCAGACTTTATATATATATATATATATATATATATATATATATATATATATATATATATATATATAGTGTGTGTGTGTGTGTGTGTGTGTGTGTGTGTGTGTGTGTGTGTGTGTGTGTAATTTCTCAGTCAAATTGTGGTCCTGCCCATTATTCCATTATTGATCGATCATTTACTGTGGGTTATGCTCTCTTGAAACCACCTCATAGACACTCCTCAAACAAACAGAATGTATTTCTTGCTGACTGTTGGTTGCATTGGGAACTTGCCCAAATCATGCAGCCCTCAGGCTTATATCCCTTTGTCTTTTATGCACAAAATCTACATTCTGGTAGACACAGCTCAGTTATCAAGAAACAGAGCTACAGAAACCAAAAACACAAGAATAGTACATTTAGGGACTATTTTAATTAGGTTTTCCATTGCTGCTACAAAGTACCATGACCAAAAAGGAAATTGGTGAGGAGAGGGTTTATTTGGTTTATACTTTCATATTTCTATTCATAATTGAAGGAAGTCAGGACAGGAACTCAAACAAGGCAGGAACATTGAGGTAGGAGATGATGCAGAAGACATGGATGGGTGCTGCTTACTGGCCTGCTCCTCATGGCTTGCTCAGCTTGCTTTTTTTATAGAACCCAGGATCACCAGCCCAGGGATGATACCACCCACAATGGGCTAGGCACCTCCATATATTACAAATTAAGAAAATTCCTTATAGCTGGATCTTTTGGAGGAATTTTTCTCCAATGACATTCTTTCCTTTCAGATTACTCTAGTTTGTGTCAAGTTGACAAAAAAACTAGTCAGCACAGGCTCTTTCCTGGAACTATGGACTAGGTCTTTGTTCCCATTTTGGCATGTGTTGGGCCTATGTGCTCAGTTTTAAAGTCAGAATATTGCCTCTACCACGCTGTCAGGTGTGCTAAGGTCTGGGAGTCCATTTCAATTGTCTATCCTATAAGGTTTTCTGAGAAATTGTAAGTCTCTTTGTGTGAGAAAAGTTTTCTCCCCGGTGGAAATCTTTCAGCTTTCTGTTCTACCATTATTGGATTCCTGGGTGATTTCCATTTTCCTGGGATCTGCTTTTCAATAGTCCAATAATTAAAGTGAGGGGCACTAACATCTTGTCAGATATTTCCCTGTCCAGGCCAGATACACTTCACAATTCCCTGTTTAGCACTTTATTCATGAGCTGGAACATGTTAAAGCCTAGAACAAATATGAGAAATGCAAGTAGGAACCATGTAACATCTTGCTTTTTAGTAATATAAAGAAGGGATGGCTCAAGCAGAATCTGTATTTTTCAGGCAGGGTCTAACCATAAAGCCTAAGTTGGCTTCAAACTTATGATCTTCTTGTTTATCAGGTAAGTGCTGAGATTATAAGCAAATGCTATCACATTCTTTATGACTTACCTCAACTCAATTCTGACAACCGTCCTTTTTGTCTCTGAGTAATATTCTTGAAGATATCATTGATCAACCACCAATCATTTTTTTCTTTACTCTTTCTCATTATCAGGGTCTGATGTATCCAGGTTGGTCTGATTTGATCCCATGTTGGGCAGGTGGTGATTGATGTCAAGGAGTTAGTGCATTAAACAGATATAAGCCCATTTTGAGCAACTAAGAAGTATAGAGGGAGTGGCCCCGAGGTCAGGCATACACAGAGACCATTCTGTTCGTTCTGTGGATAATGACATAGCTTCCCGATAATGTTTTTCATTTCCTCTGTAAGAAGATATACTGCCAAAGAATGTTAACAGTCAACAATTAGTCAAAAGCTTTTACACAACTATCAAGAGCAAAAGTGTTTGAAGAATTTTAATGGACAATACTCATGAAGCTTATAAAAGAGTAAAACTAATTTAGAAGTTACATCCTTATTTATGAATTAGTCAATGCTCAATATTTTTAATTATGATGAGGTACTGCTTGGAGTATCCAGTGTTATGGTGTCTAATTGTCTTTGATGAAGATAATAATCATAATATAATTAGAAATGTGGAAACATTAAACTTGGTTAGCATCACTGACAATTCTAATTTAGAGAACTTCATCTTTATAAGCCATTTTTAAAGGTTTGTGTCATAGAAGAACCTATAATATATACAAAACACCCAGCAGTAGTTAGCATCATTACATATAAAATTACTCATGCGCACACATGCACATACATGCACATGCATGCACACAAGCGCGCGCACACACAAACACACACACGTATTATTGAAGTAGATTCTTCAGCTCAATAGGATAATAAAGATAAAAAATTGGCCAAAAATATTTTGTAAACTCTCAAGCAGGTCATGAACAGGTGTAGTTTACATGTACAATAGTCACTTTGTTAGAGAAAGCAGATATATGCCAAGGCTTCAAATTGTAAGATTGTCCAGTTTGCATACTTTTCTCTCAGCTGCCTTCTCCAGCCTTTAAGATACTAAAGAGATCAACACTGTATCACATGTGTAATGGATCATTTGCACAGAGTATAGGCAGGACCTCTAAAGGCTCATCATCATCCAATTTAAGCTAATGTCCATTGGTTTCAGGAGTCAGTATTTAAAGGAACTGGAGAAAAATGAGAGTCAGATCCAATAATACACTAAAGGATTCTATCACTGATATCCATTGTTCATGGAAAAGATCAATGTTAAGTATCTGTGTGGAGACGGGAGGACTTCTCTTAGTAGTAACATGACTTGTTGCTCCATCATGAGTCTTGTCCTCCCATATTATCCTATGTGGTCCCATGTGGTCCCATGTGGTCCCATGTGGTGCACTTTGCCATACTTGCTGTGGTTGGATCCAGCTATTCAGTCTGGCTCAGGAGCAAGGGGAAGCAGGGCTGTGTTCTGGCCTTCTGTGCCCACTACTCAGGCTTGCCCTGGCAGCATCCCTGCTTCAGTCTTTTTTTCAGTTGCACATGACTGCTGAGAAAGCAAAGGCGAAACTTTTCCAAGACTCCAAACCAAAACTCCAAATACTCATTCTTCTGCCCTGCCAAGAACAGATAAGGAGCATTTGATGCTAGATGACACAGGAAGACAGAGTGTTCCCCATGAGGAAATGGCTCCAGTAGCTGCTAGGTCCTTCCATCTGGAATTAGGATGTTGTGGAAGGAAGACATCTCCAAATATGCCTTCAATTTCCTTCATGATTGGTGTGATTTTTGCTGGACATAAGGTCCAGTCTGTGCCCAACAAACCAGTTTGGCTACCCGGCCTTGGGAAGCCAATTTAAATGTCTAATGTAATAGTGAAAAGTAGATTTAGTCAATGTGGCCATATTGGGCAGATGGACAAAGCATGACCCCTCTGCTAAGCCTATCTTCACCAGAATGGAACTTTTGACTGAAAAGACTGATGGCTAGTGAAAAGTTCACTAAATAATGTGGGAAATGAGAAAAGGTAAGAAAATCCAGTAATGCTTTTTTCTTTACATTACTACATAGAGCCAAATGACTAAGCATTTGCTCACTAGCACATCTTTCAAAACTGGACACTTATTTTCACAAAGCATACAAAACATAATTTTGTGTCTTAAAAAGACTTTGAAGTGTTGTCTTGAGGGAACCACTAAAGGAAATCGATCTTGGCCTTTGCTACATTGGTGTATCTCTCCACTGATTGCTAAGTTGTGGTTCTAAAAATTTCAGACAGTTTTGACCTAATTGGTGATACTGCACATGAAATGAGTTTCAGGGCTGGGACCTTCTAAACTGCCTGGACTAATTAACAGAGAGAAGAGTTGAACTTTTGCTCTGCTGGACTTCTTGGTAGTTACTAAATGATTGGATCAAGTCCAGAAACAGCTGGGAAGATACAAAAATTTCAGGACATACTTTCAAGATGCTATACCAAGTAAAAGACACAGTCAGTGCTATTCCAGGTACCCAGGAATTTTATCTAGTTTATTTCTAATCATCGTTCATATGTAATCTTAAGATTTACGTATTCAGTTCAGCTAAGGCTACTTAGATTATACATTCTCAGCTTAAGCTGCAGTCAGTTAAATAAAGTCAGAAAAATGCAGAAAATTTTAATACTCATTGTGTGTATAAATCCTTTTGTTTTCAACTCATTATCTTTTTATTACCTGGCCCACCCCTTTAAGTCTAGACTGGGATTCTAATCCTAGATCCCACTGACTAGCATTTCTTCATCTATGATATGTGCACTCACACCTGCTCTCTCTATATTGTTGTGGTTGTTGTAATCATCAAGTGACTATGATTTCTTAGTCATTATTTTTTTCACCTAGGCATCCCAGTAACTTACTGTATTACAGCAAAACACTACAAATTTCATTGTTTAAGGCATCAGTGCCTCACAGCCCCCGTTTCCATGGATGGCTGGGCTCAGCTGAGCAGTTCTTGCTTGAATTTGCTCATGCAGTAGCAGCCAGATGGCCACAGAGACAGGTCTGACACATTGACTTAGCTTGGAGCTAGTTGGGTTTTCTTTTTCCACATGGCCTGTCTTCACAAGACAGCAGTCTTTTCCCAGGTCAAGTTGCAACAAGAGCCGTAGAACCTTCTAAACGACTAACTTAGATGCACCAACTGTCACATCTGCCATCCTCTATTGATTAAACAAGTCATCAAGCTCCACCCAGAATGGAAGAGAAGAGTAGACTCAGTTTTAGCATCTTGTATAGCATACATAAAAACAAAACAAACAAACAAACAAACAAACAAAAAACTATACTATGTTTAGTTTACCAACTAAGGATAATCTGTTTTATATTTCTACTTTCTGCTCCATTTATCGACCCATCCTTTCACTCAGTCATTCCTTAAACACTCCACTATCTTGGGTGCAGATATTCCAAGGCTGCAAAGACAAGTGCTGTCCTATGACCTAACCCTGCAGGTGGTGTTGATGGAGAGGACTGAGCATGAAAAATAAAGAACAAAAGGAACAGCTGAGAGTAAGAGGTCTTGCATACACTGATGACTTCTGCCAAGCACATTTATTAAGCAGCACTGATTCTTACATACTATTTGTGTGTGTGTGTGTGTGTGTGTGTGTATGAGAGAGAGAGAGAGGGAGAGAGAGAGAGAGAGAGAGAGAGAGAGAGAGAGAGAGAGAGAGAGAGAGAGAACTTCTGAACTAAAACAGACAATGTTGGCCGAAAGAACACAGGATACATCAGACACAGCGGCCCTATGACTGGTAACCACAACACATGAGAAGAGTAAGATCCCCAGAAACTGCAACCTTGACTCCTTTAAGACTTTGGCTCCATTTCTGGACTGGACTTTGCCAAGTTTACCCCTGGACAAGGACACATGTCTAATGTTTCCTTTGTTCTTTCATCCTGTTCTCAGAGAATGGCTTGAATCACCCATTTCACAATAGTTCCATAATTTCACTAAGACTGGTGGGGAAGAGAGAACAACCAACCAAGAAATAGTTTCTGAACATGATAAGCATAATCTTACTGAGGGGAGATCCCAAAAGTTCTCATTGAGACACGCGGTCCCTGACAATGAGTGGCAAAGGATTAGAAGGCACAGGAAGATGACCCCCTTCATGGATAGTGAAGCAGACAATGCCACATTTGCTTAAATCCCATACAGCATAGAGGCTTTTCCTAATAGCTTCTCTAATTAAATTACACTTGGCCTTGTCTCTCTTGGTTCTTGACCTCCTTTCTATGATTATTTTCTCATTGTGGCACTTAGCACACCTGACACACATGGGTTTTTTATTTTTTATATTTTTTTATTTCTGGACTTTATTTCTTAGCTGGCTCGTGTAATAAAATATGAGTTTCATGAATGAGGAACTATTTTTTCTATTTTTTCTCTCCTGTTTCTTGAAAATGGCTATTAAATAATTTGCAGTCAACATATGTGTAAAACGAATGCATACATGGTTTCTAGCCTCTCCTAAATTTTAATTTTTCTTTATACATTATAAACATTTTTTATATCTTATTTCTTAGGCATGGAGACCATTGGGTGGGCATTAGGGCGTCCTGGATGCTATTTCCACTCACAGTGCTGACTTCTCATTTGACTCAGGACAAATGATACACCAGCCTTTTCTTGATATCTTCAGACCCATAGAAAAGCTCTGGGCTTCTGGAGCCTCCCCTTGGCCAGAGGATCCATCAGTCTTTGATGTTTTTGTACAGTGAAATCATTAAAAAGGAACCCAAGACTTAAATCAATTGATCTAATTCACACACAAAGGGGGCATGGAGAAAATAAAGTAAGGTTCTCAGAGGCAGTGAGCTGACAGAGTATGTTCTACAGAAAAATCTGCCATTGTCTTTATAAGAGAGATATGGAGAACTGAAAACAAATAAAACCTTCATCCTCTAGAGCAAGATTACATAAAGGAACCCAAAAAAATCATCTAATACTTTTAAGGGTGACCAGCATATGGTGTGTTCTGGGAAGATCTAGCTTTGGTAAGTGAAGAACAAATTTCTATTAAGAGTTGGAGGGTTCTCAAAAACCTGGAAATAGTTCTACTTCAAGACCCAGCTATCCCACTCCTGAGCATATACCTAAAAGGTGGCCCACTATACCACAGGGACACTTACTCAGCTATCATACAGATTTATTCATAATAGACAGAAACTACAAATAACTACAAATAACCTAGATGTCCTGTCAGTACATCTATACAATGGAATACTATTCATCCATTAAAAACAAAGACGTCATGAACACCATCCTGAGTGAGGTAACCAAGTCCCAAAGGTGCATGCATGGTATATACTTACTTATAAGTGGATATTAGGCATGAGGTATAGGATACCTACACTAAAATCTGCAGACCCAAAGAAGCCAAGCAAAAAAGAACGCTCAAGTGAGGATGCTTGGATATCACTTAGAAGGGTAAATAAAATAGTCATAGGAGGCAGAGGGAAGGAGGAAACTGGGTAGGAGAGGGGACAGTGAGGAGAATGGGGCGTTTCTGGATCAGGAGTGGGGAGAGACAGGAAAGAGGGCCAGAGGGCCAGGAGAATGAAAGGAAATCTGCAGCTGGCAGGGGTGAGAGGATGGGAGGCATCTTGAAGATGTGCCAGAGACCTGGGAAGGGAGAGGCTCCCAGCAATCAATGGGGGTGACCTTTGCTGAAACTCACAGTACTGAGGATTGAGGTCACCTCCTGTAGCTAGGCAGGAACCCCATTGGAGCAATAAGGGCATCAACCCATCCAGAAAACATTTGACCCTAATTTAACCTGTCTAAAAGAAATGCAGGGATGGGGATGGAGAAGAGACAGAGGGAATGGCCAACCAATAACTGGTCCAAATTTAGACCCATTCTATGGGCAAGCAACAATTCCTGATACTTTGTTATATTTGCAGACAGAAGCCTAGTGTAACTGTCCTCTGAGAGTCTTTACCCAGCAGCTGTGTAAAACAGAGAAGCCCACAATCAAACATTTGATGGAGCACAGGGACTCTTATGGAAGAGTTGCAGGAAGAATTGAGGGCCCTGAAGGGGATAGGCACTCCACAGGAAGACCAACAGAGTCACTTAACCTGGACACTTGGGGGCTCTTAGAGACTGCACCACCAACCATAGGGCATACACAGGTTGGTCATAGAACCCTACATATACATAGAAGATGTGCAGCACGATCTGTATGTGGGTTGCTAAAAAACTGGAGTGGAAGCTATCCCTAAAGCTGTTGCCTGTCTGTGGAATATGTTCTTCTAGCTAGGCTGCCTTGTCTGGCCTCAGTGGGAGATAATGTGCCTAGCCCTGATGACTTGATGTGCTGAGGTAAGGAAATACCCAGGAGGGGCCAGAAGCCTCTCAGAGAAGGGGATGGAATTGGGGGTAGGGACTGTGTGGTGAGGGGACTGGATGGAGGATAGCAATTAGGATGTAAAGCGAATAAGTAAATAAATAAACTTTAAAAAGAAAATAAGAGTTCAAACATTATAGAATTGAGATTTGCAGCTTAAGAGATGGGAGAAGCTGTCTCCAGCTGGTCATTTCTGTTCCTATCTGTGAGGCACTTTTTTATTCAGGTGGTTCTGCTGGAGGCAACGTGATAGAAGGACTATGACATGGTGTCAAGAAGTAGTGTTTCATGTACAAATTAAAACAATGTCTCATACTCAGATGATGAGACAGTAGAAGCCATTTTGCCTTGAGGTTTGGGTCCAGCAACAATCGGTGACTCATTGCAGTGGCCATTGCTTAGAATGAAGCTACCACCTGACATCCTATGAACTCTTCTGTTCCTCTGCATCAACATGCATGCATCCCATTAGCGAGGATAGAACTCAGACTGTCCTTAGAACTGATGCTTTGATAATCTTTCTTTTTTTTTAATTAGATATTTTCTTTATAGACATTTCAAATGCTATTTCCTTTCCTAGTTTCCTCTCCAAAAATCCCCTATACACTCCCCCTCCTCCTGTTCCCCAACCCACCCACTCCTGCTTTCTGGCCCTGACATTCCCCTATACTAGGGTATATAATCTTCATAAGACCAAGGGCCTCTTCTCCCATTGATGGCTGACTAGGCCAACCTCTGCTAATATGCAGCTATAATCTTTCATGTCAGGTGAATACAACTGTTGACTTGCTGAAGACTTGCTGATCACTCTTGCCTATTATTGCTGGGAAACACTGTTTAGGAGCAGGGAAGAGAGAGACACAGAGGGCAAGAATGGACATTTGTATGAAAGTAAGAAACATTTGAAGCAACAGAAAATGCAAAATCAACAGAAATCACACCTGAAAATTATCATAGGTATTGAAGTTAGGATGGTGCTGTGTGCTAAGATACCAGGTCTAGTCTATTCTATGTTGAAGTTTTCTCCCAAGGAGAAGGTTATGTTGGACTATATAGGCCTTCCATTCCACTGTGCTGCATGGATCTAGTTGGGTCTGGAAGCCAATACAGAGTCACTGCAAAGGAAATCAGGAGCCAATATCGAGGAAAGACATCGAATAGACAGGAAGGGAAAGAACCGAGGACAGTTGGAAGTTCATGATAGCCCTTGGTTTTTTAGAGCAGGGATCTAACATCATAGCAGTACCACTCATGAAGTGTCCACAGACATAAGTCATGGCATGGAGAAATAAAACTTATTCTGAATCATCAGTACATCACAGAATGAGGTAGTGCCATTGCAAAGGGTATGGAAATGTTTGGGAGAAGCTAGAATGACCCCATGGTGAAATAGAGATTGGGAACACTAAGCTACGAGTGGAAAGCTTAAAGCCAGCAAACCTCAGGCAGCGTGTCTCCAGCAGCAGATGTTGTATATAAATGTTTACTAAGTGGCTTCTGCCTTGAAACTCTGCAGTGTTCATTGTTTAAGACTATCCAACATTGCTCGGAGAGGAAGTCCTTACAGAAACGCAGGAATTTAAGGGATGCTAGGAAGATTCTCTTTAGCCTTGAGCACAGTGGGACCTTGCTCCTTAAGCAGCAGGCACTCAAGCCTGGACATTTACTCCGTGGTTCTGAGGATACCCTGACTAAGGAGGCTTCTTTCCCACAACCACACATTTCTATCCCTTCTCATCTCAGTTTCCAGTCTGGGTCTGACAATATAAACATTGAAGAGGTAAATATTTTCTTTGAACCATTTTGGAATCTCAGTGATACTTAGGCAAATAAATGAAAATTCAACAGACGTGTGGCCTGTCATTGTTTGTTAATAAGTGGTCAAAGTAAAGAAAATTCCTTAAAACAGTAGTTCTTAATCTTTCTAATACTATGGCCCTTTAATACAGTTCTTCACATTGGGGTGATTCCCCAACCATTAAATTATTTTTGTTGCTATTTCATAACTGTAATTTTGCTACTGTTATGAATCCTAATGTAAATATATTTATAGATGTTTGCCAAAGGGGTTGCAACACACAGGTTGAGATTCACTGTCATAAAGTGTACCAGAGTAAACAAAAGGCATATAAAATAAGTGAATATTAATCACAGGGATAGCTTAGTTCTCGTCATAAACAAAGGGAGTCAAAAGACAGTGAAATGGCAAGTTTTAGATTTCTTCAAGTAAAAAAAAATTGAGAGACACAATTCCACCTCATGATAGTAGAAAAAGTATACATTTGGTAATAAAGAAAACTATAGAACTCATCACCCTCTAACTTCAATTCCAAGATATGCCAAAGGACTTTCTTGATCGAAACAGTGATTGACACAACTGGACAAAAACGAACAGAGAAGAAAGCAGAAATAAAGAGAAAAAGAAACAAAACTGCCTGTTGATTGACCTGGTTGTATAGTTATACATTCTTAAAGAAACGATAAAGAAACTTAAAGACACTGAAATTCTGAGGCTTGATTAATGAATTATGGTTTTCAAGGTACAGAAGCAATAGCACACAGAAAGTTTGTGTCCATTAGAGAAAGAAAATTTACAAATCCAATAGTTCTCAGTCTAGTACTAAGAAGACTAATACTAAAGTAAGTAGGAGTGAATCTGTGGGAGTGTACAAAGACATATACGCTGAAAGCCAAGGATGCTGTGGAGAAGGCACAGCGGCTCAATTTGATGTATGTGTCCATTTATTTCCCTGTTTGTCTGCTTGCTTGTTTGTTTGACTAGAGGGCTAAGTATGGATGTTAATCCCTTTAAGATATGATGCTTAGTTCATATGATTTTGATCAAAATTATTGTAGTTTTGTAGACACAAGTTGACCCTAAATTTTACCTTGAAAAGGAACACATTAAGAGAGCTTATACTTTTAAGACCACGAAGACCCAATGATTAAGACAGTATGCCATCATCATAAACAAAATATAAAGATAAATCAAAAAGATGTGAGAGGGAAGATAGTTTAAGTGACCTTTGGCTAAAGTCCTAAAGCAGATTAATAAAGGAAGCACAGTATTTTCAGGAGTAAGACTGGGAACATGCATACTGGCCTGGGGTGCTGGGCAAACACTGTTTGGCATGCATGAAGAACTGGCTGCAGTCCTCAACACTACAAGTAGAAGCAGAAGGATCTGAAATTCAAAGACGTCTTCAGCTGCACCGCTCTTTCAGGGCCACTATCCGGTACAGAAAAACCCTGTCTCCGAAAGAGGAGAAAAGAGAAAGGAGAGATTCAAGCCATACTTCACATCAGAAATGATGTAGCTCGAGATGCTACAATCCTAAGTGTGAGGACTGAGAGTACAGAGCGAAGCTTCTTTGTGTCTTTGCTCTAGGAATGATTTTCTTAGCACAACATTCAGCCATAAAAGCAGATAATCAGGTGGCAGGCTGAACTTGTTAAAAATGAATGCCTCAGCTCATCAAAAGTAACTTTCATAAATGAAAAGACAAGGCACAAATTGAGTGAAATAATTTATAATCCTGTATCTGGAAATGGATTTATATTCCTAGTATGTAATCAGTCCCTACAGTTCAAAAATAAAGAGACAAAAATTTTAAAATTGTGAAGAAAGACTAGGCAAGATACCACATTTAAACAACAACAACAAAAAACCATACAAGGTTCAATAATTGCAAGAAAAGACACTTTCCAAGATTAGATATTAGAGAAACGCATATTGACTACACTACTGTACATAAAATAGACTGGATGATATATTTGTGTGTGCAAAATAGATTGACTAGACTATAAAAGACAACATCAACTTTTAGAGAGAGTGTGTAAGCAAGAAGATTGATAACATTGTTTGTAGGGAAGTGATGTAGAACAGGAAAACTCTATGGAAGTTGGTTATAAAATTTAATATACAGCAATATTATAATCTCCGATTTCTTCCCATATTCTTATCCCTCAGAAATGACCACGTGACAGTGAGATAACTTTTATAACATAGTCACGGCTTGAGTCATGGTATCAAAAGTTCAAACATAAAAAAATTAAAAAAACTTAAAACTACTTCTATGTCCATCAATTAATGACTAGGCGGACAGCAATGAATACCTCATGGGTGTAAAACCAGAAAGAGCAGACACAGAAGGGTCACGCTGTAAACTGCCTTTTTTTATATTGGTCAAGAATACATAAAACAGATGTGAAGGAAAAGAAATAAAGGAAACCACACACTAGAGGGATAACCAGAGGGTGGCACTCTGAGCAGCTGGGAAGGAGTGACTGAAGGTTCTGAGACAATAAGTCATATTGTGTCTTAAATAGGGACACGGCTCAATTAACAAGTCCCTGTCCAGCGTGCTTGAAGTTCTAGGATGATACAGAAACAAAACAAGGGACAAACAAACAAACAAACAATCCCTCACCAAACTCATAAATGATTTGATCTTGGTGAGATGACTCAAAAGGAAAAAGATACTTTCTGCACAAATCGATACCTTGAGTAATAGCCCTAAAAGCTATGTAAAGGCAGGCTGACACCTGACTCCACAGATGTGTCTTCTGACCTCTATAAGCACTCCATAGCTTGCATACCCCCCCACAACAAACATCAATTTATTATTCATTAATAATTTATTTAGTATTGATAGATTATTAATTATACATATTAATAATGAACAAAAATTAAAAGTTAAAAAAAAACAAATCCAAAAATGTATATGTGATTACAAAAGTTAAAAGTGCATTAAACTGTATGCCTAAGATCCCTGGGTTTTAATGATAATATTAATAATCTTGTTATATTAAAAATATAATGTAAAAATTAACAAGCAAACAAAGAAAAGCCAACAGCTACCTTCGAAGACACTGGAATGATGGTGCATTTACAAAGCACCAGTCATCATACCTATCTAAGAAGAATATCATATTCCATCGTGGTGGCCATGTCTCTCAGGTGCCTACACCAGGTAAGGATGTGGCTGGGCCATCAGGAGTTAACCTACAATGAAATTTCACATTGTTTGTGAAATCTATTTAGTAGGAAACAAATCAAGAGCCAGTCCGCTGTGGTACACGACAGGCTCCCTATGTTTGTTTTGCTCCATATAGTTTTTCTTGTAGAAGGTATGTTCAAAGGTGTCTGGTAGACCAGGCATGGATGGTCAGATATAGAAAGGCACTGGTCCCTTGTAACCCTGTCTCCTCTGGAAGTTATGATGATAATGCAGAACCATATAGTAGGGGACAAAGGGTGAAGAGCTTGTGGTAGCCAACGTCTAAATAAAATTGGAATTGCAAAGAAAAAGTCAAAAACAAACAACAAACAAATGAACAAACAAGCAAAACTACCAAAAAATCCCCTTCTTGTTCTAAGCAAAAATAAATTTCCTATTCATGGACTTGGTATAAAATTATGGAAAATGTAGATACCCACTTCCTGAGTATCAGGTGGAAACATTTGGGATCCTAAGCAATTGTTAGTTTTATCTGCTAGGAGACTGAGATTTTATTTTATTTCAGCCGTGAACCTAATACTTCTTTTTGTTGTTGTTGTTGTCAAGCTGGCCTTGGTCTTGAATGGCATTGTCAGAAACTTCATGTTCTGTCCACCCTTTCTTTGATGAAGTGGAGACTTGGATCAGTGTGTCTTCTTTGTTTCCATTCTTTTTTCTTCAAACTGAAGCACCAGGATGTGAGAGAAAGATTCAGCAGACTGGATAGGATCCCAAACCTGGTTCCCCAGTTAAGGTAGGAAAGTTATTTTACCAGTTTTCCTTGAGTTTCCTTAATTCTCAAATTGCACATGCCAATGCCTACCTACTTCACAAAGTTATTGTAGGACTTTAATTATATTTAACTTTATTTATCAAATTTTAGTATATATTAATTTATTTTTTGAGCTTTCATGTGTAACTATTGTATTTAAATCATTCCCCCTCTTCTCCCTTGCCCTCAAATTCTTTCCATGTTTTCTTCCCATTCCATTTCAATTCATGACATGTTCTTAATCATTATTGACACATATAGCTTGAGAATAAAGACCATCTTGGCAGGGAAGGCTTTGGGAATAGGAGGTGCTGGGCATGTTATATCCAAAGTCAAGAAACAGAACGGGACTAGTAAAGATGCTAAGCTCTTTCTTCTTCATTCAGTGCATGGCTCCTGCCCATGGAATGGTGCCACCCATATTCATGGTGGATTTTCTCTCCCCAGTTAAACGTCCCTGGAAACAAATTTACCCAGAGGCAATTCAAAATCCAGTCTAAGTTGACAATGAAAACCACATTCTCACGATCAAGATTAGTTTCCTTGTATGGGACCCTAAAAAGCAACCCATCCTCTTCCATCTTGATCATGTGCAGAAACAGTGTAATGGTGACTTCTGTAAAACTAGAAATGAAATCAACAGATGACATACTTGCTGCCACTTTGACACTGGAAATCTAAGGCTCCAGACCTGCGAGAAAGGCATTTCTGTTGTAAGAGTTTTTGTTACGTTATGGCAGCACAGGTGGACTAAGACACCCTCATATAGTCACATAGAAATTTGATGGCTGCATAATTGTAATAAACCAATACAGTTTGAAGGATAAAAGGCAGGATGATTGAGATGAGAGAGTATTGAATGTCCGATCAGCACAGACAGATGATCTTTTAGGGAACATAACAGTCTTTGTTTGAATTCTATACTGAGTGTTAAAAAGGTGAAGAGTCTGGATCAAGGTCATCTCAATGTTAAAAGTTAGCATCAGAATTTGAGTATGGGCATTCTAAAGCCCAGCTCAAAAATTGTTCGTGGTGATAAGGGGGCAATAAGGAGTCTGCATGCTTTGCTTTGTTCTGATTTTTTTTTCTGTATTAAATATCGCTCAGGCTAGGAGTCAAATGCTTATTCACATGGAGCTTTTTGGCTTAGACTCCATTGTAATTAGACTTAAGAAGCACCATAACTATCCGTGCCCACTGGGTACTATTAAAAGCTGCACAGCATTATGGAAATTCAGATTTCCCTAGCTAGAAGTCATCTTTGCTTGCGGGTTGAAATATAATCTCTTAGCCTGATACTTAAGCCCATAGTTATTAGACCAGAACTCTTAGCTAGTTTTTTTCCAGGATTTCTAAGAGGAGAGGTTGCCAGTTACTCTCCAGGGGTATTAGGATGAGAGGGGACATGTCTGACCTCTGTCTTTTAACTCTGCTTCACCTCTCTCCTAGCAAACACAGTTGCCCAGAGCTACAGTATCCAGAATCCTGATCATGCTACCTATTTTGAGAGCCCTCTGAGGCCTATAGGTATGACTTAATGGTTATATGAAGGGCCAAGTGTTCTTAGGGATAAGAAAAACTCACTTTCACGAGTTCTGGGGGTTCTGGTTAGTTCATATTGTTGATCCTCTTCTAGGGTTGCATACCCCTTCAGCTCCTGGGGTTCTATCTCTAGCTTCTCCATTGTGGGCCCTGTGTTCTCTCTTATAGATGATTATGAGCATCCACTTCTGTACGAGACAGCTATATCAGGGTCCCTAGTCGGTCATCATTGGGAAGAGAGGCCCCTTGGTACTGCAATCTTTATATGCCCCAATACAGGAGAAAGCCAGGGCCAAGAAGTGGGAGTGGGTGGACAGGGGAGCAGGGAGGGGGAAGGGAGAGGGGACTTTCAGAATAGCATTTGAAATGTAAATTAAGAAAATATCTAATAAAAAAATTGGAAAAAAAAAAGAAAAACTCACTTTGACTTCCATTGGAATGTTTGCCAGAGACATCTATACTAGAAATCATGGAGAACTTGCAGAATCTATATGACTGGTTAGCAGTACCCCCCTGTCTAGTGTCTATACACATTTGCCTTATAGATCAGAAAGTGGGAAAGAAAGACAATGGTTGATGTTCTAAAGCCTGTGTACTCTTTCAAGATTCTTACCCATTCATGTATTTTGACATCAAAACCCTAAGAGAATTTGTCATCTTAAGTCACAGGGTGGATTCTTTTTGGAATCCCTGTAGCCTTTTCCTGTAGCAGTAACCTAGCCTGGTGTGTGAGTTTCCCAGGGCTGTGTCAATGAGGGTAAAATGTCTGAAAACAGCATCTTCTCACAAGCCTTGAAAGTTTAGGGTTTGAGATGAAGGTGTGGGAGAACCATAGCCTCTCTAAATCTTCCAGCAGGGCCCTTCCTCCTCTGTTGGGAGATTCTTTTTCTTACTGGAACACTACAGGGCTCCTTGGCTTGTATTGCACCGCTTCAGTCTAACTTACATATGGACAGCAACCTGTTCACAATGGGATGGATACTCCTTTCAACCCATGTACTGATTGTGGCCATTTTCTTAGCTTCTTAGTTGGTATCATCTGAAGATCAGCATTAATTTCATACTTTATTTATTTTTTTAATTTTAATGTTTTTTTTTTTTCTCTGACTCCTTCAGGCCTTCAGGATCCAGACTTAAAACCTGCTCACATCCTGATCCCTTCAGATTTCCCCTTCTGTCCAAACCCCTTCCTTGAGCTCAGGGATTTTTTAACCATATATTTAATTGATTACAAGTTAAATATATCCAATAAAGAGCTTTTTCTGCTCCCAAGAACTTTCATAAATATCCAACCTTGAGCCGCTCAGCAAATCCTAACAACTTTACTTTCAAATATGCACCAACCTAAACTTCTCGTGGGATTCTCACTGTTTATAATCTGTTCGTTCCTCATCTTCTTAATATTTTTAATCACCTGAGAGGTCACACTTTATTTCTCAGTGAGAGGCCACAGCCACCATATTTACAATTTCAAATCCCACTCCCCTAAAAATGATGAAAAATTTTCTGTTGTCACATTTTATTATTCTGTTTCTCAGTAATGCTTTATCTATAACTATATATGATTTATGTGCTTACACATTAACTGTGTTGGGTATATTTCCCCCTTATAAGGCAGTTTTTATTAGGGCTTACAGTCTTGTGCTACTGACCATCTATCATATTAATACTGTCTAAGACACAGCTACTACTCAATAAACAGACCTTGAAGAAACACATATCCTATTCTTTCAAAGAAATCAGGTCTTACTCATTCTTCAGGGCCTTGGGGATATATTCACATTTTCCTAAAGATATTTAAGATACTTCCGGTCTCCATGGAGGTTGATCTATATGTTTACTATATGTCTTATATCTTGAACTCCCATGGTTTGTTTAATAATTTTTATAACCAGTAGTACATTGTCTGAGTTTTCAATAAAGGTTTCACAGAGAATAAAGTGATTCTTGCTAACATTTTACAGAATGAAAATTTTCATTCTTAATGTTATGAAGAAAATTATTTCCAAAAGCATCAAGCATCTTGCAGTAAGTTTTATAGTTGGTAAATGAGACTCTAGGAAAAAAAATGGACTTTGACACCACTTCTCTCTCTTCTTAAGGTCAGTGAACAGTTTTACCTCATGGGTCATCGCTGCCAGTTTAATGTAAGGGAGTAGGCTGTGTGCACACACTGTTACAGGCTGCTTTGTATTCTGCATGAGAGATGTTGAGGTACCCCACAAAGTGGGAGCAAAGGTGATAGATTGAGTACTGCTAAATCAAATCCTTATGCTTCTCACAGGGGAGACTTTATGATTTATTCCCTTGTAACCTTTATTGTCATGAGAAGAGATAAAATTCCAAGCATGGAGAGTGGTATGCAACAAAAGACTGAAGCTGCCAGCACCCAGTTACTCAAATAGAACCAAGCAACATTAACCACAAAAAAAAAAAAAAACCAAACAAACCAAAAAGTCATGAACAATAAGAAGGATCAACACCAAGAAGGTATAATATGAGAAATGTTGAAGGCAGGAATCCGGTCCCTAGGGCACCTTTGCATTATAGGACCACACAACCATTGAATATATTCTGGGTAATGGAGTTAGAGTTTATACTGTAGTTTTCCCTGCGACCTCCCCACAAAACCCTGTTTGCACAAACCTGACTCCTTCTAACCATATATTCTTTTCCATATGTAGCTCTTAGTTTGATCTAGAGAAAAATCAAATTTCTAGTTTCTAAAAATAGTGTAATTTTACTTCATCTTGTAGTTTTGTTAAAGACACTCTGATATGGTCAAGATAGAGTATTAAGAAAAAGCCACCCTGCTTCTTAGAATGACCAAACTTAAACCAAAACAACACCCCAAAACTACAATGAGGGTGTGAGAGTGGTCAGTCTGCATAATGTGCATATGCAGAAATGTACAAAAAAAATCCTTCCTCTGCCTTCTATCTTGCTGTCTCATTATTTACTTACACAGTGATTTAAAATAAAATAATCTAATGACTATGACTGTCTCTTGAAAAATATCTGACTGGTTTTTTTTTTTTTTTTTGAGTCAGAGCACGTCAGCAGTGGAATTCAATGACTATAGAGACAGTGTGACAGGAAGAAAGCAGGAAGGTGTTCTCTTTAGAAGAATACACTGTAATTATTATTATTATTGTTGTTGTTGTTGTTGTTGTTGTTATTATAGTTATTTGACAATTATGAAACAATCCACAGGCATCCAGGACATAAGATATATAGTAAACATATATGATCAACCTCCATGGAGATACTGAAGCGCAGGGTTAGTTCCATGGCCTCTGTCAGTTTAACACTAAGTCCCATATATTCACTCATTTTACACTGTATACAAATCATTCTGTGGTATAAAAGACTGTCTACTGTTTGGAAGAAAAAGAAGCCAGCCAAGGAGGTAGGCTGGCCTCACAGACTTTCATTCACTACATGGTAGCCATGGGCAAAGGTTTCAGTAGGAGGTGAAAGGTCATCATCTCTCCAAGGCACTCATGTTTTCCCTCTGGGGTTGCATCTAGTCTTGGAAATTTTTACTTGTCCTTCACATAGTAGGCTTGCAGGAGAAACGTATGGGCTGTTACTTGCCTTCCATTCCAGTAGTAAACACATATAATAAGCAGAGAGAACAGTTTTTGATGGGAGTTGTGAAGAAAATTCATCTAAGGTGGTGAGGTCACTAAAGTTAGGAAGTGTCTCATTTGGTTGCTTAATTTCTTCATCTTATTACATTTAATTCACTTTTTAAAAAAAGTGGATTCATGTGTGGGCACACAGGTTTGGATAAATTAGTTCAAGCTCCAGTGTGCCATCCCACATATGTAGACGTCAGAGGAAAATCTTGGAGATAAGTCTTCAATTTCTGCCTTATTTCAGATGAGGACTCTTGCTATTCACTGCTGGGTAGAGCAGGCTAACCTATCCTGTGAACTTCAAAGAATTTCCCTGTCTCCAACCTCTCATTCAGTTTGCTATAGCAACATTGGAAATACAGGCATACTGCTATGTATCATTTTATGTAGGCACTCTGGGCCTGAACTCAGTTTTTTATGTTTGTGCAATGGGCACAGGCCATTGTGCAGGACATTCTCTCAGCCTTGAATTCAATCTTTAAGATGACATACATTACAGAGTCAAAAGGACAAAAGAGAAAGAAAGGGAAGTCTACCCTTCCGTTTCCAGTAACAGTCGGTACTCTCGACTATTCCTCTAAAAGGCACCCAGGTTGGTCAACATCTTGTGGTATACATTACACATCCCATGTACACAAAACTACCCAAGTACAGGTTTTAACGAAACTAAGATTCTCTCTCCATCATTTTCCATTTATTATATATAGTAGTCTGCTTCACATTGGCATAAAGAGCTACCTTGTCCACTGTTAACTGCTGCCTCATGTGAAGCAAAGGGAGGGTTCTGGTTGAATTTGCACCATTTTATATTAATGGAGATTTAGGCCATTATATCTAATATGTTGCTGTTAAAATGAAACAGAACAACAAAACAAACAATAAAAAACAAGCATCATAAATACTTTGAAATGTACATCATTTCACAGGATTATCTTCAGAATACCTTTCTAAAACTGAAGTTGCCAATTCAAAATTTACTTGAGGTTAAAGTTAACATGATTGTTACCCATTTTTCCCTTGAAGCTGTTCTGATTCCAGCTTCTGTAAGCAATGAGTAAAAATGGTTTTCACCATGTGGGTATTATCAAATGATGACATCTCTGTGAACAAAATAGACTTAAGGTGACATTCTGTGAAGTTTTACTTGATGTGTTTTCATTTGGGAGTGGTCCACACTGTTACAAGGATCACTTACTTCTCTCAGAACTGCTCCTGAACACTGTTAAGTCAATTTTCTGTTCTTGGTGATTTTTTTAAAAAATTATTTCTCAGTGTGTTGTAGGAGATCTTTTCATGATAAGATATTAACTATAATGTACAAAGGTTTTCATGCTATAGTCTGTTCATATTTTCCCTGGTGTGTTTCTGGCACCCTAGCTTGTGTTTGGGCTATTACTTTCTCTTGTTGAACTTAAAATTTATGTAGTCATATATTTATACTGAATGAGGCCTGAAGGGAGGAGAACGATTTCAGAGGTTGCTATTGAAAAGTAAGTGATTGATGGATGGAACATCAAAGAAAGGATGGGAATTACTTTTTGGGCGATGGGGCATAAGATTGAGATGGGCAAGGGAAGCCGAACAATCTTTTCTGGAGCGATTGGAAGAATGTGAGAAATGCCAAGGATAAAGAATGCCATAGGGAAGTGGATGGAAGGAAGTGAATGATTACACAGATAGACAGACAGACAGACAGACAGACACACACACACATACACACACACACACACACACACACACACACACATTTGGCGCGCGCACCAAATAAAAGGAATGGGATTAAACAGGTGTCCACAGACTTTCCAAATTTCTAAATGCACAATGGTTTGGCCCATGTTGGAAGGTCTGAATATGGCTAGGGTAAGGCTAACACAACATGAAAGGTCTTAGTAAATGTTCAGTTGCAAGAAGAAATAAAAAAAATGGAGATATGCTTTCAGCCCTATTGTGGGATAGCTGTGTAGCACTGAAGTTAAAAAGACTCTCTAGAGCAGAGATCTGTCTCAGAATTCTCTTCCATTTTCTAAGCCTCAGGATTTTCATTTGTTAAATTAGTTTATTCAACTCAATTAATGATATAAACTCTAGTGACTCTAATATTTCATGAGTCTTGCCTGCCCTGGATAGTATCCTGGCAGACTGGCACTTTCACTTTCAGATCCACAGTACATATGCATTGGAAACCCTAGCATACTCACCAAGCTCTTAAAGGGGATAGACCAGATCTCCTGGTTGGCATGGAGCCATCTTCCAGGGGAGTCTTTGAAATATTGACAGCCAAATTGGATCAAGGCCCAGATTTAAAAGAAATCAAAAGCCTAGCCTTAAATAAAAACCAGCTGGAAATACAACCATTAAAAAAGATGTGGAGAGGGGGAGCAAATTCTGTAGGCTTGGACCTTATTGTACATGTAAAACACAAACACTAGCAGCCAAGACGCAGACTTTCTGTAGTCTTAATAGGAGAGTTTGGGCAATCATCTTGATTTGTGTAATGAGAACCTGCTGTTTCAACATGTTTAGTCTCATTAACCATGAGTAGGAAGAGGTGTATTTTATCTTGTGGTTGGCAGAACTGTGGCATGCTTTTCCCTGATAGAACATGGAGATGGAGTTGGTACAACTCCTTCCACACCATCGAGTTAATGTTCATGTCAACCTTCAATGCTTTGAGTCGTTGCCTGAGTTTCCCAGAGGCTCAAGCAATGTAAAAAACTTATCCCTATATAATGACGGACCTGAAATCCTTACAGCTAAAGCTCCCAAAACAAGAGTGGGATTTGGTATGGAATCATATCATTACAGCTGGATGTTTTAGGCTCATGTTTACAAGATATGTGGGGGCAGGGACTCTCATACTCAATAGTACTAATGGGTACTGCTTAAGGATGGATCAGTCTTTGTCACAGGGAACTGTCTTGTGCACCAAGTGTGTTTAGCAGAGTCTCTGGATTGGTCTGGGGACTTCCTCATTTTGTGGCAGAAGCCAAAACTGTCTTCAGACATGATAATTATCCATCCCCTCAACAGGAACAAAATTACTTCATTATAATGGAACGTTTTTGCTAAGCATAAAGTATGCTGAGGAATAAAAAATGTTTAAAAAAATCACAAAACTACATATTGTGGATGATTATTGTCAAAATTATACAAATAATTATTTTTTAAAGTGAACTTGCTTTTATTTTATGCTTGGATGTCTTGTTGCATGACTGTCTGTGCATCATATGTAAGGTTAGAGTCCCTGCCAGCCATAGAGGGGTTCCATTCCACCAGAACTGAAGTGACAGGGAGTTGTGAACTATCATATAGATGCTTGGAACAGAGCTATGTCCTGTGCTAGAGGATCCAGTGCTCTTAACCACTGTCAATATCTCTAGCCCATTCACAAGATCACATGGAGCCTGTACAGATTATGGAGAACTCCAATGAGTCCAAGCAGTGTCGTCTTACCAATGTCATTGTACAAAGGAGTCAGATACTCCCAAGACAGGCAGCTGATATTTAAAGTCACATACAGGTAATGTTTGAGACCCCAGGAGAAATACCACAGCCTTCAGGGTCCGAGGGAAATGTAGCACACAGCAGTTAGGAGTCAAGTTTCACCTACAAAAAGGCCATTCTAATAGTTGTAAACCACAAAGTGCAGCACAGCAACCAGAGTAAGCAGCCAAGACGTTAGAAGAGGAGCGCACTGAAATCCGCAAGGCAGCCAAGACGTCAGAAGAGGAGCGCGCACTGAAATCCGCAAGGCAGCAAGGTCTGCTTGTGAGCAGGGGTTTCAGGAGAGGTAGTCATATATCAGAGACTACAGCTAGCTTAAAGGGAGGTCATGGCAGAAATTCAGTGGCAGAAATTTCTCATTTCCCAGGTGGGGCTCCCCTTTGGCCTGACCTGAATCAGAAGCTAAAGAATGGGCATCTTCCTTAAGCAGCGAGCTTCCCTACTCAAGAGCAGTAGGTCTCAGTGGGAAGTCAGAGAGTGATCATGTCAGAGAGCAGGAACAAGAGAGGGATCTCCTGCTATGGAGCCCAATGGAGTAGTGAAGGTGTTTTACCCAATGCTGCAGTCTGTCTTTATGTGCCAAGCAGTTCAGTGTGTACTCTGCCAACTAAAATGTCAATGGCAGGTATGTCAAGTACTGGCTGGTTGGAGTTGTGCCTCCCCCATAACCCCTCGCCCTGGGTCAATGGCAGGTATAACTTGGTCTCATTTTCACTGAAGTCTGTCTCTTCATATACATACACAAGTGTGTCTCTATAATAGTGGAATGTCAAGTACTGGCTGGTTGGAGTTGTGCCCCCCCATACCCCCTCGCTCTGGGTTTTAAGAGTCCTCTCATAACCCAATATCATATGCTTGCATGTATTAGGTGTTTGTAGACTAATTTGTCTTTTCCAGTTGAAAGTAATTGTAAACAAATTCTCCTTAGTTGCAATTTGCCTGATTGTTCTTCGACTGAGTCACTGGTAAGGAAGTCCTGGAGACTCAGTCAGACATTATCAATGGATCGCTAGCCCATCGATGGCTTTGCTGCAAAACTCATCCTTCTACTGTGGATAAGAGAGACTCTAAATATGATGGACACTTCCTGGCACAGTGTTGGTGTTCCATGTATATGATATGTCCATGTCAAATGTCACAGATTGACTACAACATGCTCACATAGGGACTGGCATGGATAGGGAATAATTTGTAATTCTTGCCTGAAAATGTCCTAGTGGCATAATGATATAACAGTGCTCACTTGGTCTGCATTTCCAACTGGGAGTTTGTGCACAGATGGTCCAAATTTACAGAGCTAAATTCAAAACATAAATAAGACTTATTGTTTTTTTTTTCACCACAACCAACAAGTACCTACTGTGTATCAAGACTGGATAGTGAATACTTTTCAAACACAGAGGCTATAATAAAAGAGATTTGTTCACATCTCAGAGTGATAAGCAATGTCAACCATGCCCATGACTTTAGCCCTACTTTAACAGATGTTATACACACATCTGTTTCATCGGCAGCTACATTGCACAATGTGCAATTTCCAAACTCAAGAATAACATTGGGATGATTTCCACATGGGGCTTATGATTCTTGGGAACAATCTTATCTGAGTTTTTCTCATTTTCCATTAGCTGACTATGGCTTAATCCTCTGTGAGCAGGCCAGAAGATATTCCCTTTGACCTCAGGAAATGACTTTTTCCTTATTCTGAAATTATTAATACAGACAAGCTGGAAAGGATTTAAAAGGCTTATTTCATTTTATTTATTTACATGGTCATCATCATCATTATTATTGCCACATTTAATATTTATTGAATGTCTGGCAACCTTGGGATAAGAATAGTGTGGCACAGAGGAGAGATGGTGGTCTTACATTTACAATGAGTCTCTGGAGTGGGAGTGGAAGCCATGAGATGCTTTTGTGGAGTTGACTCCTTTTTATGAAAACCACTGCGCTCAGAACTGTAGTAGCCTCTATAGTGCTTAACACTGCTGTGCTAAGAATCATTTTGAGAGATGTTTTTCATCTCTGTACAAAGCCCCAGTGTCTTTAAGCCAATCTCGGTTGAACTAAATGCTGATTATACGCGTGCCCTCTTTCTAGGAACTGGTGCTAGCTTTCTATAAGATAAAGCCAGGATCTATTTCTCAGCAGGAAAGATAACAGTGTCATAATCAGAGACAGGAGGTCAGGAATAAAATAGTGATTTGGGATGTGCTTTAGCAACTCAAGTCTCAAGTTTCTAAACTGGTTTCAGAGGGGAAAAAGAAAACGAGCCAACACAAAGAAAGCACAGTTCTCATGGACATGACACCATTGGCTGTGCTCTCCTGAAAGGATGGAAAGGAAGTGCAGTGAGATGGACAAAATCTTGTGGATGAATTTCAGGAGGGGATGGAAATGACAAAAATGAAGCAGCTCCAAGGAATTTGTCTCTGTGGTGTAAATGCAAAAATCAACATTGTATTCTTGTACAAACACAGAGAGGACCATATGAAAATGTCATAGACCTCTGCTTTCTGCCCTGGTATATTTGGTCTCTCTCATCTTATTTGAAACACCTTCATTCCTACATGAGAATCCATGTGCATTGGCAAAGCCAATTCCTGCACATTCCTTCTGTGTGTGTGTGTGTGTGTGTGTGTGTGTGTGTATGTGTATGTGTGATATCTAACTGAGGGCTATGGATGTGATCTAAGTTAGTGCAATCAGAATTTGTATCACTTTGGCTTCAAGGACAGGAGAACTCGTTCTGCTTGTAAATAGTGTAGTGTTAGGCAGGATGCATGCATTTTTATAAGCAGTGATCGTTGGAAGCTGGATTCATTAGGAGTCAGAGTTTCTAAGAGAAATGAAGCTGGAATTCTGAGTTTGTTATCTTTGTGTCAATGATACTTTCAGGGGACACAAAGTTACACATTGTTATCATTTCCAGTCACTCTAGGTGCTCCTAGATACAGTCTTTTACAGTGTAGACATAGAACATAGCTACTGTGGCCTTAACCACACACACACTTACAAATGCCAATTCACTTTATGTGGATATCCCAATGTGTCCACGCTATGTCAATTTCTGGGAATTAGAATTATATATGTTCCCCATTCTCTCCTCTTTCCTGTTGAGATTTGGAAATCTCTTTCTCCCTTTACAGATCAGTTTGATCCCCACCTTTTATATAACCTTATCCAGTCTTGCTCTTGACTTTATGACTTGCTCTAGTCTGATATGACTAGCTTGAGCTGCTATGGTGATATCCTGGCCCATGCTACCATGCCTGGGTCTATGACCTTACAGCAGCAGGAGTCGGTGTTACTCTCTATAGCCCATGTTACCACAAATGCCATGCAGATACCCCAAATTTGGGCCACCACTTGGGACCATGTTGACATCTGAGGACTATGTAGAGTTGACCCTACCTGTTGCCTGGGTATCATGGGAGAGCTATCCCCAGTGGCATGGGTTCAGGAGATCTGGCCACAAGATTTGAGCATGGGAGAGCTACTCTTGACCCTTGCCTGGGCAAAGTGGGAGAGCTGGCCTTGATGGTGTAGGTACAAGAGAGTAGAAAGGCTGACCAACTCAACCAGGCTCAGGGTCAGGGTTTTGAGTTGGCCCATTCCAGCATCTACTCCATCTATGAGGTGCTGGGGCAAAAGAAAAGGCAAGTCCTGCAGATCTGAAGCTGCAGGGTCTCCATGACAAAGGGAAACAACAAAATATCTGAAAGTAGTCCCTATGAGGATCCAGTATTGATAGTGTAGCAGAAACCACAGGTCTGGAACAAGACCAGTGACTCATTGCCATGAACATTTGAGAGTAAAGCTGTTTGGGCAAAAGGGTACACTGTTTGACACACCACAGATTCTATGGCATGATTTTTGTTTTATTTTAATTTTAATTGTTTTGTTTTCTTTTATGGGACAGGTTGCAAGGACAGAGGGCAGATATGAAGGGAAGGGGAGATGAGTGGGATTAGGGTGTATGATGTGAAATTCACAAAGCATCATTAAAATGCTGAAGAATAAACATATATATACTCCAGGTATTTCTTGGTCTTTTCTGTACTGCTGAAATGCTTTGCCCACAGAATCAAGTTCAAAGATTAAAAGCTTAGTCTTTCAAAATATATCATCCTGAAATGTGACTTTTGAGTACATATATCTACTAGTTTGTTATTAGTGAACTGTAGAAGCTAAACATATCTGTAGTATATAAAACTATTCACTTTATAAATTAAATAGATCTGCTCCCATGCTTATATATAATTCATTTATACAATAGAATGTAGATACTAGTGAGCTAAAATTAAGCATAAATCAAGGACTCCATTTATTGCTGTTTCCTAATGGCTTGGCTTGCCTATGCCCTGGATCTGTAGCTCCCTCTCCTCTCTGAAGACTGTGTGGTGGATGACTCATGAGCTGCAGGTCAACCCTAAATGAGAGGACAGGGATGGAGATGTGTCTCCTCCACTCAGACCCTGGGTTTTCTAGGTCTTCTGAGACAGGGCTTCTGACTCTCAGTCTTCAAGCTCTGAGACTTTAGTGAGGGAAAAAGCTTGAGCCTTCTTCAGAGAAACATTACATTTCTCCTTTCTTAGACCACTCCTGAAAAAGCAGGCTTCCTGTGGAGATAGAAGTAGAATACTCTCCACTGAGAAGGAATCTCATTCTTTCTCTGTCACTGTGCCTGTCTGATTTCCTGCAATCCAGATCGCACAATGTGCCTGGAATTTCAAGCTATCAAAACAAGGGCCCTTTCCACCTTAACTCTCATACTGTGTCCACTCCCCCCCCATATTAAACCCAAAGCCTGAATGACAAAACATGTTTATCAGTGCCCTGACTCCCAATGTCTCCAGCCAAGCAGAATAAAAGGGGCTCAGTGTTTATTTCCTTTCGCTGGCCCCTGGATATTTTGAATGGGAGAACAAATGATCCAGAATGCTTCATCATGTGTGTTATTCTTCTTGTGCCAGGACCCATGAGGTATATACATCATCCTATTTTACAAATGTGTTGACTAAGATCATGAGAGTTTAATAACTTCCTTTAAGGGGGATTACCATGCAAGAGAGCCAGGATTTAGACCAGAATTCTTGGGCTTTTGTTATGAATGTTAGGTTCCATATTATGAAAACAAGTAGTATATGCAGAAAAACCATAGCTATAGAGTTTGGGGGCGGGGCTAGAGGTGGTGATAGTTTCTTCTTGAAGTCAAATATTATTGTCTTTCTTGTTCTATGGATATTTCTAATTCTCTGTTTCACCATGGAGAGAAATTAATTCTATGGTGGAGTTGGGATGATAGTCAATTATGCTCTCACATCTTCATTTCTCATTTACTACCCTATATACTTTATCTGCCTTCTCACGGAGATGGTTAAGGCTGTGCTTCACTGCTGTGATTTATTTTTGCATTTTATAACATCTTAGAATTTAACTAGGACATGCCTACCGCATGGCCCATTCTTATCCTTTCCCTAGAGCATGCATATTCCTCCAAGTTGGCAGAAGAGATCACAGGCATCATCAGCGTATGGCGGGAGAGCTGGGACTCGAAGACCACAAAGCTTTGCTGGCTCTTGTGTTCCTTTATAGTCTTATCTGACTGCTGCTGATAATATATTTAGCTTCATATTTTATGGAAAAGTTTATGATGTCAAGCAGTATTTCAACTGTCTGGATTCTGATGATCACCATTATATTCACAAGGAAGACAAGGACACAGAAAGGCTGATGAACCTAACCCAGAATGCATTGAAGGCTACTCATAAATACCTGGAACTATAATTGGGGGGTATCTGTACACTTCTATAGACTCTGTGGGTTTCTACATGCACATGATACACATACATTCCTGACAGCACACACATATACACTAATAGTATACGTAAATATTTAAAAGATAATAGTAGATATATTTTGAAGCCTATAACTGTTTTTTATGTTACAATCCTAAGTGCTCAAAACGCTCTCAGTGTGATTCTTAATAGTCTTACTTTAGAGAAAGAAAAGAAAACTGGAATAACAGAAGACTTGTGTGACTTGGGGTATCAAGCTACTAAGTGTAGCTGGGGTCCTTACTGCATAGCTTCTCTCTTTAGGGACAAGTACCTATGAAGGGTGTGGTTGCCTTAAGGTGAAAGGATACTCTTCCATTACAGAACATTCTCAAGCCCTTAATGTCTCTAAATGACTTCTTGGGTACTTCAATATTCAAATGTTAATAGAAATAACTGGTTGTTGGGGGTCATATCATTGTCATAGAACCTGCAGGCATATGACACGTTCTTTGGGTTGTTTTATTCTCAGTCAACATGGAAGTAGAAATGGTTTTCATTGATTGTTGAGGCTAGGTATGGCCCTGGATGTTTGACCTGTGCTCCAAGTTTGATCTGTGATTGTGAGGTATCCAGAAACCTGGAGAATGAAAGAGTTACATGACAGAAAAGAAGGTAAGAGAATAATCCACGCTGTGAGTTCTTTGGAGCCATTAACAGGTGCATGTCCCTTGTCACAGTCCTTTCAAAACCCATTTTGGTATGAACTCTGCTTTATTTTAACTTATTTCAGCAAACACTGAACATTATAAATTATAAATTATTATTAGGAACATCAGTATATGATGGGACCATCTGAAATGGTAAAGGAGAACTTGTGTTTTAGGGGAGATTTGCATGTTGCAAGGTCTGTTATGACAAGTGTTGTAATGATGATCTCAGTGAAAGCCTTTCGGGAAGAAGTGAGTACAGAAGTATCACAAATCGTGGGAAGGCGTAGCATAGAGTGAACATGGAAAGACGTCACAGATTAGTAAGCCATTCCATTGAATCAAAAAATGGATTAGCGATGCCAGACGTAGACAATAGAGAAGCAGGTCATATTCAGAACCCATAAGCACCAATTCTGCAGGTCAGAGTGGCAATGCACTTACCCATGGTGGCCATTCAGGGAACCTCGCTAGTATTTGCCATCTCATTCCCCAAATTAAGGTGATCCATTCTTACACTGTTCTGTTCCTGTCATAACTAAGAAGAATTTGACTCACAAGACAAGAAACAAATGCATTGGAATCAGATTTACACTACTGCTTATGGGACTGACCTTGACAGCAAAATCTGGCTGAGAAATGAATTCGGAGTATTTTACAGGAGCAGTATAGTTCAAGGTGGGTATCCTCAATATGGATGGGCTAGTGGTTTCTATCAAACCCAAAGGAAGCTACATACATTTACCAAAATTATTATGGTTAGACAAAAGCCAGCATTCTGCTATCTGTGGTGCCTTTCAGCATACTAACACACATGCTGACATCTAGGCTCCTTTCTTAAATGAGTACCTGATACACATTTCAGAGTCTATGTTTGCATCCTGGTTCTTCTCTGCCTTTCTCACTTCTCCCACACCCTTACATTCTGTAGTGCATAGGCTTCCCTCCTTTCTGCTACTCATTTTTCCTTATAACCTTGCTATTTCAGTTACGTTCTCTGGGGCCTCTCTTTGTTTCTTTTTTGGGTTCTCCTGGTCCCTGCTTTGTCTTCCTATAAATCTTTCTATCTCTCTCTGTCTGTTCCTAACCCTCTCTCTCTGTCTCTCTGCTGACCAAGTTCAGTCTACTACTTTGTCTCTTTTCTCTGACCTCTTCCAGGTGCCTTTGTCTGTTCTCTCATATCTAAAAACCTTTCTCTTATCCATACTGTGGACCATTCATGCTGCCAGTTTACATAGTGTCTAGATAAGCTTATTTACTTAGTAAGGCACGAAGTTTGTCATTTAAAAGGCTTCGTCCCATAAGTCAAGTGGGAAAACGGGATCTGTGCATGCTGAATGTCCTCTTGTGTTTTCAGGGGAGACGAATCACCACACTTGGCTTCCACACTGAAGGAGACTGACTGACGGGGGAACTTTGACCTTCCTTCTCTCCTCTCGCTTACATGTGTTCTTTATAGTGACACTCTACCTCTTTGACGGTCTCAGCTGATATTAAATATACCAATTTGGTGAGCTACTTCCAAGTGTAAACTCTTGTAAGGAATAAATGTCCAGACCAGTGCAGTCCTCAGAACTCCAGTCACACTCAGGGTCACACCTTGCTCTAGTCTTCTTTCTATCTCTGTGTTTCTATGTTCAGTTCCTTGCTAATAGGCACCACAGATAGCCATTTGTTCCTTCAGCCAGACCAATGTGGAAATGCTTTTCAAGTTCCTGAGGAATGCTTGCTTTATGGCAGTTTCTATGCGATGTGTCAGTCCCGCAAAGAGTAGTGCAAATCTGGTAAATTTGGTGAAGGACAGTTTATTTGGCTTCCATACCCCAATCATAGTCCAGCTGTGAGGGAAATCTGGGCAGAGAACTCAAGGAAACACAGAAGTAGAAGACATGGAGGAATATTGATTACTAACTTGTTCTATCTCTCATTCTCAGCAGATTTTCTGATACAGTCTAGGATCACCTGCCCAGGGTGACTGACTCTACTATAGTAGATTGGGTCCTCCCACATCAGTCATCAATCAAGAAAATGCACCGTGGGTTTTCCCTCAGGCCAATCTGGTAGCAGTGTTTTCTTTCTTTTTATTTTTCAATATTTTTTATTAGATATTTTCTTAATTTACATTTCAAATGCTATCCTGAAAGTTCCCTCCCCCCCGCCCTGTTCCCCTGCCCACCCACTCCCACTTCTTGGCCCTTGCGTTCCCCTGTATTGGGGTATATAAAGATTGCAATACCAAGGGGCCTCTTCTCCCAGTGATGGCCGACTAGGCCATCTTCTGCTACATGTGGAGCTAGAGACACAAGTTCTGGGGGTTCTGGTTAGTTCATATTGTTCCTCTTCTAGGGTTGCAGACCCCTTTAGCTCCTGGGGTTCTATCTCTAGCTTCTCCATTGTGGGCCCTGTGTTCCTTCATATAGATGACTGTGAGCATCCACTTCTGTATGAGACAGCTTTATCAGGGTCCCTTAAGTAGACACCAGCTGTTCTTAACTGAGGTTCTTTTTTTCTAGGTAACTCTACCTTGTGTTAAGCTGACAAACTAGTATACAACTCTTCTTTTGCTCCAAGTCAGACTGAAGCCAAGCTTGGAAGTCTGTACTGTATGGCCCGAAGACATCCTCGCTATATCCCTCCTTGTTGTCTACTTCCTTCTTCCTGGTCACACATTTTCCCAGACCCCATGGAAATTGTTCACGTGGCCTGTTAATATGACTAGGTACTGATTCTACACAGGACAGAGCCCTTCTATCTGTCTTTCAAGGCATCATTTAGAAGGCAAGAGTATTGATACAAAATTTAGGTCTTCCCGGTAAAGACTTTTTGCACAGATGCCTTAGTAGAGGGAATCTGCCTGCTTCTGTGGCTGGTCCTTCCAAACTGTACTTCTCCATCTGAAGCTTTCAGAAAGCCATCTCTTATAGAGTCCAGGTTGGCTTCCTCCTCTTGGGTTCTAGCTAATCCTGAAAAACTGCTGTTTGATTTTGGTCACCATTTCCCCTTTTTCCTCTGTTATCTGAGGTAGGCAGCTCTTAGCACAGTTACCTGGACTATTATCTTTCTCAACTGAAGATCACATGCTCCGTAGACTATATCACACTCAAGTCCAGTCATTCAGGGCCCCATTAAGGTTTTTTGTTGTTGTTGTTGAGATAAGGAGCAAGCATCCCTTCGCCAGGTGATTTTGGAAGGTTGCTATGACAGAGCAGTCCAGTACAGACATTTTTCAGTGGGTATATTTCTCATCTGCCTTCAGTTTAAGTCATTTACTCTTTGAAGATGAGTTCACTTCACTTGTATAATTTTGCAGCAAAAAAATTACACTTTTACTTTGGATGTAGCTGACTGATACTTATTGTTGTGGTCTTCAGGAATCCTCCCATGGAGTCAGAAAGGTTCCATTAAGCAATGTCTCATGCCAGCATTTTCCTGGACTTGCTTTCTGCCGAATGCTATGGCACTCTCTGATTATTTCATTCAACCTTGAGCAAGATCTACTGGGTAAGCATTATTTCTTTGATGAGGGGAGTAAGATTTAATAATTCAAGTTTCAAGTTAACATAGCTCTAAGCCTTGAAGCAGAACATAAATCCAGGGAATCTGGTGAATCCCAAGTGGTTGTTTCCTTCATTGGGTTTTCTGACATAAAAGCAGAAGATTGGGAAACATGCCAGGGTCCTATTCCTGCAGCAACCCTTGCTTTCCTCTCACTAGTTTGAGAACACCAACTAAATAGAGAGGGGGAAGTCAATAGTTAAGACAGTGTATAGAGAATAGGCATATGCTTTGAGATACAATGGCCCAGATATGACCTTATGATCTGTTCACTTTCTTCTTTTTTCTTTTTTGTTGGCCATCCCTTCAGTCTCCCTGAACAGCTCTCTCTCTCTCTCTCTCTCTCTCTCTCTCTCTCTCTCTCTCTCTCTCTCTCTCTCTCTCTCTCTCTCCCCTCCATTTTATTTTTTAAATTGGACATTTTATTTACTTACATTTCATATGTTACCCCCTTTCCCGGTTTCCCCTCCAGAAATTCCCTCTCCCATCCTCCCTCCCCCTGCTCATATCAGTGAAATAATTTGTCCAAGAGCATTTTACTAGAAAGTGAACAAACAGGTCTGTATATGGGAAGGATCCCAGGTACATATGGATACCCACATACAGGTCTTTCTGGTAAACACTTTTTCACAGTATATGAGATGGATCCCCATATACAGATCTGTCCACTTTCAAGTAAAGTCCAGTTGGGCAAATTGTTTCAGTGATATGTCTTTGTTTTAAACTCATCAAGGATGTACACAGAAGTATATGAATGCATATCTCCCCATGATGATACTAAAATGAGAAATAATAAGGTACTCTTAATATGTATAAAATGGTGTAAAGTGTTTCATAATTGGAGACACAGAATGTCATTCAGGGAATGGTGACAGCTTACACATAATTATTACTGTATTGTAGAGAACAGTTGAAACACCTTGACTGTTTGCTTGTTTAACGTTAACAGCACACAATGAGACTTAGAGAAACTCCATCTTTTTGCAAAGTAAATGTGGGAATGGGTGAGGAATGATTTTCCTAGTGAAGAGAAATCTAGAACATGAGCTCAGGTGACCCATGAGTAGTGACCACATATAGCCATGCTGTTCTAATGCTGAGAGTGTCCTGGGGAGGACACAGCACTCCTCCATTTTAATAAATGGTAATGCATTGCTGTAATTATTTTTACCAACTCTTTAGGCAATAGGAAACCAATTAAAGTGCAGTAATATTATCAGAGTATAATTGAGAAATAAACATTTCCTAAATGAATTATTAATTAAGATGAGGCCAGACCAGTTAATTGCCTGCTACCCAATTTGTTGTACAAACTATTGGAAAATTATTTGGAGGACAGAAAAATTTATCTCATTTTTTAAATTTTACTTTTGGTAGATAAAAGGAAAGAGACAAACAGCATATGTGCAAGTATTCTTTGCTTTTTTTTTTTCCCCAAAGATTCTGAGTTCGTTCCTGATTCTTTTTGGAGTCTTCTTATCTGGCGAATGCCTTGGCTTAAGATGCATGTGCATAAGTGCTTTGGGAAGCAGAAATGGATTGCACTGCCTTACCACTTTTACCACCAGAACTTAATCTCCTTGCAGTGATTTAATCAACAACAGTGAATTGTTTGCTGCAAACCTCCTACATAAATCAGAAACTTCCAGTGTGCATTTGCTCGTGACTTCTCTAGCGACCTGTGATCAGATGGGTTTAGCCCTGTGTGTGTGTGTGTGTGTGTATACATGTGAACAATTCCAGAATAATCACAACTCAATAGATTTTTTTGTATGTACTTTGTTTTAGGAAAGTGCATTTGCTGATGTAAAATATAGTTTTTAGCCAAGAGCTTATTTCAAAGTCTAACATCATCTCTTTTCCCTTGCCTTTCTCTTCTCCTTTCTTCCCCATGTTTCTTTTGGCCCTTTGAACTCTAACAGGGTACAGTAGCTTGCATTAAGGAAACCATTTAAAGTGAAGAGAGTAGGAAAGGCTGATGGGGTGGGTTTGGGACAGCTCTTTGTATAGAAGGAAGAGCAGAATAGCAAAGGTTGCTATTTCCCCTATTCATGATTCTTTCTATCACTTCCTTCCATCCAGGTCCAAAGCCATTTCCAAGTATTATTACTGTGCAGGAAAGGGTATGGACAAATCATCACATCATGAGAAATACTTCTCCCAGTGTTTCTGTCTCCATATGAATATCATAGGCTATACTTACCCAAACAAGGATGGCCATTTTGGTTAACATTACACAGTATAATGTTATATATGTTACATACATCATATATGCATGTATGCACACACACAGCTATTCTTAACTGTAATATTGCTACATGGTACCCACAGTTGTACCCCTGTCTGCAGCATAGCACTGGGTGGTGTCTATTGGTGTTAGTCAGTCTAAAATTTAATGCTTAGCACAGCAGGTATTGGTTAGTTTGTATTTGTAGTTTGGTTTGGAACATCATCTGAACTGGCAGGCTCATCTCTCATAAGTTGAAAGGAGGAATTCCTAACTCATCTGAGGTCAAATCCTGGTCAGTCGAGGTCCAGCCTTCTGGACCTTATCTGGGTCCTCACTTGTCTGGTACTTTGCCTAGGGGAAAACAACTGAAGAAGTCCCATGTGGTCTCCCACAAGGGGGTGGTGGGAACTTGTTTAAAGGATGGGGAAGCATGTCCAAGAAAATAAGATAATAACCAAAAGGGTTTAGGGCAGGCCTGCCACCATCGACACCAAACCCAACGGTCAAAATCTGTGCTGTGATAGGTGCGTTTTCAGGTGGGATGTGGTTACATAGCCATCACCCCTAATAAAATCACATTTCAAATGGGGCATTGTTGTGTTAGTTTTGTGAATGGTTCATTACAGTTGGGAACAGCAGCCCCTGAAAAATCTTGCTAAAGGAACAAATGAGCAAACACTACGTTACTGCACCATCCCAGGCTGTCAGACTCCACACACTTCTGTCTTTCTGAGCAGGCATCAGTTTCCATTCCTGGAACGAGGGCAAGTGTGATTTATAGAACATGCCAATGGACAGCCTGGAAACAGTTCCATGCAATGAATGAGGAAGCTGAGGAAGAGCTGAAGTCCCCTTGCAACAAGGAGGGGAGAAGATGCTGAGAGATAAAAGATAATGTTTTCACTATGACAGATCTGTTGAGCGGGGGAGGGTCACATTATTGGGTTCTTATTTGTTTTAATACTTCCGTGTGGCTCTGCGTGCCTGAGGTCTCCATGGATGTGCTGATCTTTGATCAATGACATCTGATTACTGAGAGTAAGAAAGTGTTCTCAGTAACAGATGTTGGGTATAGTTTCTTCTCTGCCCCTCTGGCTGTATGCTCTTACCTAGTTGACATATTTGGAAAGAAGAACGTCCATGATGGCTTATATCATGCTAAGCTGATATGAGCATTTGTTGTGGGAATTAAAGAAAGAAGAGATCTGGCCAAGTCTGGTCTAGAACACAAGTCTGGGAAGCAGATCCACCTGGCTGGTGATATCCAACCTGCCAGAGCAGCCCACACAAGGAAGGGTGGGTGTTTGGTTTTCTTTTATTATTTGTTCTCAGTTCAGGTATGGAAAGCACTATCTTTTTGTGGCATCCCCAACAGAAGGAAGAAATGTTAGCAGACAAATCAACAGCCTGGTATAATTTAGAATGCCACAGAGGCTCTCTGGCTCATACTCCTGGGCTAAAGTTACAAGGTAGGCCTAACAAAATGCTTGCAGGCTGTTCTGTGTCCTACACACTTTACACTGGGGTCGTTACATTATAAATATCTAATGCACAAGGTGAACTTAAAGAAAATGCTGGCATTTTGGAAAATACAACAGGTGTTAATGCCAATAATGGGTTTCCAGAATCCCCCTCATCACCACCAAATGCAGCAGTATGAAGTTTAAGTGCTACCTGTGCTGCCCTAGATTCACATAGCAACACTGCACGCTACAGGAGGAAACAGTTACAGAAGAGAGAAACAAAACCACGAATTTTAAAATAGCACAATTCAGTGTCCCTCCTTTATACCCAATCTACTGGGCTTAGTTTGGCTAAATAACATACAGGAAACAATGATGTCTTTTAATACCAAGTCTGCTTTAAGTGCTGATCTTTGAATTTACAATGATGTAGGGATGGCTTGACCATTTTTTCCTCTCTAACTTTGCTGGTTTGTGCCAAGTCTTGTGGTTGGTTTTTTTTTTTTGTTTGTTTGTTTTGTTTTGTTTTGTTTTTTTTTCAGGAGGTCAATTCGACCTCCTTACTCATCATTCCGCTTCTCTTGTTTGAGACTCTATGTCCTAGGAGAGAGTTGGGAAGAGTGACGTTACCCTAAATGCTACCCGTATCTTAGCTTCCCCAGTTAAGTGAGTCACTATGTGACACGTTGAGTGTGCTTTCAGAGTTCTCACTGCAACCCATGTGCATTAAAACATACAATTAACATGCTAATTCTCAGTTGATGAAAATAGAGGGCATTGAGCTACAGGGCTTGTAGAATGCTTTGGTATTCTGCATTTCCTTTCATAGAAAGTGGCCTGCAGCCCTGGACTATATGCTCAGAAGAGTCCAATTTGAGGAAATGAGGCTCGAACTCGCCTCTGTGTACGCCATGCTGCGTATGAGGACCCATCATTTCATCACATGCCCTCATCTTTCCATCAGAACAGAAGTTCGCAGACTATCCCGTAGGTTGCCTCCTATATTATAGTTTTTTTGCAACAATTGTGGCCATTTGTTTACATATTGCTTGCAGCAGCTTTCATCTATCAGTGGGACTGAGACATCCTGATCCATTTCTGTCAAGCCACAGTGCTGAACAGTGGACCGTGTAGCTGTTCACAGGAAATATCTGCCAACTTCTTTTCAGGTTAACCACAGAGCATTCTGTCCTTAAGGCTTCTAAGATGGAGAGATGGGACTATTAACAGTAGTCCCTGCTGACTGGTGCTTAGACTGATTAAGAGCTGAGGCTGTGGCAGGAGAGATGGCTTAGCACCTAAAGAGCACTTGCTGCTCTTGTGCAGGACCTAGATTCGGTCCCCGGCACTTACGTGGTGACTTACAACCATCTGTAGCAGTGATTTCAGGGAGTTAAGTGCCCTGTTCTGCCCTCAAAGAGCATGCAGCAATGTGATGTAGGCAAAACATGGCAACACACACACACACACACACACACACACACACACACACATATATATATATATAAATATAAATACACACACACACACACACACACATATATATATATATATATATATATATAAATATAAATACACACACACACACACACACACACACACACACACATATATATATATATATATATATATATATATATATATATATATATATATAAATGCAAAAAGGTTTTAAAGAGAAAAGATTTTAAGCTGACAACCTTCTGGGTATGACAGTGTGGGATGTACGTGCCTTGCCTTATCTGAGGAGCAGATGTATGTCTTAATACATCACATGCAACCAAACAAAGTGGTTTAAGGAGCCGCTGCAGACTTCCGCTAAAAACAGTGAAAGTGAGGGGTTAAGCGCCAGCCTTTCTGATGTTGGAACAGCTACTCTGATGTGCTCTCAGGCTGACTGTGTCTCTTTTCTCCTGGGCTGTTTATTTCTCTTCACACAGCACTTAGCAGAATGTCTTGCCTGTGGCATGTTATTATCTTGTTTAGGCACTGAGTGGACGCACACCTACCTTCATTCACGCTGAAGAGAGAAGGTGTGTGGTGGGATGGGGGTGGGTCTGGAAGCTATGAGCCATTTCTTGGTACTTGGGATGCTATTGGGGTATTCGCAGCTCTGCTGGGGGTGTTTGTATGAAAACCTGAGAGTATTGAAAACAAAGGTGTCTATCTCCATCCACTACAGCCATCTTCTACCTAAGTCACACCTTAGGAAACACTGGTGAACTGTAATTCTAAGAGCTGAGTTACTGAATCATGTTTCAGCTGCAACTTTAGGATTATTCAGAGCAAAGCTACAGCTCTCTCGGTGTTCTAATTAAAATATCAAGAGAATTTAAGTATTAAAGTTTATGCAAATCTAAGTGGTTTTAGTAGGACTATGACAGTTTTAATGTATTTTTTTAGTGGAATCATGAAAGCTAAGGCACAGAGGAAGCCAAGGACAGAGGGAAAGTTGGCAAAGTTTCTACTATGTGCAGGCGTGCCTACTTAGGTACATCTTGGTTCTGGTATATTTAACTCAGACCTCAGAGAAAGCTCCAATCGTCATCACAATAACATAAATGGAAGCTCAGAATGGTTAATGAAGTTTTTTTTTTTTTTTTTTTTTAAATCACATCCCCAAATAAGAGTCTTTGCAGAGATGTCAGCCCAGGTCCTATGACAGGTCCGGTGTCATCCTCACAGTGAAGGGATGCCACCTGGACCACTGTGAGCAGGGTGCTTAACGAAGGCTGAGTTTCAGTCCTTTAGCTGTGGTTCAAAGCAATGGTTGTAAAGTCTTGGGAGAAGTAGAAGTTGGGCCTCTGCCCTGTGCAGTCTGCAGGCTGCTGCATGGGTAGCTTTGCAGGCTGTGTGTATGTGCTAAGTCTTAACAATTCACTTGAGTGTAATATGATTGCTTTTCCTATTGCCAGTCCCAGCCACTGAATTTCAAACCCTTAGGACTGAGTACTTAGAGGTTCTGTCCGATCACATGAAACTTCCCACAGGCTTTTGGAAAACAGTCTTTTTATTTATTAAAATAGAGCACATCATTGTAAAAGGAGCACAGAGCCTGTGAGATGGCTTCAGAGGGTCTAGGTGCTTGCTGACAGCCTGAGGCCTGAGTTCAGTCCCTGGGATCATGTGATGAGTAACTACAAGTTGCCCTTTGACCTCTGTATATGCCCACTTCATATACATCATAAAGAAAGGTAGTTTAAAAATTAAAGTAAGCACAAAGCTAAGCATCTAATTTGGCACCAATTTTATGTTGCTAAAATAATATAGTACATATATGTGTTTATGGATATATATATATATATATATGCATAAATGTATTTTCCTTTCAATTCTTGTATAAAAACCTAGATCTCAGTGACAAAAAGAGCAGTGATAGTAAATTTATAATACTCTGGGACCCTTCTTATATGGAACATCAATGATCAAGTAGTGCTCCCTCAGTATCCTGCAAAGGAGAAGACACATTGGCCCATATTTCATACCCAAGGAATAAATGTCCACGAAAGCTAAAGAGCTTGCCAACTGTAACTAACCTCTGCTGACGTCATCACAACCAGGCACATGTCCAAACACTTCACATGTCAGCTTACTGTACTCTCCTGAGGCCAGAGCCTGGCTAATGTCAGCTTTCCAAACCAACTTCCACACCCCTTCTTCCCTCATGGGAACTCCCATGGTGCTGGCTTGTCCTTGCAAGACGAAAATGTCGTTTTCCGTGGCATAACATATTTTGTAGGCCTCTTTCGTCTTAACATACATCTAAAGGATGCACAGCGCAGCCAATAATTGCACGGTTCTTTTCGGTTTACAGATCAACTTTGTTAACGGTGTCTCATGTTTCCTTTTTCTTTACAATAACCCTGAGAGATAATTATCACTGGTGCTTAAAATATACCAATTAAAGCAAGCAAAAGGACCAGTCCCCCAGGCTGAGCAAAGCATCTCTCGGAAGCTTATAAGCCTGCAGAAGTAGCTCACCACTTCTCTGTCTTCTTGCTGAGACCTCTCCTTGTCCACCTCTCTAAAAGATCTGTGGCTCACAGCGATTCTGTTCTCTACACTGATGCCCAGCAGCTGATTCAGCGTGAGAGAGAACATACCCCGTCAGGCAGAGCTGGTATAGCTTCATACCTAGCTTGTCCCTGTACCTTAGTGCTGCGTCAACAGGCAGCACAGGTCTCCTGGGCCTTGTCGCAGGAGATTAGATTTTATGACGCTGACAATGTCTCTCAGGAGGGCTGTGTTTTACCTCATGTGCAATGAAAGCCTGTTTACAAGGTTCTACCAGGCAGGAGCGCAGCACACCTAACTGCCTGGCCGTGACTCACCTCTAGGAGTCTCTCTTGGTAGCATCTGTTCAGTTTTTCCTTCTCTCTTTTGCCCCATGCTTTAAATATTATAGCACAGATCCTCGGAGAAAGCAAAGCCCACACACCAGTGTTCTACAAGGGAATGATTTACAAGAAGTGTGGGGTGGGGGTTGAGGTCAGAAAATATATCACACCCCAATGATTCTCTCTACAGCGTCTCCTCTGTGTCATTGTAATAGTGGAGGAATAAGGCTAGGGGTTACATTTTATGCTCTTGGTTACGGTGGACTCAGGATAGACAAAAAGTCACATCCATAAACCATGGACCTTCCAGAATAACTCCTGCTTTTCTTTAATATTCAGATTTTGTCTGTCAACTTCCAGAGAGGCCTTGGTGTGAAGCTCACCATCAAGGGCATGGGCTAGTTTTCCAGAATAATATCCCTCTGCCTTTAAGACCATGATGATTTATGCATTACCTTTGTCGTGGGGTGTATTCACTGTGATTTTTCTCAATAACCTCACTAAGGCTAGCATGAATTATCTCCTTAAAGATTTGGTATGCAGTGCAGTTTTATGCACTTCCTTAAGAACTCTGACCCTGTATAAAACTAATCCCAAATAAATTTTCATTTCTGAACACTCTGTTTTGCATATGAAAATTTATCATGGCTGTACAGTTGCTTTTGCGCTAAGCATTATTTTAGAGGTCGTGTGACCACGGGTGCCGTGAGTGAGTGTGGGAATTGGATCCTGTGCATGGCAGAGGCTCCAGCAGCTCGGCTCAGCCATGCTTCAGCTCACGGAGTGTGGGCTTTAATTAGTCCACGTGTTCAGGATCAACTCCTGGGTCACTCACTAACTGCTATTTCACTTTGCACACATCTCAACCTCTCCGAGTCTCATTTTCCTCATCTGTTAAAGGGGACCCAGGTCCAATAACGGCACTCTTCTGATGCGTTTTGGTGACAGATTAAATAGAACTAAATGAGCCAATTTATGGTAAGTGCAGCACATAATGTCTAGCACAAAGGGATTGCATGAAATCATCATTATTTTTATTAGAGATAGGGTTTATTAAAAGCCGAATCAATCTTAAATAAGCTTGTGAAATGTATCTCTATAAAACCCAGAATTTTCTGTTCTTGCAAAATTTCAAAGACGTCACTGAGATGTAGTGGAAAGAATGTGTGTATTATGACCAGATGTCCTGCCTCTACGTCATGCTCTGTGACTTAGCAGAGGCTAAGGTTTCCTGTTATTCTGAGGTCTGTGGGCTTTTGTTCGTAACAATGCATAATCCTGGTAGCTGCTGCCAGGGTTTGTCATGAGGACTGGGTCTGTGGAAACGTTCTCCAGGGCTAAGTTTTCAGATGCTTAACTCCTTAAGCCACTGCTCAAATTACATTGCAAAGAAGTCCAAGGAATAACAAAGGAAAGGAGTTAACAGCAGAGTGGACTTCCTGAAGCAGAGATGAGAGCCCAGGATACTCTGACCCTACCCTCCACCATACTCCCAGTGAGAATGGTTTCTCTAGAAGGATGAAATTCTCCATACAGAAATGATCTCTAGGCTATAAGGAGTGTCAGCAAATGCTTGTGCTAAATGTCTGTCTGTGGTTCCCAATATCTCTACATTACCATGCTCTTTCTAGATTTGAGAAGATTCCAATGACTACAGTCATAAGGGAGGGGCAGGTCTGAGGTCAGTCCAATCGAGTAATATCTGGGCTGGGGACAAGAGTGAACAGAGAGAGTGAAGAGAGTGGGGCTGGTCAGCCACTGTGCCAAAGACATCATGGAATTATGTTTCATTGGTGTGAACCTAGACTTCAATTGTTCTTAAGATGGCGATATAATCTCTCTGGGGAACTTTCATATAGTTTCTATGGATAGTAGTAAAACAAACCATGCAGATAAATATTTTATTAAGATGTATTTTTTTTTAGTTTGGATTATATGTATTTGTGTACCTATGTATGTATATTTGCACATGAATGCATGAGTCTGCAGTGGTCAGAAGAGGGCAGTGAATATTCTAAAGTTTTAGTGTCAGGCAATTGGGAGCTGCCTGACATGGATGCTGGAAATTAAACTTGGGTCCTCTTCAAGAGCAGTAAAGTCTCCTAATTTCTGAGCCATCTCTCCAGCTAGTTAAGTACTTTTGAAGGAGATGGGAAAATAGAAGGCAGAGGATAGGTGGATAATTAATGTCTTGAAGAAATTGCAATGGACTAGGCATTAGTCTAAGTCCCTTATGCACAATGCTTCATTTAGTTCCCACTATTAAGCCCTCTTTACATCATAATAGAGGATATTGTGGAGTTGAGAAATCAGCCATCTTATAGATGCTCAGACACTCAGAGTCCAGGCAGCTCAGCTGAGATAGAGCCTCAATGAAGAATTACGCCTATAACACAAAGATACTGTTGTCCCCTTCTCCTCTCCTCCTCTCCTCCTCCTCTCCTCCTACTCCTTTCACATCCCCTTCCTCCTCCTCCCCCTTCTTCTCTCCTCCTCCTGACCTCTTCCTCCCTCTCCTCTTTTGTCTTCTTTACAGAACATCTCATTTATTTTGAAAGCTATTTTACATTATTTTAACTATTTATAAGGTTTTGTGTCTGCATGTATGTATTTATATTTGTACTTATGGAGGTCAAAGGTGTTTGGTCAGCCTGAAGCTACAGTTGTAGGCAATTGTGAGCCACCCAGTAGAGGTCCTGAGAACTGAACTCATGTTCACTAGAAGCAAGTGTCTAACTGCTGAGCCATTTCTCTAGTCTACAAGGATGTTTCTTTTTTGAGGAAGTTTTGGTGGATCTATATCCTATAGATTGGAATGAATTTCCATGCTCAGTTGAAATTTCTTCCACTTACTTCTTTTTTGGATCAGGGTCTAGAAATTTCCCTTTTATTTATTAATGGACATTTCTACCATGGCCTGAAGAGAAACATGGAAAGAAAAGGAAAATAAACAGGTCTTTACAAATCAATACTGTGGTTGCTACCCTGAGATGCTGAAGTAGGTCTCTCATTGTATAGAGTATCTCAGGAACATCTTGCATTTGCCTGTCTCAAGCCACTGTGCATTTGATTGCAGTTCCTGTGACTATTGCTGGGTGTCTCTATCTCCATGCTGGTGCCTGCTCACACTCTGTGTTCTTCCCTGTCCTTCAGTGACCCTGCTCAGAAGTTTGTATCATTTGACACACTCAGGTGCAAGCCTCCTGCTGGCTCCTGATTAAGCAAAAGTCTCTTCCTACGTTATTTTCAGAAATCTGCAACCATTCCCTTTCTTCTCTGCTATGAAAGGATAGAATATTTAAAACATGTAATTAAACTTTTCTAGTTGAATTTTAGTTCTGCCTAAGGTAGATGTCCCATCTGTAGGAACACATTGCTGCAGACTGGCTTCCCAGGAAGTAGATCCTAAGGCAGAGATTAGGAACATTGTGCTTATTAAATGTTGAGAGTCACCCTGAGAGTGGTTCTGGGTACCTCAAAAGAGACAGAAAAAAATTCTTCTTACATGAAGTGCAGATAAAGGTCCAGATGGGGCTAGAATGGCCTTTACAACGATTCAGAGTTGGATTGAGCTGACCATTCATTTTTGCTATAATTCATCCTGGAATGGTGTACAATTTTGGGCAAGGTAGTGTTCTATAGATCAAGAAACCCCTAGAAACTGAGAGTCAAAAGCTATGTATAACAAAACTTCCAGAAGATGAACAATAAAGCTCTCACCAAGGGTGGAAAGTACATCAGTGTCTCCATGATCACTGGCATACCTTGTTTACTTGAGGAATCCACTGTCAACATTGTTTGTAGATTTGTCCATTCATGTCCTTTGAGAAGCCATTGTCACATGCAGTTAGAAGGTATTTATTGTAAGGGTATTGCAGTTTAGAAGGTCAGTCTTGTCTTGTAGACAGAGGTAGGATTAGCTTTAGATGGCATTACAGTTCTAAGGGATCATCGGTCAGTGACTGATGGTCCAGATGAAAGCAATGATCCTACATTTGCTGAGTGGTCCATCTCTAACAATCCTGGTAAGCAACATCCCTTTATTTTAGTAGCACCCAAGGGTGTGATAATAATACCATGTTGTATTAGCTGGAGTGGCCAGCTTTGGTCCTTGCAGGAGGTTGTCTCTGGAAAGGAGATTGGTTGGCATACCTCCAGGACTCATTCCCAAAGAATAGACCAGAAAATACCTAAGTGACTGACCTTACGATACGATAAGACAGGCAGTGTGCTTGCAGAAATCTACCATGACCTTCTCTCTGAGAACTCTCTGCTCAAGCTGAAACTGTGAATGCTAGAGCATAGCACACTTGCTCTGTAATCTATCTTCAGTAGTTCAAGCGATAGGATTTGAATCTGAAATGTCTCCAGTAGGCTCAAGTTTTGGAGATGTCCTCATGAGTAGGTGTGTGATGCTGGGAGACTGTGGAGCTTTTACTAGGTGGGACATAGTTGGCAGAAGTAGGCAACAAAAAAACCCACTTTGAAAGGGTTATGCCCACTCCTTGGTTCAGTGACCCAGTTTCTGCTTCCTGGTTGGCCCCATGAAAACAGCTGCTGCTCAGACTTCCATGCCGTAGACACCACTCCAGAGTCACCAGCATTTAGAGGATTGAAAACCCTCTAAAATTATAAACCCAAATAAATTTAGTGGGGGAAATTTTGAAACAGCATGGCATTCAGGCTGTAGCAGGGTATTTACATGTTTCTTTTAGCTAGTTTTATAGTAAGGATTGGGAGAAGGGGCTGGAAAGATGGATCAGTGGTCACAAGCACCAGCTACTCTTCCAGAGGACCTGAGATCAATTCCCAACAACCACCTGGTAGTTCACAACCATCTGTAATGGGATCCAATGCCATCTTCGGGCGTGTCTGAGGACACTGTACTCATACACATAAAATAACTAACTAACTAACTAAATAAATAAATAAATAAATCTTAACAATGACAAGTTAGAAGGAAAATGCAGAGCAGAAGGATTGGAAAATATTCAGTTTGGCATAAGGGAGTGTTTTTAGTTGCAGACTAAGCAGATATAATTAAAGTGATTAATACAATTAAAGAAAAGCCAGGCACTTTGTTCTTAAAGACCAGAGCAGACATACCAAAGGCAAGAGCACCTACAATAAGACTACAGGCCATAAACATTTGAGAAAGCTGTCATTTAAAGGCAGAGAGCCACAGAGTGTCTAGGAAAGAGGTTTCCAAGGTTTATCCACCCAGGCACACTCGGAGTTCACTGCAGCCAAGGGCTACCAGGTACTTCCTCAAGCTGATAGCAGTACTTCATGTAGTCTTCAATGTGATGGTTTTTTTAGGCACACAAAATGCATGTTATAGGTCATGGATGCATGTTCTAAGGTTGAGTAGCAAAGTCAGTGAGTCCAGGCAATACAGAGCCTTTTGATATTCACTGCAGGGAGTCCTTAAGCAGGTTATGCATGAAGTTAGGTAGATGAAACCCAAGTTGAAATGCAGACCTTCGAATATTTAAAGTCTTCTGCATCCTGAATGACTGTTGAGAAAGGCTGAGGCACCAAGTGGAGATCCTAAGCCTGTAAGGTATAGGAGAAGAGATGCCAATACTCTCTGAGCTCAAATCATGCTGCCACTGGGTGTCCTTGATACCTGGGCATAAGCTGCACCCAGCCTAGCTGCTTCTTTGTATACTGGCATGTACCTATCAGCCCCTTCCACCACTACTGAATGAGCAAGTTCTGATTCTCTGCCATGTTCTCCATGGACGATAGGAATACTTCTGAAGCCAGTACCAAAACAAACCTTTCCTCTATCAACTGTTGTGGCCACAGAAACACAAAAGTTAGCAACACAGAACAGAATTTGTGGTCCTCCTCAGCCACATTGTTCCTCAATATGTTCCTTCAAATATGAAGACACGGAAATGAAGACCTGAGACAATAATTCAAACATATCGGTTTGCGTCATTTAGAATAATGGTAGCCAGTGATTAAAGGCATCGACTGGAGCCAGGAAGCCTGGAGCAAATCACACTCTAGTCACTGGCGAGCCCAGGATAATGTAACTTCTTAAACATTTAACCCCACCACCATCAGAGGCCACCAGCATACCCTTGTTGCCTGCAAGAAGCAACAGCTTTGAATCCCTTTCATCCTGAAAGGGCAATAGTTGGTTTGTACATGAACAGGCACATGTTCCTGTTATAAATTTGTCTTTTATACCCATAGAACCTCAGCCAGTATATGTCATTGCATCTGTGCATATGCTTTCTGGAGGGCATGACAGATATGCCTTCTATTCCCATAATGTGTTTCCCACTTTTAGGTAACTCAGTTGATTTACCATATGTTATTTGCAACGGAAAGAAGTTTATCATGTTTGGCAAAGTACATAGTGCTTTTCTCTGCTGCTTTCTCTGTAGTTCCAGCGCCCTCTAACATTTGTTTGCCCCTTTCTTATCTTCATGCTCTTCCATCTCACACTTAAGCTGCAGTTGGTGACTGTACCTGTGTATTAAGATCATTTGGGCCCAGTCCATACTCATTCCTTCATGCTCTAAGGTCTAAAATCTATCTAGATATGTATGTTACTTTTGTTATTTGCTGTTGAGGTTTGAAATTGTGTGTGTAAGAGAGAAACACATACACACACACACACACACACACACACAGAGAGAGAGAGAGAGAGAGAGAGAGAGAGAGAGAGAGAGAACAATGAGCAATGAAGGTCATATCAAAGAAAGGTTCTGAAGTGTTTGTTTCTTCACTGTACCAGAACATGTGCTCATCGCTTGGCTGATGGTACTGTATGAACATCAAACAAATGTTATGTTCATAACCTTTTAGACTAAATATTGACAAAAGCCTCCCAAGAGTAGTATGTTTGGAAGTGTCAGGGGATCATGCAAACATGCCACACTATTGGTACAAAAATACTCTGGTTTTAACTTTTAGAGGCAGATTGCCTATCTTTCTTGTCATGCAGGTTTGAGTTTAGTTCAGAAACTGCCTGTCCTCATACTATATAGGACTTTATCTGTGTGGATACAATTGAAAGCTCTAGCAATGTTTATTTCTACAGGGAGGTAGCTCACAGAGGTTCAGCTCAGGAAACATTTGCAGGAAGGGATCCCTTTATGCCTTAGGCATTGTCCCAGGCACTGGGTATGTAGATTTTGCAAACTTTGACCTTTTCTGTCACCTTCAAGGTAAGGCAATGCCTCCTGCTTTATTTTTAAGTTGGATGTACAGGCTCTTGGTTAATAAAGGGATTTAGAATTAGAGTTAATAATAGATTTCAATACTGATTTGTCCTAGATGCTTAGGAAAAGAATTAAATAACCTGCTCTTCATGTTTTACTATTACAATGTAGATAGTAATGTTTATTTTCCAAGATTGCTGTGAATACAAAGTGAAAAAACACAGTACAGCACATGATAAAAGATCTGAAGTATTGGCTCTCCCTAAGACATTGTTTTGGATTTTCTCTCTCAACATCTAGCAATTTTATTTCTTTTTGTTTTTCTACAAAATTTAGCTTGTAATAATTTTAATCCAAATGAAAAATTTAATTTTTTAAAAGTTGGGAATATATATTTGAAAACTACAAGATAAGAATGTGCATTGCAGCATGGAGCAAATAAGTGCACACACTTTATAACTATGTCATTCGCTGAGGGTGGAAAGTTCTAGAAGAGAAGAATCGGAAGAGAATGGGGCTGAGAAAAAGCTCGTGTTTCCTATAAGCTTTCATATTTGTTGCTCATGTCCCACCAATCAGGAGGTCTCTGCTAACACAGAGTGTGTTACAGTGACTATATATCCATCTCTCTTATCTCTGCTAACAGAGGGTATTACCATGACTATGTATCCATCTCTCTTTGAAGCATAATACCCCTGGTTTCACAAGAGCTGCCTTTGCTCCTTGTCTCTTCAGAGACCTTGTATAAACTTCTGGGATTGTGGATCTTGTTGGGTTTCTCAATAAAATGTACACAATAGTGCCTCCCTTCTAAGACTAAAGAAGTTCCCATGAGCACCTTTCATGTAGCTCTGTTTTCCTATATCTTAATTCTTCACAATTTCCTACTTTGAAATTCTAGCTTCCAAACCCATCAGGGTAGAACAACTGAATACACAAATAGTTTTATTATATAGTCAGATGAGCATGGCTTGAAGTCCTACTTAAACCATAAAGCAAGAGTTCATCATCTTATTTCCTGGTGTCCGTACATTCTTATCTTTTATTGTTAGTAGGGTTGTTTGTACTGAAAGCTATTTGCAGAAGTGAACCTCAGCTGCATTTTCTGAAGCTTATTCTTGCAGCTGCTGATTGCATAGGCCATCCCTCCTGCTCAGTTACAGCAGTTGTAAAACTACAGCAAAGTTCATCCCCCATGGAGCTGAGAACCCTGAGAGCCCATTGCTCCTCCCCATACACATCTCAATTTCCCAGGCCTTGCTATATCCCAATATTGGAAACAAACACACTTTTCTCTTGGGTTCCTGCTTACCGATTCTGCTTAGGTTTTAAATTTACAATTGCATCCTTAGAAGCATAATATTACAATGAAACCTACAGCCACCCCTACAGATTGTCAATAGCTAACGAACACAGAATGTTTCTAGTCCAGGTGATTGCTGGGGTATGCACAGTCAGTGCATACAGACCCTTTATCGACATGGCTGCCCTTCTCAATGGGTTCCTCTCTTCGTGTTGTTCATCTGCTCCCATGCCCCAGGTCAAGGTCACTTTGATCCATCAGGCTTTTGTATAAATTTGAACTACAAGAGAAAAGAGACAGATTTCAGATTCTTCTCATCCATCTATACCCTTCCACACTTATGCAGAGCTATGGTTGGTATTATGTACATGTTGGGAGAGAATCATGAACCCAAGTATCATCAAATATGCTAGAAGTTGAGTAGCACAACTCCCTGAAACACTACTTTCTCCTGAACCAACGCCTATCAACTTCTCAAGGCTGAGGTATTGAAAGATGCTAGATGTCACTAGGCAGAAGCAGATTGAAAAGGGTTACCGATTGATGGATGGAAAGCATGGTGCTGAAAAGTCACTCTAGACTTAGGGAGTGGATGCCTTGCTGTGTGTAGAATGTAAAGTAAATAATGGGAACATTATTATTTAGGGCTAAAATGGGTATCTTAGAAAGTCTACAGAACACAGAAAGACCATGGATGCAATGGCTTTAGAGTTTGTCACTGGCAAGTAGAGATGTGTCAGAGACTATGTAGCATAATCTCTGTGTGACCAGCCCAGATATTGCGGGCCAGAAAGAGAATCTTGCGTTTTGTATATCCTGAGATGGTCCCACATTGTTGAGGCTGGAGAGTTCTAATTTTTCTTATAACTCATCTTTTATTTTCAGCCTTTTTTTTTTTTTTTTTTTTTTTTTTTTTTT